>CM040825.1:8865615-9198115 GCA_022828995.1 Vimba vimba | reverse complement strand
CTGTCTGTCTGTCTGTCTATCTATCTATCTATCTGTGTGTTTGTCTATCTATCTATCTATCTATCTATCTATCTATCTATCTATCTATCTGTCTGTCTGTCTGTCTGTCTGTCTGTCTATCTGTGTGTCTATCTATCTATCTATCTATCTATCTATCTATCTGTGTGTCTGTCTATCTGTCTGTCTGTAATATTTGCAAAGAAGTATGTGCATTCTCAAAACAATTCATACATACAGCACCACACATTGGATTACCTGCAAAAACCCATAACTTACTCAAAATCTTTAATTCATCTCTCAAAAGTAAGTTTTTAAGTCAAAAAACATATCAGTACCATCAGAATGAAAAGTCCTTGTGTCATTGTTCACAAACAAGATAGTCAAAATGTTTATTCATGTTGGCAATACAGTTTTTCTCAATTGCTTTGGCACATTTTTTGTCTTAACATTCTCTAAACTGTGAGTGCAAATGTCACAACTGTTTGCAGGAACTTCAAAACTTTATAGCATGTCTGCAAAATGTAGTTACTCACCCAAAACATTTAATTCATGCTTCAAAACCTAGTTATTGTGTCAATAATTTGGCCAAGGCCACCAAAATCTAAAGTATTTTTGTCATTGTGTGAGCCACACTGGTCAAAATGTTTAGTTGTTTTTTCACCACAACAGTCAACCATGAAAATTAAGGGTTTAAACAAAAATCTCATATTTGTTGAGAAAAGTCAATAGTATGTAGAAAAAAAAAAAAAAGTCTATGAACATTTGTATTTTTACAGTGTTTATTTTTGTACTTCATGTGTATATACACAATACAAGTGTATTTACTGTACATGTAAAGTAACTGACAAGAGTAACAAGATTTCACTTTACATTTCATATTTGTGTATTACCACAAATACACAAACAACAAATAACATTCATGAAAAAAAAAAAAAAAAAAAAAAAAAAATTATTCTTGGTGGACATCTTGTCGCTCACGTTGGTCAGGCCAAAGATTTTCATCAACATCACATCTGATGTTTTCCATTGCCACACACCGTGGAAAAAAATCTCCTTGAATGCCGCACCCATCCCCTGCAGTGGTCAGCTGTGATGTCCTCACATGCAGCATTCATGGCATCCAACAAAGACATCTGATTTTGTGGTCTATGATCATACACTTTCCACCTCCATGCTGAAAAAAACTCTTCTATTGGATTTAGGAATGGAGAGTATGGTGGAAGGAATATCCTTTCATGTGCAGCAAACCAGCCCCTAACACTGTTGGTTCGGTGGAAGCTGACATTATCCCAGACAACAACATAATTAGGCAAATGTGGTCTAACTAAACCTCTTTCTTGTTCTGGAATCAGGTCTCTGTAAAGTGCATTTAGGAAGGCCAGGAGAAGTTGGGTATTATAGGGCCCAATGTGTGGAATATGTGTGCTCACACCGTTCTCTGAAATGGCAGCACACATTGTAATATTGGCCCCACGTTGGCCTGGTGTGTCAATTGTGGCTCGGTGTCCAATGAGATTGCGACCACGTCTCCGGCCTTTGGACAGATTAAACCCAGCCTCGTCCACAAAAACAAGAATGTGGGAAAAACAGGAAAACTCTAAGTGCACACCAATGGTTTACCTGGACATACTGGTACCACAACGCCTTGACTCTTTCACTGTTCCTCTCAAATGGCACCTTATAGAGCTTTTTCATAGTCATCTGATGTCTTTTTAAAACTCTTGTCTATGGTGGAAATGCTGACAGAATTTATATTTGCAAAGACATTATTGTCATTTATGATTGCACTTTGGATCTCTCTTAGCCTGATGGAATTGTTGGCTATAACCATGTTGCAAATTTCTTGTTCTTGCAGTTGGTTAAATACTGCTGCTCTGCCACCAGCACGAGGTTGTCGTGCAGTTCTATAGAATAAACAAATAGACTTGCATTTACCTTTACAATATTGTTGTTTATACTGTAAAAATACTTTACATACTGTAAAACAAAACAAAAAACATATTTACCTGTTTTCCCTACGAAAGGTTTGCACAATTGATGACACTGTGGACCTGTTTACATTAGGCTGTACTCTTCGACCAGCCTCTTCCATTGTAAAACCATGATTTATGACATGATCCACAAGTGTGGCTCTGATTTCATCAGAGACTCTGACTCTTCTATTTCCACCTCTTCCTCGATTATTTCTTCCTCTACCACCACCACGTATTCTTACACGCCTTCCAGTTGCTCTTCCACAAGCATGTTGCTGCAGTTCAGGGTTGTGAACGTCCTCCATTCACAAAAACTTCTACAGCAGTGATTGTGCTGTGGGCAATCTACATATATATATATACATATATATATATATATACTCCCAAAGTTGATTGGTTAAATGGTTAAATGGTTGATTCATATTAGAGGTAATTTGCAATTAGATTGCGAATGCAATTAGAGGTCATGTGCCAATTTAGCAGACATTACAAACAATGTCAATGTCAGATATATTTTATAATATACATTCATGTATACTAATTATGATAATTGAATAGATCGTTTTGAATGTGATGGCTTACACAATAAAAAATGTCTGAGAAGTTCTGAAGTGTTTGACAGTGTAAGTGAGAATCGAGTCATCAGTTTTGATCAACAAGCCATATGCAATTATTTGTTGTCCAAGCTGCAGACAGTTGTATGTACTCTTTGCACACATGTGCCAAAGCATTTGCAATTTGCTCAAATCAATAAGAAATTCCAATCTGATGTGAAAAATAAGCGAATTGTTCAGAGATCTGAACTTAATGTTTTGGGAAATAAAAAAATCATTTGAGAACTGAGCCAAAGCAATTGAGAAAAACTGTAATACATTTTGAGCAACACGGCATTAGCAACTGATAATGTAGGAAACCACAGACAATTGTACATAATCAATTGCATGAATGTACCAAAGCAATCGCAACTTGTTCAAAAGAATGAGAAACTGCTTTTATGATGCACACAAGTGACTAGATGATGTGGAGGTCGAACAAGTAGTTTTGAGATTTTCATTTCTGATCTGAGAAATGCACCAAAGCGACTGAGAAAAACTGTAATTACAATTCTGCATTCTGCTTGCTGCATCAATTCAAATTCCCTGAATTGGTATTTTAAAGGCAATTCAATTCTGAATGCCAAATAACTTTGATAACCCTGTCCCTGATAACTGTTTATAGTCATATACTGGCCACCAGACTTAAAAATTATATGTGTATTCATTCACGTGTGACAGAATTGATAACCTTGTGTACACCCTGTAACTAAACCCTCTGGTAAACATTCCTTTAACAGTTTTGACCAGCACATTTCAGCACAGTTTGTTTAAATCTGTCACAATGTAATACAGCTTTACACAGAGGCTATCAAATGAATGAAGGAATGTTAGCCAATCATTAAGATATCATTTACAAATAAGTCTTAAAGGTATACCAACACACAAAAAGTAGTCATATCAATTTCTCTCATTTAATAGAAAACAATCAAATATAAACCTTTACACATCTTGACTTTTAATCATAGCCATGCCCCCATGTGTAAGACTAGCACTATTGTTTCTGTCTTCCCAAAACTGCTAGTGTTAAACATAATTAGAGCTTTCCAAAGAAGCATTCATTATCCGCTCCCTCCAGCTGCTTTTCTCAAGACTTATTGCCATCTGTGGAAAGGTCAGCTCACGCTTGTCTTCTTTACTCATTGCTGCCACTGAAATGCTCTGTTATACTTCCTGTCTTTAATTAACTCTCATGTATATCACATTACAGAGCCAGTGCCATAAATGTTGTACCTGATGGTTGAAAATACCCTTTGCAGTGTTCCTATATTATATTATATTATAAATATAATATGCTCACACTGCAGTTCCACATGTAGTTTTAAGGGTAATAATACCTGTGTGGGTGCTTTGGGTTTACATATCTTTGGACTGTTATATAACCATATTGATAGTTCATGATTTGCCGTAATCTATTAGTCATAAAAAAAGATTGTTTTGTTTAAATGATCGCATTATCAGTTTCTTCTCATGTCATGATTACCTGAAATGTACTGAAAACTGAAAGCAATTTTTCAGCAAAAAAGGAAAGTCTCACGTACACACACACTGTAGAAGAGATGTCGGACTAACATGTAAAATGACTAGTTCGCCAACAACAGTTTTAATTTAATGACTTTAAAATTGTCCTGTGGTGTAACCATCTAGTAAAAAGTAATTACATATTTTCCTTACACCTTGAATACATGTGAGAGTACAAATATTAATAATTATTTTCAAAAAGGTTTTAAAGAATTTTTCCAAAAAAAATCATGAATTATTAATTCTGTTATGAGGTTGAAGGATGAACCCAATAGCAGACAGTTTGCAGGACACACAAGGTTTATTATATACAAAAACAGGGAAAACAAAACCCACGGGGGGGCAAAACAAGACAGGATTGACTGAAAAAGACTAACAAGACTAGACTAAGACTTAGACTGATAACTAAATAATTAACTAACAGCTAAGACAGGAACAAATGCTTCTTTCCAGACAAGACTTTCAACAGGTACTCACGGTAGGATTCACATTGATTTAACAATGAACCAGCACAGGACAGCAAACACAAGAGGATTAAATAGGGAGAAACTAAAGAGGGAAACAGGTGACACAGGTGAAGCAATAATGACAAAACGAGGATAACAAGGGGGGCGGGGCAAGGAACGAGACAACGCAAGCACATGGCCCAGCAAAAGGCCATGTGTTTGCACATAAAACACGGGTCTGTCATGATTCTGCCTCAAGACTAAAGAAAATCAAGGACACGAGTGCAGAATCATGACAAATTCAGCATTATCATTCAGTTTTTAAAGAGATGCACCACATGACTGTAACGTGTATGTTCTGTTTTTATTTAGTTTTCATTGTGTTCTGTTTGCCTGTTTTACATAGTTTGTTTGATTGATGATCCCGTCCACCTGTTGTCTTGGTAATTAACTCATTAGCTCTTTTGTTTGCTCTGTGTATATAAGCCCACAGTTTGAGTTACTGTAGTTCCCTGTGTGGTATTATTTGCATTAAGTGTAGTTGTGATTCTGTTTCTCCTACATGTTCCCATTGTTGATTAAAGGACTCTTTGCTTACCTCTGACTCATGCATGTGAGACTTCCCGTGACAGAATACCGGACCAATACAGAAGAGAAGTTTTGTGACTTTTTTTTTGTCTTTTTTTCACCCATGGACCTCCAATGACCCATGCACAACTCCTGTGCCTGGAGCAGTTCACTGGAAGACCATACGAGGGACTTTCTAAACATGCCTTTCGCACTACCCTGACCGTTTGCTCTGTGTTTTTACCACGCTAAGGTACGCCTACCAGGGAAAGGTCCTCAAGACAACTTCGCCGCATTCGTGGACTGGGTGCTGGTGAACAACGACTCGTCGTTCACCATCTGCACTTCTGCACCTTCACCCCGCCAGATGGAGTGGATGCCTGAGCCCACCACAGACACGGAGCCAGAGCCTTTCATGGACAACGAGCCAGAAGAGCTATCTGAGCTATACCCCACCCCTGAGCCTGAGCCCAGCGGTACATCTGACCAGGTACGCGAGCTGGCAACATTGCCTGTCCCTGAGGGAGTACTCGTGGAATACGAGAACATGCATTGGATCCCTACCCACTGATGGAGAGCTTCTGCTGGCCTCTGACTGTGATTAGGAGGTATTTGAGAAGGTAATACCCTCCTGCTTTGTCTCCTGTCTTCGCTGATCCCGCCCAGCTTAGATCTTCTCCCACCTCCTCTGCCTAAGCCAGGCAGTTCCCCAGCCCTGCCACCGCTGGATCCTGTCAGTCCCTCGGTTCATCCTCAGTTGATTCCATCCCGTGGTGTGTATCCGCCTCTGGACTTCCAGTCCCCAGCTCTGCCTTGGCATGAGGATCCTCCATCTCCACTCCCTGCCACCGAGCTCCGGCCTCCACCTCGACCCTCCGACCCATCGTTTACGCCTTGGCTTCATGCTCCCTCGTCTCCATCGTGGCCCATCATCCCTCGTCCCTCCGGATCTAACTTGGTCAGACGTCACCCTGGATCTGCCACAGGATTCCTGGCTTCTGGCTATGCCTCTACCCTCCATACCTTCAGCCCCACCAGGCTCCGCCTTTCCCCCAGCTTCACCGTTGTCCTCCATTGCTCCGGCTGCACAGTGGTCTTCCGCCTCGCTCCCATGTCTTAACTACACGTGACGCGACGCGCGATAAAAGGTATTTTTCCATGTTAATCAGAGTTTTTGTCCTAACCAGCCGCAACGGCGACACGCGACGATAGAAACGGTTTCTATTTTTCTGCAACGTCGCGGCTGGAACAACAAACACACATTGTGTACTGTTTGTGTATAATCTCAGGTACTGTTTATGTGCTTTATTTAATGTTAAAAGCGTGTAATGTGACTTTGAATATCATTTAGTGCTCCAGCTTTGTAGCCGTAAAAGCAACAGTGGATAATTCACCTCAGATCTTTGAATTAAACAAATGGAAACAAGAACGTTCAAACTGTGAACAAACAAGTGTATTCTTTGACAAAGATTGTTTTAGTAACTCAGTATGTATTTTTAATAATGTTTAAAATTTGTGAATTTGATTATGT
Organism: Vimba vimba; assembly: GCA_022828995.1. Lineage (NCBI taxonomy): Eukaryota > Metazoa > Chordata > Actinopteri > Cypriniformes > Leuciscidae > Vimba > Vimba vimba. The sequence goes on along the minus strand of CM040825.1, from coordinate 9,191,484 downwards.
ACCATTTTCTTGCGAGTGCCGTCAAGATTACTCTCTGATGCTGTGCACTTGCTGCGAGAGCTCGCCCACATGCATCTCGTAGTCGCGTCGCATCTGGTGTGGACAAGCAAATTGCTTGTTGCTGGAATCTTATCGCGTCTGGTTAGGACACGATGTGAGCCGTCAGCTCCACCTTGGCTCTCCGGACCTGCGGTGTCTGTGGCTCTGTCTCCTCAGCTCCATCTGGCTCACCACCACGACTGGCTCCATCGCAGGAGATCGCATCCCTGGTCCCTCATCCCAGGCCTCCACCATGGCTCCTCCCTCCTGCGACGGAGCCTTGGATCATCGGTCTGGCTGTGGCCTGGGTCCCTGCCTGGCTACTCCTGCTCCTGGCTCCTCCCACCCTCCACTCCCCCATGGACTAGTTTACCTGTCTTCGTTTGTTTACACCCCTCTCCAGCTCCACGTCCTTAACCAGAGCCCCTCCCTCCTCAGATGGGCTCTTTATGGCATGAGGACGTGAGTTCCGGGAGGGGGAGCTACTGCAACGACAACGTCTTAACTATTGATTCACACTGCAGTCTAGTGACTGACCATTTTTTCAGTGGTCATGGTTCTGGTAGTAATTTTATCAGTGTCAAAACATTGGGGAACAAAAGCAACTAGTTCTGAGATTAACTTTCTAAATTTGGTTTAAAGCCAAACAGTATATGAAAATTGGAGAGAGAAAAAAAAGATGTGCACTTTTTTCATAATTTATGATGCAACTACTCATCTCATAAAGCACTGCGAATAACGTAATTGAATCAAAAATATAACACACCTGATTATAAGTTTCATAATGCTTCCAGGGAGTGTCCATGAGTGTCCGTAAAAAAAAAAAAAAGAATATTTCATATAGTTTAAAATGTTTTGTATTCATGTTGATTTCATATGATTTTGAAAAACTTTTATACCATTTTCAAGCAAAGTTATAATTAAATGACTCTCAAAATGTCATGTGGTGTAACCAAATATTTTAAGTTCTGTACATACTTTAATTGAATACATAATACAGTCTTCTCGTAGTCTTTAAAAATGTTAATAAATATCATCAATATCATAAATATCAATATCCTTTCATCGAAAATATAATTTTTCATTGAAAATATCATTTTGGGAAGTCGCACCACTTGACATATTACCTTGTCATAAAAAGGTCAAATTATCTGTATATATATATGTATGTATATATGTATGTATGTATGTATGTATATATATATATATATATATATATATATATATATATATGTATATTCATAAATTATAAACATATAGTCATCATAGAAGATGTGTATTTATAAAAGTCATTGTATGTGTGAAGTGGATTTTTTTTTTTTTTTTCAGAACCAAAGCAAAAGATCCAGTAACATGTCCTACTTATGTCCTACACCCTAAAAGTTAAAGCTCACTGGAAACAAGCAAACATTATGTTCCGCTGAAGTGGCATTATATTTATATCCAGAATTGTGCCAGGAATGTGGTTCAACTGTCTGCAGTTGCACATTCATGTATATTTAACGAATGCTCTGCCTCCTCTACCCATAACTCGTAGTGCCTTGGCCTTATTTTGAGGCCCCATGTCTGGGTAACACCTGTAGGGCAGAGTGCTCCCTATGAAGGATGTTTGTAGATGCAGTCAAGTCTGAGGTTTGCCTTCCTGACTCCAGCACGGCTGGCTATGGAAATAAACACGTGGCTGACCCCCAGGCCTTAGTACTCAGGCACTTGCCTCATGGTGTGGTCACTGTTAGACTGTGCAGAAACAAAACACTCAAGCCCTGCTGGGTGGTAGTTTAGGCAGCTGGTAGGGGAAGAGACTACCAACAGAGTTAACGTGTCTTCTCAATGGTAGCCACAGACCTCAATTGTACCAGAAAGTTAAGGTCCTGATATACTCGTGGCAAAGTTATTTTTCTTGAGTTTCTTCGTTTACGGGGGAAAAGAAATTGGAAATACATTTGCAGCGATATACTGTTAACGAATATCCCTATGTAATGTGCTGCATAATTTCCTCTCAATAAACAACAAGGGCCCTATTTTAACGATCTGAAACGCAAGTATCAAACGTGAAACGCAAGTAACTTTGTGGGCGGGTCTTCGGCGCTGTTGCTATTATACCGGCGGGATAAATGACTCTTGCGCCTGACGCAAATCTAAAATGTGTTGGTCTGAAGCAGCTTCATTAATCATAGGTGTGGTTTGGGCGTAACGTGAAATAAACCAATCAGAGCGTCATCTCACATTCCCTTTAAGAGCAGGCGCGCTTGTTCCATGGCGGATTGCTATTATAACGGCGGATTTGCCAGGAGCGGTTCACAGCCGAGGAGACCGACGTTCTCGTCAGGGCCGTAAAACACAGAGAAGTGACACTGGGGATGGAGAAACACACCCAAATTAGCTTCGGTTAAACAGGCGTATAGTAATTTGGGTAAATGTGTAAGCTAGATTTATGCCTATTTTCACATCTTCATGGACACAACAATGATTTCCCTCGTTAATATTTTTCCTTGTAATAATGTATGATTTGCAAAAATGGAAACTGCTGCTTCTGTGTAGATGAGAGAAGCAAAGTGTATGCGCGTTGTGCACACGCTACATTATGGCCAAGCATGCGCCCTTAAAATAGCATCTGAATAACATGCGCAACGCGGCACTGACTTTAGACTAGGTTTCTCCTGGTCTGTGGTGGAATTGTTTTCTGAAACTGCAAAATAGCACCAGGGAACGTTTGCGCCGGATCACGCCTCCTCTTTTCGCTGAACCGCCCCCGGGAGCGCAAGTTCATCCCCTAATTTACCGACGTGCGTCTGTGGAGGGAAAAGTCCGCTGTGCGCGGGTGCAAAATAGGAATGATACATGCGTCGGTGTACAAAGTCAACTGCGCTGGGTACAAGATAGGGCCCCAAAACTGACAGTGAGAAAACAGCAGTTAAGAAAGCATGTGGATATGTTTGCACCAGCTCTGCAATTTGGCACTCTAGTCAAGTCACGTCACGTTTATTATATTGCACTTTATACAATAGATTGCCTTAAAGCAGCAGCTTAACAGTATTAAACATGAAGAAACAGTGTCAATGTCTCTTTCTGTAAGAATTACAACTTAAGTGTTTGTTTCACTTCTCCCGACATCGATGGACTGAACGAATCAAAGAAATTCCAAGCCAAAGAAGGCGGAGCCTCAGAGCCACACCTACCTATTACATCATCACCATGGACGAATGGTACTTCGAAGGTGTTTACCTTCGAGCGAACATTTACGGAAAGATTTTATTCAAAATTACATTAAACCAGTTCATTCTTCAATCCAGCTTGAAGTATATAATGGCCTTTAGGCTTATTGTAAAGATCCTTCTTGATCTTTGCACCAGTTTTGATACTGTCAATCACAACCTCTTACTCAACCAACTTGAAACTGTCTTTGGTGTTCCTGGGACTGTTTTAACCTGGTTATCTCTCTGATCACTGCCAGTTTGTTTTTATGAGTGGTTTCAGGTCTGAGATTGGCTCTGTCACTACTGGTGTCCCGCAGGGTTTAATTTGAGGCCCTTTGCTTTTTAGCATTTATATATTTCCTCTTGGATTGCTCTTAAGATCACTTGGGCTTAATTATCACTTTTATGCAGATGATACTCAGATTTATATCCACTCCAAGCCTGGTCAAAATGTGGATGTTTCTTTTCTCTCACATTGTATTTCTGAGATTAAAATATTAATGATCCAAAACAATGTGTGTCTTAATAGTGATAAGACTGAGGTCTTGCTTATTGGCTCTCCTCGTCAGCTTCGTAAAGCTGGTTCACTAATGTCAAACGTAGATGGCTCTGTTTTGGAGTTCCAAACTAAATTAAAAACATTAGGGGTTATATTTGATTCGAGTTTGTCTTTTGGCCCACATGTGCAATATACTGTTAACATCTCAGGCCTTTTTTTCACTTCGCCTTATGCTATCTTTCCCTGTGACTGAAAAGCTTATCAATACTTTTGTTATTTTGTCAATTGCGCTCCTCTCAAGCTGGTCTTTTGGCAGTTCCACACACATTTGCGATCTGTGAGGGACAGGGCTTTCTCATCCTATGCTCCTAGACTCTGGAACGCACTTCCTTCTCAAATTAAAGATGCACAAAATCGAAGCATTTTTAAATCCAACCCAAAACAATTTTTTTTAGGTTAGCTTTTTCTTGATTTTGTATTCCAGTGTGTTCTTTTGTTTTTTGTATCTGGGTATTTTTTTTACTCTCTCTTTGTATTTTTATTGCGTAAAGTGCCTTGAGAAGCTGCTTTAAAGGTGCTATATAAAATAAAGTTTATTATTATTATTATTATTATTATTATTATTAATAAGCCCCGTGAAGCTTAGCTGTTCTAAATTCCCTGTAAACCACGACTTCACGGGGCTAATTGCAAAAAAATATATAATGATATTGATAGCAAATTTATTCCTCCACCAAGAAATATAGAGACAATTCAACAAAGTGGCTGCAAAACTATTTGTTTTATAAAATATTTTTTATCTAATAACAGGAGTAAGTTACAGTTAACAAAAGTAAGTAAAACTCAAAATCAATATTTCAATTCCAGGTCATGTTGGGCACAAATCATCAGTGCATTATTTATTAATATTATTATTTTTTTTAAATTTTCATCACAGTTTTCTGGCAGAAATGACAAATCTATATGGAGAACTGGAAAATTGTGAGGGAATGCAAAGTTTATCATAAATACAGAGTACATTTCTAAGATCATACACTGAAAAAAATGTTATGTTGAATTTACTTAATTTTTTTACGTCAAGGGGTTGCACGAAATAAATTTATCTAAATCCAGATATATTTTTTAAGTTGAGTGTACTTCTATTTTGCAAATTGGTTGTACTTATATTTTATAAGTAATTTCAGATTAATAATATTAATAATTTTAGCTAAACTATTTTAAGTTGAATTTACTAAATTTTTTCAAGAATCAGCCTGTGAATCTCAACAATGGTGACAATTATAAAGCATGTTGCAGTGCATTCTGGGTGCCACCAATCAAAACTCATTCATGGCTCCCATCATGCATTGCTGCATGAATAAATAATGAGCTTATGTTCAGAGGTGATCGGTTTCAGTGTTTCAGGTCAAATGACTGTGAAATAATGATTGTTATAACACAACCAACACCATCAGATCACCTTTTCTCTTTGTTCATAGGCTGTTATAACTCAGGTACAGCAGCCAAACAAAATCTAAAGTTAATGGTTTCAGGGTAAAGAGCCCAACTAAAACACACACTGATCCCCATGATGGTAACTTAAAATTACGGTTGTAACATTACAGTTTTCTCCTTCAGTGATTCTGCTTGTTCACATCAGGTGTCTTCAATGTTGGCAATACAAAATAAATAGTTCTTAATCCATCTTTGACGTCTGTCTGTTATTCAGATATTTTTGTTTAAAAATTGTTAAATGGTTAACTTTTAAGGAATTAATTTTATTAATTATTACTCAATTCTAATGTGTTAAATTTAATTAATAATATTGCTTGTAATCTGCACAATTTTATTGAGTAGATTAGCGTATTCATTTGACAGTGTATATGGAAATTAAATTAAACTTATTTTTTTCTAATTACTTTTAATTGAATGAAATTAACTTGTTTTAAACAAGAGCAGTGAATTTGAAAATTAATAATAAAAAATAAGTAGGATTAAATAACACATTATAATCAGTGAAATTAACCAGATAAAAACATGTAACATTTACAAGGGGTCAGAATCATTTTTTTCAGTGTAGGCCTGGTTTCACAGACAAGGCTTAGATTAAGTCAGGATTAGGCCTTAGTTTAATTATGACATTACGACATATTTGTGACATATTTTAAACATAAGTGACATATTTTTCACATAAGTGACATATTTTAAGATATGCTTTCAGTTAAAACAGCTCAAACATGCAGTCTGAGACTAGCTAAAGCCTTGTCTGTGAAACCAGGGGTTAGTGTTTTAAACAAAATTATTAAAAAAAGATTTTCCCTTTTTTTATAGGTGGACAACCATGTTATTGACCGCCTGCATTTCTTGTTGACATTATCTGGAACCACCTTAGAGTAAGTGCTTTCAGAAATATCACTGGACCTGGATTCAAACCTGGAAATAGTGTGTAAGGAAACCAGATCATAAACCATTAAACAACCTCCAAGAATAAAAAAGATTCATCTTTCTCAAATCTTTATAAGTGATATAGACAAGACTGCGCCAATCTGCTTACTTTTCAAAACTAAACACAGATGTTGCACCAATCTGTAAGAGAGGGGAGTTGGTTTACATTTAAGTTTGAACGTTCATGATTTCGAATGCAGGGAGTGCTGTTTTTTCTTAGCATAAAACAGAATGCTTAAGGGGCTAGTAAAGCTATTTTACGTCAGTCATTTATTGCTCTGACGCTATTTAGAGGTCAGAAAGTTTGCCAGCTATTGTTTGGTGTTTTGTAGAGGATGGGTCACAACAGGCTGTTCGCGTGTAACTGCTGTTTTTGCTATACTGCAGTTTCATTGTAAGGTTGATTATTTTCTTTGTGTTTGTGTATCGAAAGTATGACATTATGCACAAACATTACATATTTACAGAATCAACTAGTCAGTGGGTTGTGCCTTAAACACGTCTTGTTTAGGAACACATCCAATCAGACGAGTTTCTTAAGTAATATATGGACGCTACTGTATGTGCAACCCTTTAGTAACTGACAGATAATAAAGTAAGAGTCATATCTAGTCATTTAGGCTCTGGTAACTCAATGGTATTGCTGTAAAGTTCTGCTCCTTTTCTCCAATGAAGTGCTCTACCAGATGTAAAGAGTTTCTTGTTTACTGGAAACCATTGCTATTCTGAGATTTCAATTCACATAAATGTCATGATGTCATAGTACATTTTGATTATCCATATGGATTTGTGCTCTTGTCTTGTATTGTTATTTTTGAGATGATGACTAAATGGATCAGACATCTTTTCGGGTCATGTGTGAAAGTTAAGGACTATTAAAGACATTTATCAGTGTCAGTTACTCATGGTGTTCCACAGGGGTCAGCGCTGGGTCCGCTTTAATTTATTATATACATTATTAACTCTTGGTCATATTTTTCATACTCATGGCATTAGATTCCATTTTTTACACAGATGATACACAGTGAATATATCCACAAAACTATTCCTTTTCTTCTTCTTTGTGCTTTATATGTGGATTTTTCTGAATTTATTAGGATGTAATTGAATTGAAAATACATTAAACTATTGACTTGATTATAAGTCTTTCACAACGCTTCATGGGTGTGTCCACAAAAAAAAATCTTTTTCAAGAATCTACACATGCGTAGTTTTTAGAAATGTACTTTTTGAGTTCATGTTGTTGGGTTTTTTTGTTTTGTTTTTTTACCAATTTCAAGAAAAGTTCAAACTAAATGACGTTAAAATTGAGTACACATAATTGAATAAATCATAAAGTGTATTCTTAATCTAAATCATCATTTATAGTATAATTATCATTATACAATGATAAAATAATGACTATCATTGAGTTTTGGGGTCGTACCACATGACATTTTACACCCTGAACTAATTGTCATTAAAAAGCACAAATTGTATCTTATATTAAGAGATTTATTGATATTCACATAAGAGTGCTATTTTAGTATCATTGAGATACTACTGTAGTTTTAGTAATATTTTAAACTAGTTTTTATTGTATCATTTTTATTTTCTGTCTATCATTTTTATTTATTTTTATTTTTATTAATTTACAAGTTCATCAAGTTAACTAAATGAAAATAAAAAATGTTGCCTTGGTACCTACCTAAAAGTTAACTACATTATATATATATATATATATATATATATATATATATATACACTCACCTAAAGGATTATTAGGAACACCATACTAATACTGTGTTTGACCCCCTTTCGCCTTCAGAACTGCCTTAATTCTACGTGGCATTGATTCAACAAGGTGCTGAAAGCATTCCTTAGAAATGTTGGCCCATATTGATAGGATAGCATCTTGCAGTTGATGGAGATTTGTGGGATGCACATCCAGGGCACGAAGCTCCCGTTCCACCACATCCCAAAGATGCTCTATTGGGTTGAGATCTGGTGACTGTGGGGGCCATTTTAGTACAGTGAACTCATTGTCATGTTCAAGAAACCAATTTGAAATGATTCGAGCTTTGTGACATGGTGCATTATCCTGCTGGAAGTAGCCATCAGAGGATGGGTACATGGTGGTCATAAAGGGATGGACATGGTCAGAAACAATGCTCAGGTAGGCCGTGGCATTTAAACGATGCCCAATTGGCACTAAGAGGCCTAAAGTGTGCCAAGAAAACATCCCCCACACCATTACACCACCACCACCAGCCTGCACAGTGGTAACAAGGCATGATGGATCCATGTTCTCATTCTGTTTACGCCAAATTCTGACTCTACCATCTGAATGTCTCAACAGAAATCGAGACTCATCAGACAGGCAACATTTTTCCAGTCTTCAACTGTCCAATTTTGGTGAGCTCGTGCAAATTGTAGCCTCTTTTCCCATTTGTAGTGGAGATGAGTGGGACCCGGTGGGGTCTTCTGCTGTTGTAGCCCATCCGCCTCAAGGTTGTGCGTGTTGTGGCTTCACAAATGCTTTGCTGCATACCTCGGTTGTAACGGTTATTTCAGAAGTTGCTCTTCTATCAGCTTGAATCAGTCGGCCCATTCTCCTCTGACCTCTAGCATCAACAAGGCATTTTCGCCCACAGGACTGCCGCATACTGGATGTTTTTCCCTTTTCACACCATTCTTTGTAAACCCTAGAAATGGTTGTGCGTGAAAATCCCAGTAACTGAGCAGATTGTGAAATACTCAGACCGGCCCGTCTGGCACCAACAACCATGCCACGCTCAAAATAGCTTAAATCACCTTTCTTTCCCATTCTGACATTCAGTTTGGAGTTCAGGAGATTGTCTTGACCAGGACCACACCCCTAAATGCATTGAAGCAACTGCCATGTGATTGGTTGATTAGATAATTGCATTAATGAGAAATTGAACAGGTGTTCCTAATAATCCTTTAGGTGAGTGTATATATATACACAGTATGTATGAATACAGTATGTATAATGCATATATATATTTTTTTTTTTTTTAGCATCAAAAAATCTTTTTTTGTGTTAGCTAATTATTTATTTTTTCTTTAATTTCTCTAATTTATAATTGATGTCATTGACCCACATATAATTATTTAACAGTCTGCAAATGTCTATATAAGTTTATATGTAATAGTTATAGTTATACAAAATAGTATGCATAGTAGTGCAAAAATGAAGATTTTAACCAACCGTTGCATTCTCCAACACTGCATTTACCACAGTTTTTGTATCCAAAACAGATGTATAGTCTCTGTTTAGTTAAGGTTTTTGGATAACACTTCCAGTGTAAAGTCTATGGGAAAATCTTAGAAGGAGAATGGAAAATAGTTCAACAGAGCTTGAGCAGGTTTTAGTCTTACCGCAACTCATTATTAGCTTAATCTCAAGTTCAGCCCTTAAGAGCAGTGCCTACCATAACAATGGCCTGACGTGTCCCAGCTAGCCGAGGATTGAGTTCCCGCTCATATTTTGGTATGTGCAGTGTGGTCACACATCATGTGAGGCCTCAGTGAAAGAATGGTTCATATTTCCACTTTTATTAGCGGCTTGATTTGCCACAAATGAGTGTGGAGTCCGCAGTGCAGCTCTTGTCCATGCGATACAGATGAGATGCTCTTTAGGCCTCATTAACAGTGTTGCAGAGCTGAGCCTTTCTGGATTTAAACTCAACGTTCCTGGACTTCGCTGTCTTGAGTTTTTTTTCCCCACCTCTCCTCTCTGTTTAACTCTGTCTCTCTCTATTTTTACAACATTAATTCTCCACTACCTCATTGAAGAAAAATGCTGCTTACGTTTATTTCCCACAAAACAATCCAAGGGTGCAGAGTTAGTCAGCAAACCATCAATTACTAAAGTAAAATCACTGTAACGCATGGACTTAAAATGGTTTATTGTTTACATAAAACAACAGTGACAGCAGTCAAATAAAAGACACCATTGTTCAATAAATAGCTACATTTATTCATAAGAATAATTATAGGTAGTGTGTATGACCAAACTCCATATAAATACTATATATATATATATAGTGGTAATGTTCATTTGTTTTTTTAAAAATGTCTGCAATCTTAAATTATCTTCATGTTATATAAATAAAATCTAGTAAAAAAAAAATTATATTAACATACTTCTGACTCTTTAAGCCATTATAAAACAGCCCATATACACACAGCCTACAGATACACATCACTATCTATATAAATATCTGTATAAATCTATATAAATATACTATCTATATACCTCTATATAAAGACGTTGCTCTGCAACTGTAAGCAGCTAAACACTGCTTGCATGTACATCGCATAATAACAAGTTCTTCCTCGTCTTGACTTGTTTGGGATTGATTGAGCGCTGTATTTTTCCTTCATGCTTCGTTGTTGCGTATGTAAATATGAATGTAAAATACAGTCAACAGTTAGAGATCTGACTGACACCCTTTTGGAAAAGAAGTGCACTTTAGCATACTTTTAAAAAGTGTACTTAGTAGGGAAATAATTTACCTTACTTAAGTGTGAACTGAATGACACTTAAATGCATGTTATGAAAAGATATTAGTTAAAATTAATATTAAATGAAATTAGATGAACTTTAGAATGTTTTTGATGCACATCTTTATATGTAATTTTATAATTCTTTGAAATATGGTTAAAGTGTACTGCCAAATGCACTCTAATGTAATTGAACTACACATTTGTAATGATTAAGTACATTCAAAATATATTAAATTTAAATGTGATATCAAATAACACAATACTTTACATGTGCTTTAGTCACGCATCAAAATAAGTGTTTCTAAAACGTACGAAACATTATTAAAACAATGATTTGTAATTCATTCAAAAACTATGATATTATTACAAAGTGCACTATTTAAGTGTACTCATGAAAGTGTACTCTCATAATCTGCCTTTTATTTTATATATATATATATAATATATATATATTATCTGCAAACATACAGTTTTTAACTTATACACTTATAATATCTGAAGTGTGCATTCAATATAACTAAGCACACTTCTTTTTGCACTAAGGTCAACACGATTGTGACATTTCAGGGCCAATGTTACATCAGGTGGCGTGCTTGACGTTTCTCACACCCTGGATTCATTTTCCAAGTCATAGTGACAACAAAACTAAAAAAAAAAACTATGGTTTGAGTGCCAAAACTGAACGCCGCCGATTCACCAATGTATGAAAAACACACATTAGCGCAATTTGCCACATCAAAGGGGCCGTTCGGCTTCCTAGAGGAGAGCTGGGAAAAGGAAAGGAAGAAAAGAAACAAGGAAGGGCAGTCTTCTAAAACAAAACGCCGAATTTGTGAGAGAGGTCGAGGGGCTTCCTGGCCCTGTGTGGTCCCGCACCGTCAGCACGAGCCTATGAGCTGTCTGGGGCCCCGGCATGACACACACCCTGGGTTTAAAAAGCAGGGGCTGGAGGTTTGCTGGAGACACTCCTTTCCAGCGTCGAGGTGCACTGAAGTCTCTCCGTTTCTCCTCGTCTCGGGATGTGTTTGGTTTATAGCCGGGCCCCCGGGGTGCTGCTCCTTTTGGCCCTCCTCCTCCTGAACACCAGCTGCAGCGCTGAGCCCGTGGGTAAGACACAGCGCTCCTATTGTCCACACCGCTAAATTTAGCGCTCGTTGGGTAGACAGGTAATGATGTCCACGCTCGGGCTCGTGGGTGTTTCGCATGTAGGTGTGTGTGGGCTGAATCTGGATCCTCAAGAGCTGGTGTTTGGGTGGCTCTTTGAGTCGCTCAGGTCTTGTCAGGGCAGGTTTGCGGTGGAGTTACTGCCTCAGACCAACGCTATTTCTGAGAAGGAGAAGTTGTTTAAGGCGTCATGTTTGTTCTGGTATGTAGATGAATGGGAGAAGGAGCCGGTGTACTGGAACGATCAGGCCAGGAGGACGCTTCAGACGGCCCTCACGCTGCCACTGCGAGCGCACCGCGCCAAAAACACCATCCTCTTCCTCGGCGATGGTGAGTTAGCAACACCACTTAACACAGTGGATCGGCCCATCAAACTACACTTCTTATTACAACAGTACAATTTCTAAGTAATTATTAATTATTATTTTTTTGAGATTTGAAATACGCTAAGCCTTCAATATCATATATATATATATATATAAATATATATATAAGATATGATATTGAAGGCTTAGCGTATTTCAAATCTCAATATATATATGTATATACACACACATGCATGTATATATTTAAGAAAAATGTGTTATTTATATATAAATATTTATATTTAAATATAATATAAATTATCTATAAATATATATACAGTATATACTGTACATGCAAATATTTCTTAAATATATACATGCATGTGTGTGTATTTATATATACAAAATAATTGAACACAGTACACACACATATATTATGTAAACATACACTTTTATTTTGGATGCTAGTTGCCCAGCACTAATATACACACTTTAGCATAAGAAGTACAGAAATAATATACTTTAAAAGAATATACTTAAGTGATGAAGTAACCGGAAAAAAATTAATCGCAATGAAAATGTATTATAGTTCAAATTTATATTAAAATACAATAGTTCACTTAAAGCGTAACTCTCGCCAAAATGCAATCTAGGGTCTTTTTGTGAATCTACCCGAGGCAAACTTTCGTTTAAAAGCATAATTAGGATGGAAACGCCACTTTTAAGATTGACCGTATTTTCGTTTTCGGTCAAATTGCCTTGTGAATGGGAGTGAATGGGGCACGACTATATGATAGCATCAAAAATCTCTATTTTTAAAACACTAAGAAGGCTCGACACAACATGAAACTTTGCTCTAAGTATCACCAGGGGCTCTACACATGAACTCCAGCATTGAGAACAGTGTGTGTGTACACAGAGTTTACTAAAAAGAAAGGTTTTGAACAACTCACTGTTGCTGTTATTGTTTCTGTCCGCCGCCATTTTGATAGTCAAAAATAGTCGAAAATTTCAATGTAAGGCGACCTGCGGTGTGTGTAGATAGAAACGGCTCATTCTAAGGTAATAAAAACACAACGGTTCATTATGTAAGGTCTTTATACACCACTGAAAACATAATTATGTATATTATATTGCATTTCTGTCTACAGATCCTCCTAAATATTACACAATGCACCTTTAAGTGTGTTTTGTTTTTTTTGTTTTTTTCCAGTAGAGCTTAAGTACATCTTTATATGTAATTTCACAATTACTTTGAAAAATAGTACTGACAAGCATTTATGGCAAACTAAAATATGCTTTAATGTCATTTCAATTGAAACTTGTGTCATATATTTAAATTAGTAGTTTCACATTTGTAATGAGGAAGATGCAATTAAGTACATTTAAAATATATTAGCTTTATATATGATATTGAATAATAACATTAAAATGATAATCAAATATTTTACATGTGCTTTAGTATTTTATTACATTGCTTGGTTGAATTCTAATGTAGAATGTGGTGTGTTATTTCTTGATAACAGACGCTGCTAAGTATAACACACCGTTGCCATGAAAAGCAGAGCGTTGCTATGGACGCAGGATTCTAACCATAGAGACGGAATGGACTATTGTCTTTAGCAGAAGCAATACAATCGTTTTTAAATCAATAAACACCTTTTTAAATCAATATTTTGTGTCAAATTATTGATTTTGGTGGGTAGCCATGTAATAAGCGGGATAATGTAGAACGGGGCGGTTGTTATAGCGAATACAACCCCTTCAGTCTGATTCAAGACCCCTCCGCGTCCCGATCAGCCTGTTGGGGTTGTATTCGCTATAACAACCGCCTCGCTCTACATTATCCCTTAGGCTACTTAGTCAACACATCAAAACAGAGTACACTTTAAAGCATGTTAAAAGATTTTTAAAGTCCCCCTGTGGTGAAAATCCAGCTTTTAATGTTGTTTAAATGTCTATGTGGTGTTTTTAATATGCTTTAAGACAAACCATGTGTAAATTCATAAGTCGACAGCATTGCTGAGTGTTTTCTCCTTAAAACTGCAGTGAACCAAAGACAGTCTCAAAAACACGCTTTGAAATCGCTGGTGTTTCTGACGTCACAAACTACCTTGTAACCAATCAGATCAACGTGTGATCGTCAACCAGTGGATCTCTGAGCTGAGTGAGTGAGTGGAGGCGGGGCTCATTTGCATATTCATAGAACCCACGCATACTAAATGAGGGAAGGGTGTCGAGTTACATTCAAGATATTTTAAGGCATAAAGAATTTATTTCAAGGAAAAACACTTAAATGTGTAATTTTGGTGATCAAAGATGAGTTTTAAGGGATAAAATGATTGACTTGAGGGGGACTTTAAAAAAAATATTTAAATTGTACTAAGTGTGTTAAGAAAGTATACTCTCTTTAAGAGCACCTAAGTGGCCTTTTATTTAATCAATATTATATTATCGGCAAGTATAGTCTTTTTAAATATAGTGTTTGGAAAAGTTACTTTTAAAAGTAATGCATTACAATATTGCGTTACTACCTAAAAAATTAACTAACTGTGTTACTTAAGTTACTATTTATGGAAATTAATATGTTGCGTTATTTTTGTGTTACCTTTTCTCTCTTGGGCTGGGCTTGCTTGTTAGTTTTTTAATAACAAAAAGTTATATTTTTTGGCAAATGTAAAGGCTCATTCGCACCAAAAGTGAAATGAATAAGCCTCAGGCTGAAGGAAAGGCAACTCCACAGCTGTACAGTAGAGGGCGCCGCGCAAACAAACCTTTCAGCTGTGCTGCCATTCTGGACTGAAGAAGAAGAAAGATCAACACTCTTACTTCAGCAATAAAAACAACAAAAATAAACAAATGTGATGTTTATATGTAGTCATTTCGTAGTCATTGGTTAATAAAGTGAGATTAAATTCATAAAGTATATCTGTGTTATTTAACATGTAATTATTGCAGATTTGTGTAATATTCTGAGTTTGCATTTCACTGTTTTCCTTCATTCGAGCGGTCAGGCAATACATGAGGAAGCAAAATAACCTGCATACTTATTTGAAAAAGTAACTTGGATATCTTGTTGTAATTTTAAAAGTAATGCATTACTTTACAAGTTACTTGAAAAAAGTAATCCGATTACTTAACTTGCGGTACTCTAAAATTGTGAAGTACACTACAGTTTCTGCTTTATCTCTATGACAATTTTTACACTGCTCTCTTGAATACTTGATTTATTGACACAATTTGGTAAGTTGCTGCATAATAAGTGGGATAATGTGCACCTGTTGGGGTTTGTTTTGCGATAATGATTGGTTGACTGTGTATTACGCGCACACCTGTTACTTCTTACCCCATATTTTACTGTAGAGTTTATGAATGGTTTTGGGCTCAGGGTCAAGCTGTGATATTATGTGTGACAGCAGACTGTGTGTGTTCATCCTTCAGGGATGGGTGTGTCCACGGTCTCAGCCGCCCGTATACTGCGAGGACAGATGGACGGACGCTCGGGGGAGGAGACTGTTTTGGCCATGGATACGTTTCCATATGTCGCCCTGTCCAAGGTCTAAAGATTCTCATTTCCCACACTATATGCTAATCATTAGTGTTATGCAAGACAAAGCCATGTTTTGGCTATGATTGCATTTTTCATTTTCCATATTGAGATTCTTGGTTATCGTAAAAAATACAAACACCACCTTTAATAGCAAACAAAGTAAAAAAAATAAATAAAAAAATCCTGAGGAATTCAGATAGGACTGCAACCTGTGCTCCTGAAACCACACATGACGGAGAGGGAATGGACTGAGGAGATTTGTTTGTCTAGTTATGAACAGCAGTCTGTTTTTAACGCTGTAATTATTTAAAGTTATGTGATGTGTTTCCAAACAGACGTATAGTGTTGACAAGCAAGTGGCGGACAGTGCCAGCACAGCGACGGCGTACCACTGCGGTGTGAAGGCCAATGCCAAGACGGTGGGCTTGAGTGCCAAAGCCGTGGCCTATGAGTGCAACACAACATTTGGCAATGAGGTTTTCTCAGTGTTGCATCGTGCCAAAACACAAGGTTAGCTATTTTCCATTTAGCCTCACTATCACAATGTTGTTAGTTGTTCTTAAAGGGATAGTTCACCCAAAAATAGTGCACAAGTCATATGGACTGTTTTGTCTTGTCTTGTCTTGTATTGTATCACTTAAAACTCATCTTTCGTCCCCAAAATAACATATTTAATATTTTTTTTATTCATGCCTTAAAGGTGCTCTAAGTAAGGGTTAATGCCCGATGAGGTGTCCGTTGTCAGGTATTAATGGACGAAGGCGAGGCGTGAACCGTCCGACGCGCCAAAGTCGATTAATACCTGACAATGGACACCTCGAAGGGCATTAACCCGCTTATACCATGGTCACTTGCCAAATAACACATTTTTAAAACATTAGTTTATATTTTAATTAGTTTTACAATCTAAATCTAAAGTTTTTACAAACAATAACTTGGTTTCCCTGGTTACGCCTGACGGTTTATTTACTAGGTGTCCTCTATCACTTTTTAATGGACACCCTGCAGCCAATCAGAATCGAGTATTCACCCAGACCATGGTATAAGCGATGTTGGGTGACGTCAGTTCTTGTTGACGTTCAAAGTATTGTCAAACAAAACGGAGGCTAGCTCGACCCTCCCTCCTCCTCATCCCGTCCCCTCCCCCTCCCTTCCGTGCTTCCTGAAACAGTCATGAACCATTTAGAAAAAACAAACTGGATTTACCCTGTCCGGCAGAAACAGAGCCAGCTGAATGTCGGATCGGAAGCCGATGTCGTTGTCTAGGACATCTATTCTCTCTCCTCCACTCCCCCCCCCCCCCCCCCCTTCATGTACACGCGCACTAACCCCCCAACCCCCACTCCCAATTAATTATTGTCTGTGATTGGCTGGAACACTGTTTGTTATGTTTTGTGGTCCAGGCTGGGCCAGTTTGTTTTTCTTGCTGTTTGTGGAGCCTGGGCTGTCTACAGAGACCGCGTTTTTTTACAGTGTGTTCAGGGCACAGGCAGCTAGCGGATAGTGAGGAGATGTTTGCTGGATGTGACAAAAAATGTTTTGGCCTAAAAAAACACGTGATATCGCTTAGAGCACCTTTAAAATAGCTTGAATGTAACTATACACCCTTGCCACAAACTCTTAAAAATTAAAGTTCCAAGAAGGGGTCCTAGATGCCCTAGAAGAACCATTTTTGGTTCCCCAAAAGCAACTTTCAGTGAAAAATAACCTTAAAATAACCTTTTTGTTTTCTTAGTGTGATATTTTAATAATCTAAAGAACCTTTTGTGGAATGGAAAGGTTCCAGGGATAATAAAGGTTCTTAATTTTGAACTATCCCAGACTGCATCATAGTGTCGGCTCGGATCCGGCCCACATCTGATACATGTGGATTACAGGCGTACCAGATGTGGGACGGATCTGGGCGACACTATGTTGCAGTCTGGGATAGATGCTAATAAAGAAGCTTTATTTTGAAGAGTGCAGATTGCCTTACTCATGCGGGATGTGATGGTGTGTGGTTGTGTGTATATTAAGGAAAGTCTGTGGGCATTGTGACCACCACCAGAGTCCAGCACGCTTCACCCGCCGCGGCCTACGCCCACTCCGTGAGCCGCAGCTGGTACAGCGACGCAGACGTGCCCTCCTCCGCCCGCCGCCAGGGCTGCTCCGACATCGCCACGCAGCTCGTGACCAACACCGACATAGATGTGAGCCCCAATGTTTCATGCCAGAAGTTCATGAATAACTGCTTGTGATGGTATTACATAATTACTATTTGAATGTCTGATTTGTTATAGTGAATTTGTTCGTTCAGACGAAAATCACAAAAATGCTTCGACATTTTGAGGCCCTCTGTACTGTTCTATATTCTATTTGTACTATATAGAGTTTCAAGTTTGATACTGTCTATCAAACAGCAACTATTTTTAATATCTCTACTTTAACTCATTTAATCAGACTGGTCAAAGTTACCAAACAAGATGCAACCCTTACGAAAATGAAGTGTGCTTAATTGTATTGAATGTACACTTGCAGTGTTCTTCAAATTTTAAATGTATTTCAGTGAACGGACACTGTAGTGATTGGCTAACTTCATTGCATAGGAAACAGTATCAACGCCCACTCTGTGCTATTGCTGTAAGTGTTTTGAAAACATTATCCATATAAAACCGTCATTTACAGACAAAGCATTAAGAAATCATTTACTTACAGTTTGTGATGCAGCTGCAGTCAGATCCAGTTCAGTCTACTGTTTCTTTGCTAACTGTCCATTAACTTTCCATTGAAAAACCACTTCATGCGAGCGTAAAAACTATTTTGCGTGAAATTGGCGTGTTTCCATCGGGCATATTTTCAATTCGCAATTTCAATTTGCGCAATTTGAAGGGTAATGGAAATGCGGCTATTGACGCTCAGGATCTGTTGCACACCAAATCCTCCGACATCGTCCCGTCAGCCTTCTCTCCTTACTATCTTCACGTCATAAGTGAAATCTGATGTAGGCCTACTCTAATGTAACCGACTGCTGCAGTGAGACTAACCATGTCCCTTTAGGGACTCCGTAGAATGCCTTATTCAGGCAAATGCCTAGATATTTATATTTATTTATAAGAAACATAATACTCCGTTAAGTATTTTCAGTGTAGTTAGCTTGTTTTGAGCTTGAAGCATAGCTAGCAATCAGTAGCTTGACTGTTGTTTAACTACTTCGAATTCTTATTAGCTTGCAGCTTGGCAACCTAAAGGTTCAAAGTAGCTTTTTCGACAATCTAGTGACTTAAATACACAATGGCATCATTTAAATACCAAATGCATCAGTGAAATAACTACACGTCATTAGTTAATGTCATATATCTGTCTCTGTTGTAGGTAATTCTTGGCGGTGGCCGCATGTACATGACACCCAAGGGTACGCCTGATCCAGAATACCCCTCTTCATCCTCTCGCAAAGGGGATCGCAAAGACAAAAGGAACCTCATTGACGTTTGGCTAAATGCTCGTAAGGTATCGCCAAGAAATCGATTTATCCCAACACAACTTGTGATTGTAAACCCCTGCTGCAATCTTTATCTGTTTTGTTTGTAAGGGAAGGAAGGCCCAGTATGTTTGGAACAGAGAGCAGCTTAACGCGGTGGACGTTAAAACAACAGACTGCCTGATGGGTAATGCCAGTTCACAAGGATTCTGCGCTGTCAGTCTGCCACGAAGATATTCTCATTCATTTTTCTCATTTAGGTCTGTTTGAACCCAAAGATATGAGATTTGAAGTGTTTAGGAATCGCACCCGTGACCCCTCTATTGTGGACATGACAGAGAAAGCCATTCAGATCCTCAGCAAGAATCCTAAAGGGTTTTTTCTCTTTGTGGAAGATGAGTATTTATCATTTGCTGTGGTGATACTGCTTTATTAAGATATCCTGCTAACAGTGAAACACATCTCCATTTGTGTTTTACGAGGTAGAATAGACCATGGACACCATGACGGGGTTGCCAAGCTTGCTCTGACTGAAACCATCATGTTTGACCGGGCGATTCAGAGAGCGTCTGAGCTGACCAGCGAATCGGACACTCTCACTGTTGTCACTGCAGATCATTCCCATGTCTTCACTTTTGGTGGAAACACTCCCCGAGGGAACCCTATTTTTGGTAGCTTACTTCCTGTCTTTGCATTCAAATTATGACAATGTTAAGAAAGGTATACTAACATGACCTATTAATTTTGTCAAAAGTACTCTAGATCCTCCCTATATTTCACTTTATTTGGGCTTTCAGCCTTTAATTAGCAAGCTAACTGATTAACCTACTAGCTTAGCATATTCATATTTAGCATTTTGAGTGGATTTTATGGTACTATATTATATTTAGGCAGTAGTTATAATCCATTAATTCACTTTTTGAGCATAACCTGAATTTCCAACTTAAACTGTCATAAATCTTGAATGCTTTGGAGCACAGACTTCAGTTTGGTCTCTTTTTAAAGATGACACATTTTTCAGATTATTGCTGAAGTGAAAAACTGTTTAAAAATACTCATTTTTATATGAAATTTCCAAAACATGTTCCACAAATAAAATAAAAGCCATAAATCTAAACAGGTTGTGTTCCAAATTTGAGGTTGATATCTCAAAAAATGAGCTTTCAGTAATATTTTGTTTGTGCACAGTACCAAACATTTCCACTAGATGAAATTTGTTTCATATTTTCAATGCAGTAATTTTTGACCACGATGAGTTCAAGTGACTATTTTTTTCAAGCAAATTTAACCTTTTCAAATCATGTCTGTGATTTTTCTCATTTATTATTTGTGTGTGCGTGTGTGTGTGTTCACATAGCAAGTGCCAAAACCCTTACCAAGTTTTGTACCATTCCAATTGAGAATTTTTTATTTTTAAACCAATACGTAAACATTTTCCGAAGAGCACCAGAGGGTTAAACATGTTTCAGTAGAAATTAGACTTTAGGTTTGAGTTTAGGTTTGACCCTAGGGGCTTCTTGCACTGTTTTACTTGTTATTTGTCTTTCAGGCCTGGCACCCAAGAAGGCTGAGGATAGTCTTCCATTCACTAGTATCTTGTATGCTAACGGACCAGGATACAATCATGTGAACGGAACAAGAGGAAACGTTTCAGCAGTGGATTATTGTAAGTGTTCACATAATTTAGAGTCCCCTCTTAAAAATAAAGGTTGTTGATTGGCATCTTTGGTTCCATGAACTTTTAACATCCATGGAATCTTTCCATCCCACTGAATGTTCTTCATAGTGGAAAAAGCTTCATTAGATTGTTAAAAAGTTCTTTGCAATAAGAAAAAATATATATATATTAAGAACCGACACACTGAAAGGTTTGGAAGCTTGTTTCCACCACAGAATAAAAAATGTAAAAGTTGATTGCGATTTTTTTTTTTTTTTTTTTTTTTTTTTTTTAATCCCACAATTCTGACTTTTTTTCCTCAAAATTGGGAGTCTATATCTTACAATTCTGAGAAAAAAAAGTCTTGCAAGTTTTACTTTATAACTTGCAATTCTGAGGTTATATTTTGAAATTTGAACTTTATAACTCACAATTCTGAGTTTATATCTTGCAATTTGAACTTTGTCTTGCAAATTCGAACTTTATAACTTGTGATTCCGAGTTCATATCTCACAATTCAGACTTTATAACTCGCAATTGTAAGTTTATATCTTGCAAGATATTAAGATATTACTTGCGAAATTGTAAGTTTATTATCTATGGCAACACTGGCAGTATTAATCTGCAGCAGTCATGTGGTACAGAGGTCATGTGGTACAGAGGTCAGGTGGTACAAATCGGAGCTCTCAGGAAATTCCCAGTTTACAAGTTGTGAAGTTCTGCGAGGACGTGAGTGCTTTTTACAAGCCGGAATCTCGTAATTACGGTAATTTCTACATGTCTGGACGCTAAACTCTCAATTCTGAGAGAAAAGTCGCAATGAAGTCATCATTACTTTTATTTTTTTATTCCATGACGGTAACAAGCTTCCATAGAAAGGTTCTTTGGGGAACCAAAAATGCTTTTTCTATGGCTCTTTTGGAACCTTTATTTTTACGAGTGTATATATAAATGTATATATGCAACTATCATAGATGATCTTATTCTGCTTGTAGTTGATGAAGAGTACATGCAACAAGCTGCGGTTCCTTTAGAATCAGAGACACACGGAGGGGAAGATGTGGCTATCTACGCCAAAGGCCCGATGGCTCACCTCTTTCATGGGGTCAAGGAGCAGAATTACGTGGCCCACGCCATGGCGTACGCAGCATGCCTGGAGCCGTACACCAACTGCCCACTGCGTCTTCATGACTCCGGTGGCTGTGGAAACACTCTCTCAGGGCTTCTTATCGCACTAACCGCTGGGTTTTGGCTTGTCGCAAGATGACAGACTCCATTACATGAGCGAATGAGGCCCCGGGACTCTTTTTGGGCTTTTTCGGAGACGTATAACCCAAATTGTTTATATTGAAGTTTGGTTCTCTGCAGATGTGCAATGCTGTGTATATAAATGTAAAAAGGTTTTTTTTTTTTTTTTTTACATTTATTTTATAACCAGATTTTTTTTTTGTATATATTGCACAATGGAAAGCTCTTTTGCACTGTGATAATAAATTTCAAACATGTGACATCAATAAACTTTCTAAAAGAAAACATTAGTCATTTTGTCGGTGTTATCAATTAAATAGCACTTTCGTAATTGCTGTCGCATATATTGAAAGTGATTATTACTGTAACGTGTTATTTTTCTTATCCCATTGGCAGATAATTACAAAACATATTATCTAATGCCATTTTACTTATCTAGTAGTCATCTTAGTTAACAACAGTGCAGTTCAGAACCAAAAAATCTGTTCAAACCAGTGCAGTTTTCAGATCAGCATTCATATCATGTCAAATTGTCATGCGTGATAAGTGGGCCACATGATCAACAGTACAAGTGACCTTTGGTCTGAGGGGAAACTATAAAGAGAAGGGAATGGACGAGTTTGACAGAGCTGTCAAGCAGTCGCTCCAACCATGGCCACGACACAGACTCTTCTGATTATTGGAGTATTTGCTTTAGCAGCCTTTGATGGATGTCTCTCCGCTTCTCCTGGTAAGTGCTTTGCCACAGTTATTCTTTCTTCTCCAAACAAAGATAATGAAACCATGTTTCTTTTCTGGAATTAACTTGAAGTGAAGGAGCAGAACCCAAACTTTTGGAATGGGAAGGCCAGAGAGGCTCTTGATGTGTCCCTCTCCATGATGCCCAAAATGCACCGTGCTAAAAATCTCATCCTCTTCCTCGGAGATGGTGAGTTACACAGAACCTTGTTTCTTGGTTTTGCATTGTTCTCTTTTATATTTGTATAATCTTAACAGATTCTGTAGTAATTTAGCAGAGATGCACCAATTATTGTGGTGCACAGATTTGGGGAACTTGTCGAAATTAGCAGTTGTTTGCAATGGAACATAAATGCAATTACAAAATATTTTAGACACTAATTTCTGTTGCATAAAGGCCGTTTACATCAACAATGATAACTATAAAGATGAACATAATAACTATCGTCCACGTCAACTGACAATAATGTTCTGTTTATTATAAGTTGTATAATGTGCTTTTATTATGTTGTCTGCCACTTTAAATGCTTGAGCTCTTTAAAGTCGGGTGGATTCTGATTGGCTGTCAATGTTTTTATAGTTTATCAGCTGGAAAAATCTTTCTGAAAGATTCCAATCTGTGCTGTTAAAAATGTTTGTGGAAATAAAAAAATAAAGCAAAATAAAACTAAATGAAATAAAATAAAATAAAATAAAATAAAATAAAATAAAATAAAATAAAATAAAATAAAATAAAATAAAATAATATTAAACTTATCAGACTTAAAAATGTTAACTGAAATATATAAGCTAACTGAAATAAGTTTAAGTACTAAAATTACTTGAACTTAAACTAAAACAAAAATAAATTAAAGCTAAATAGAAATATCTAAAAGAAACTAAAACTAACTAAAGTTTAATTAAAATGAATATGTAATAAATATAAAAATAAACACCAATTCAAATTATTGATAAATACTATAAAAGTATATAAATGTATATAAACAATAATGTTCCTTTGTGTCATTATTGTTGCTGTGGTTTGAATTTTACTATTCTCATAGAACAATTATTAAAACTTTATAGTTTTAATTATCATTCTTGGCATTAAGTTTATTTACTTACTCATTTACTGCATATTACACAATGAACATTAGCACAACACCTTGCTTGTGTTTATGTGGTGTGCTTTAAATTCCACGTGTAAATCACCGCTGTCAAAGTCCTAAGATACGAGATTTTACGAGACTTTAGATTAGATAATCAGATTATTTACTGTAAGTATACACAAGTAGTTTGGATGTAGTCAATTGTGCCTATTCAATTAATTTATCAAATGTTATAAAACTTATGGATAATACCAAAAGGACATATTTAGATCAAAGATCAAATGTATAATATTATATGGACTAATATATAATCAATAAATCATAAATCAATCATGCATGTGTTAGTCAATTTTAAATCATCACACTCTGATAGGATGTTTACCAATAATACTTGTATACTTGTGTGCCTTAAAGTAGTGTAACCTGTTGTTTTTGTCCCGCGATGAGGCATGGGCATCAGCACTGTAACCGCAGCCAGGATCATGAAGGGACAGATGGACGGGAAGACCGGAGAGGAGAGTGTCCTAGCCATGGACACGTTCCCTCATCTCGCTCTCTCCAAGGTGCAGAGATCTGCCAGACAGAAGAGGCTGATACTGTGGACTTGAAGACTCTTAATAACGCAGCTGTGTGTGTTTGTCCCCGCTGTAGACCTATAACGTGGACCAGCAGATGCCTGACAGCGCAGCGACAGCCACTGCTTATCTCTGTGGTGTGAAGGCAAACTACGGCACTCTGGGTCTCAGCGCAGCCGCCAGACGCAAAGTCTGCAGCTCCGCTAAAGGCAACGAGGTCAAATCCATTCTCCATCGGGCCAAGATGGCAGGTAATGGCAAGGAAGACCCTGAGTTTACCCATTACTGCCATTCATTGGCTTACAGCTTATGAATATTTTGAGATTTTGAATTTGGGGTTTTCATAAGCTGTAAGCCATAATCATCAGAATTATAACAAATAAAGGCTTGAAATATCTCACTTTGCATGTAATGAGTCTATATAATATATTAGTTTCACCTTTTAAGTTGAATTACTGAAATAAATGAACTTTTGCACGATATTCAAATTTTTCGAGTTTCACCTGTAGTGAATTTATTTCTTTATACCTCATTTGTGATTTTAGTTTTCATAATTGCGACTTTATTTCTCACCATTACGACTTTAAACCTCACAATTTCAACTTAATTCCTCATAATATCAACTATATTTCTCACAATTTCAATTTTATTTTTTATAATAGCAACTTAATTTCTTAATATCTCAATTGCAATTTTAGTATAATTGTGACTTTATTTCTTACCATTACGACTTTAAACCTCAAAATTTCAACTATATTTCTCACAATTTCAACATTATTTCTTACAATAGCGAATTTATTTCTTGATATCTCAATTGTGATTTTAGTTTTCAAAATTGTGACTTTATTTTTCATCATTATGACTTTAACCTCACAATTTCAACAATATTTCTCACAATTTTAACTATATTTCTCACAATTTCAACTTTATTTCTTTCAATTTCAACTTTATTTCTTAATATCTCAATTGCAATTTTAGTATTATTGCGACTTTATTTCTTACCATTACGACTTTAAACCTCAACATTTTAACTATATTTCTCACAATTTCAACATTATTTCTTACAATAGCGAATTTATTTCTTGATATGTCAATTGTGATTTTAGTTTTCATAATTGTGACTTTATTTCTCATCATTACGACTTTAACCTCACAATTTCAACTATATTTCTTAGAATTTTAACTATATTTCTCACAATTTCAACTTTATTTCTTTCAATTTCAACTTTATTTCTTCAATTGCAATTTTAGTATTATTGCAACTTTATTTCTTACCATTACGACTTTAAACCTCAAAATTTCAACTATATTTCTCACAATTTCAACTTTTTCTTAATATCTCAATTGCGATTTTAGTAAAATTGCGACATAATTTCTTACCATTACGACTTTAAACCTCAAAATGTCAACCTTATTCCTCACAATTTCAACTATATTTCTCACAATTTCAACTCTATCTCTTACAATAGCGACTTTATTTCTCACTATTACGACTTTAAACCTCACAATTCCAACTTTATTTTTCGTAATTGTGACTACTGAAATTACAACTTCATATCACACATTCTGAACCTAAAATCTTGACATTTTAACTTTATTTCTCGTCATTTTAAACTTCAGAGTATCACAATTGCTTATTTCTTATATTTGAGACTTCACAATTTGCACTTTAAATCTCATAATTTCAACTTTATTTCTCTGAATAGCGATTTATTTTTTTATTTTTTTGTATGGTACTTTATTTCGGACAATTATCTCTATTATCTTTCTCACACTATTAAGCAATATGTGAAAAGTTTATCCTAAGGTTGTCTACCTGTTGATTTTAAAACACCTTTAGTCACCCAAAATATTCACAGATAGAAAAAAGGGGCAGAACTTTATTTGTCTATGATCTTACATGGCTTTTGATAACTATAGAAATTGGTGGATAATTCAGTCAAAAAATACTACTACTTTTGATTGCAGGCACACTTTGAACTAATGACTAAACAGTTTGTTAGAATGCTTCGTTCACTAATCAATCACTACTTTGAACCCTTTGTGCTTTTATATATGTCTTTTATGGTTAAATGAGCAGTTGAGGCTCATTATCTCTTATCTAAACACCTATTAAAGGCATAATTTGCTGAAAAGGAATACCTTATCCATATAAATGACTGGTTTGGTAATTTCCAGGGAAGTCTGTTGGCATCATAAGCACGGCACGTGTCCAGCATGCTTCACCCGCCGCCAGCTACTCCCACACTCCTGAAAGAGGCTGGTACAGCGATAAAGAGCTGACAACTGAAGCCGTCGAAGGGGGGTGCAAGGACATTGCGTACCAACTCGTCCATAACACTGATATAGACGTAAGGCCCTATAACCTCGCAGAACATTGAACTATAGATAAGTTGTCGATTATCGAACATGCTGTCAATCTGAATGCCTCACTTATGAAATCCCTCTATGATTTTATTGTAGGTTATTTTAGGAGGTGGCAGACAGTACATGTTTCCCAATGACACCCTTGATCCTGAATACTCCTCCGTTAATGGGAGCCGAGGAGACAAACTAGATCTCGTTCAAGAGTGGTTAAAAAACAGAAAAGTAAGTCAAACCCCTTCCAAAATACATTAACAATAAAAACTCGGCCATCGTTGATTCACCCTCATGAAGCGCCAGAACTAACTTACTCTGTTTCCCATTGGAACACAAAAGGAGATGTTTAGAAGAATGTCCTGGTTGCTCTTTTCCATGCAATGGAAGTGAATGAGGAATTTATAGTATTCATTATTCTTGCAAATCTTGCTCCGATTGCAAATCTCATTCATGTTCAGTTCATCACGAGAACCAACCCCATGTCATGACTGATGTGAAGCGATCTATCCATTCCCGTTCATTCCAGCTGCAGTTTTGGCTGGTTCACATCTTGCCTAAAATCTCCTTTTCTGTTCTATGGAAGAAAGTAAGCCATTCAGGTTTAGGACAACATGAGGAAGAGAGGATGACAAAATGTGTATTTTTGGATGAACTTCACTTTTAACAACTCCTCCTTTCTTTAGAATTCCAAATATGTGTGGAATAAAGAAGAGTTTGATGCTGTCAACGAGGACAACACCGATTACTTGATGGGTAAGTCCGCCTTTTCCCATTTGGAAAGGAAAATTCCACCTGTTATGCTGATCCTACGGTATAAGAGTTATATCAGTGGTCTTTAACCTTTTGTAGGGAAGCAATAGAACAATTTAAAAGATAATTGCGGCTTTTTTCTCACAATTCTGACATTTTTTTTCCACAATTGTGAGATATACACTGCAATTACGAGTTCTGAAATCAGAATTGAGAGATATAAACTCTGGAGATATAAACTCACTTTTTTTGTCTCGCAATTGCAAGTTTATATTTCGCAATTCTGACTTATTTTCTCAGAATATAAACTTGCAATTGCGAGTTATAAAGTCCAATTCTGAGGAAATTTTTGTTAGCTATTACACAATTCTGACTTTATAACTCGCAATTGCGAGTATATATCACGCAATTCTGAGAAAATAAGTCAGAATTGCAAGAAGTGAACGTGCAATTGCGAGAGAAAAAAGTCA
Source organism: Vimba vimba (assembly GCA_022828995.1). Classification (NCBI taxonomy): domain Eukaryota; kingdom Metazoa; phylum Chordata; class Actinopteri; order Cypriniformes; family Leuciscidae; genus Vimba; species Vimba vimba. The sequence continues at coordinate 9,163,450 of CM040825.1, read as the reverse complement.
GAACTGCAAGATAAAAAGTCGAAAATACCTTTTTTATTTTGTTATTCGGTGGCTGAAAACAAGCGTCCATATGCTTTTTGACTCCAGGTTATTCTCAATGTGGTTTAATACTGTTGTTTTCATTGTGATTAGGGCTTTTTGAACCAAAGGACACCAGGTACGAGCTGGAGCGCGACTCTTCAATGGACCCATCGTTGACAGAGATGGTGGAAAAAGCCATCAAGATTCTTCGCAAAAACTCTAAAGGATTCTACCTCTTTGTTGAAGATAAGAGGATATTTAGTGTCGTTTCTATTGCTTAACCCTTAAGATGTGTTGAGTCGAGCGTACTTATTTCTGTGTGTTTTCTTTCCTGTAAGTGGGAGAATAGATCATGGCCATCATGCAGGCCAGGCCAAGTACGCTTTGACTGAGGCTGTGGAATTTGACAGGGCCATCGCGCGGGCGGCCGAGCTGACGAGTGAAGATGACACCCTGTCCGTGGTGACTGCCGACCATTCCCATGTGTTTTCCTTCGGTGGATACTCTTACAGGGGCAATCCTGTGCTAGGTAGGCAAAAACGACAGTTTCTGTATGTCCACAACTTTTGAAATTAGGGATAGTGCACCCAAAAATGAAAATTTGTCATCATTTACTCACGCTCTTTTAGTTTTAAACTTGTAAGACTTTGTTCTGTGAAAAAACAAAAAGAAGATATTTTTGGATTTTTTTTTCTTTTCTTTTTTTTTTTTACAATAAAAGTCATTTTTGTTGATTTTGGACCCCACTGACTTTCATTGTATGTCCTTCAAAATATCTTCAATTCTGTTCTAGAGAAGAAAGAAAGTCCTCCAAGGTGAGTTAATGATGACAAAAAATGTGAGTTTTCTGAATGAGGCCAATTATTTCTGCCCTGGTTTTAAATGATTTGCCAGTAGGAATACATTTTTCTCAAAAAAAAAAAAAAAAAAAAAAATTTGAGGGCACATTGGGATTAAAAACAACTTATTTACTTCTTTGTATTTTAGGCACTTCCTATTCAAAAGCTGAGGATGGTAAGAGCTTTACTAATGCGCTTTACGGAAACGGTCCAGGATACCAGATTGCGAATAATACACGTCCTGACATGAATAGCACGGATTCAAGTAAGTTTTATGAGTTTAATTGTTTTACCCTCAAGTGCAGAACAGAATTTTTAAGTGCACGGTACAAGCTCTGTTTGGAAAATACAGACGCCCCATCTTGTGGTCATTTGTGTTACTGCAAACACAGAAACACATTAAAGCTACACTTCATCAAAAAATAAACGTTCTGTCATTACTTATGTTGTTTCAAATGTACAACTTTCTCTCTCTTGAATGAAACACAAAAATAAGAAGTTTAGTAGAATCTCAAGGCTGCTCTTTTCCTTAGAATGAAACTGAATCATAATAATAGTTTGAATGAGGAACACACAAACATTTATGTTTTCATTGAATAGAAGACTTAGTATATAGCACATTTTATTGTGCTTTTTGTTAGTTTTGGAACTTTTTTGGGATGAAATATTACTTTAATCAGTTACATAATAATGAAATAATAACTGTATAGGATGATTAATGAATTTTTGCCTGTTGTTCCCAGGCAGTAATGAATATCTTCAGCAGGCTGCGGTACCTCTGGATTCAGAAACTCATGGCTCTGAGGATGTTGCCATTTTTGCCAAAGGCCCAATGGCCCACCTCTTCCACGGAGTCCAGGAGCAGAGCTACATACCTCACGCCATGGCTTACGCCGCCTGCATCGAGCCATACACCAAATGCCTGCATGACTATGGCGTCTGCACTCAGTTCAGCCTCCTGGTTCTGATGTTGAGCTTGCTGTCCTCACTCACAGCCCTGATATAATGTGACTAACGCTGCCAATTTTAGCTTGTACATCAGAATACATTTGCACGTTTTTCCAATCCAACTGCAGCATTATAGACAACTGGAGGATAGTAGGATGACTTCTACACAGTTTGCAAATAAAGTTTGGTTGTTGAGATTTCTTTTAAATCCTCTGTGAGGACATGAATCACTTCTGAAGAGATTGTTGCACCAAAGTGATGGGCAAAAACCGATTGACATTAGATTGCATCTAGAAACTGGGATTACCTTTACATTGTATATTCTCTAAAACCACTGAATTAGATGTATTGTCTCTTAATGTATGTTTAAATAAAATATTTACCTTCAAAATGCTGGCTATTATGATGTGTTATAAATATTGTGGATATTGGGAACGGTGTGATTCACTGGTGTCTTCATCTTCAGGTAAAAGGAACCAAGTGGTTCGGAAGATATCAATTCTGCTATTGTTTCATATGAGTTAAGATGCATAAATCCCTCAAATGTACTGTGAAATTCAACTATAAGCCATCGTGTGTCCATTGTACACGATTCCAATGCCAGATAACCTTGTATCTTGTAAGTTCCTACGTGATATTGAAAATTGTTCAAAGAAAGATTCAAACCTTCATCCATACAATGAAAATTCTTTGAGTCTTATGAAGCTGAAATGAGTCTTATGAAGCTGAAAAGTATACAAGAAAGGTTATTTTTGTACCTGCGAATGAAAAATCATCATCCATTTAATGCCACTTTCTAATAAGTCTGTCAAATAAAAAAATAAAAAAAGCATTTTTGACACTACATAATGGCTAAAAAATTGTTTACCTCTAAAATAAAACAATTCCAAGAAATAAATCCGACCTTCTTCCATTTTGTGCCATTTTCTGAAAAAGTTTTCATTGCAATGTATCAAATAAAAAGTTCAGTGTTGATTCAGTTCTGTTTAAAGGGGTGGTTGATTATGATTTCACTTTTCTAACTTTAGTTAGTGTGTAATGTTGCTGTTTGAGCATAAACAACATCTGCAAAGTTACGACGCTCAAAGTTCAAAGCAAAGGGAGATATTTGCGTTTAAAGAAATCGCTTTTTAAGGACTACAACAAACGGCTGGTAGAGACTACACCACATTCCTCCCGGGTTAGTGACATCACCAACCCTAATTTACATAAACCCCGCCCCCTGAACACGATTTATAGATTATCAAGACAGAATATGCTAATCAATGACTAGAAGATAACTACACATCAGCTTCATAAATTCATCAACTAACCATTCAGAAATGTCCTGTTGCTTCTACATGTTGTTACTTCTTCTTGAGTCTCTCCATCATTGTCTGACTCCGGTTTGAACATAAAAGGCTAAAAGTGTTTGAAATTTTCAGTGCATGTGTGAGCGCAAGCTCTTGAAGCTCCGCCCCCTGTGCCGGGAGCAGCAGCTCATTTGCATTTAAAGGAACAGACACAAAACGGTGTGTTTTTGCTCACCCTCAAAAAGTGACAATTTTAACATGATATATACAAATATCTGTGGGGTGTTTTGAGCTAAAACTTCACATACACACTCAGGGACATCAAAGACTGATTTTACATCTTGTGAAAAGGGCATTATACCAGCCCTTTAATAAGTAAACACCATCAATGATGACATGAGTTCGAGTCAGTTATAAAGCAGCTCTGGAGAAAACAGGGATGTCATCATCCACCTCAGTTCAGTTCTCATCCAATGCAGTCAAATCAGTTATACAGCTGAATATTCAGTGTCCTCAACTAAGCAAGCCAGAGGCGACAGTGGGAAGGACCCAAACTCCATCAGGTGACAGAATGGAGAAGAAAACCTTGGGAGAAAGTCAGATTGTGAACTGGTTCCATGAAGAACCTTTAACATCCATGGAAACTTTCAATTGCACAAAAGGTTCTTTAGATTATTATAATGCTTTTCAAAAAAAGAAAAACATGTTTTTTTTTAAGAACTGTTAAGGAATCCAAGTTCTTCCATGGCATCGCCGTGAACCCCCCCCCCCCCCCCCAATGAAACCTTTATTTTTAAGAGTGTAAAGAAATTTACAGTCATTTATCAAATGAGGAGGAATGGTGTCCGACAGGCATGACAATCAAAGTTCATATTTTCCAATTAAATTTCAGGGATGGATTGTTTGCATGAAGTTTCTGTTATTACAAGACATATGGAGGTAACACACACACACATACACACACACGTTGGGTTTTTATGTTTTATGGGGACTTTCCATAGACATAATGATTTTTATCCTGTACAGACTGTATATTCTATCCCCTAACCCTACTCATCACAGAAAACTTTTCAAATATTTTTTACATTTCACATAATTTTTGCATTTTCAAAAAACATTACTTAGCATGATTTATAAGCCATATTCCTCATGGGGACCAAAATTGTCCCAACTAGGATTTCGGATATCGTCATCTTTGTGGGGATTTTGTCCCCATAAAGTAGGGTTTACCTGGACCACACGCAGACACACACACACACGCACACACACACACACACACTTACACTTTTAACAAACATTGCAATTTGTAGATCACACTGCGAAAGGACCATCATATAGTACCCTCATACTCAGTTGATCTTTCTACTCAGACATAGCACTCAAATTGTTTTGCTGATGTAAGGAATTCTCAAAAGACCATTAATCTGCGGACCTCACCCTCTGTGGTTAATCAGTGCATCAGTCATCTCATAAAACCAGTGTCTGTAGCAATATTCGTCTCTAGCGAACTGGGCTGTGCTGAGTCAGCCTTTCCTGGCAGACTCATGGTACCTGCTGTTAGTTTATGGAGCTGGTGGACCAACATGGCCTTTCTGGAAGAAGACAAAAGAAATCGATGTTTAAAAAATAAATAAAAAAATAATAATAATGTATTTTTTGATTTAAAAAATATATATTGAAAAGTTTAATAAATGACTTTAGTTAACTAAACTGAATTTACTGTTTATCCTATTGATTTGTCCAATATATAGCTTTTTCGGAGACTCTCCGAGCACAGGGGAACCTGTCCAGGTCAACCCAGATGGCCCAGATGGGATTGAGAAGCGGGATATTCTCAAGTGGGATCCCAATTGTGAGAACCTCACTCATCTGCTCAACATGTGTTGGGTCACAGGTGTCATCCCCACACGTCTGAAAAAAAGTCATACTCTGCTAATTCCTAAGACATCTGAACCAATGCAGAGATGGAAATCAGTAACTGGTCACCATTGGGTCGATGATCTTAAGGCTCTTCAATAGAGTGATTGCTAAATGGTTGGCTGAAGGTGTGTCTGATTCACCCTAGACAAAGGGGGTTTCATCCAATCCCTGGGTGTGCGGAGAACATTAAGGAGCTGCAAGGTCTCATCCGCCACTGCAAAGAAGAGAGCTGTCCTCTTGCAGTAGTATTCATCGACTCTGCGTAGTAGGCGTTCGATACCGTCTCCCATGAGCCTATCCTGTCAGTTCTTGGGAGAATTAACGAGGATCCTCATGTGGTAGGTCTGATCCAGCAGATCCAAGCGAACAGTACGACATGTGACGAGACCGATATCAAGGTGAGGGTAGGTGTCAAGCAGGGGGATCCAGTGTCTACCCTGCTTTTTAACATATCCATTGACCCCCTCATCCATGCCCTCAACGCTCCTATAAGGGGTACACTGTGGTGGATCATTCAGTAGTAACTATTACTTTTGCTGATGACCTTGTGCTGATCGGAGGATCATGGAGCAACATGGCCCATAACATGTGCCTCCTAGATGTGTTTTTTCAGAGCATTGGCCATCGCGTCCAACCTAGAAAGTGTCATGGCTTTCTCGTCAGGCCCTGCAGCGGTTCTTCAATGACTGCACCCCATGGGTTCTGGGGGCAAGACCCTGCAGGAAACCAGCATGGCAGATACAATCTGGGGATGGATCTTAAGGCCTGACTTGGCAGTGGCTCTTGACAGTAGTTGCTGGAAAATTGGGAAATCCTATCTTAATACCTCTCAGAGGGTGATCCTCCTTAATCAATATGCCATTCCATGGCTGTTCTACCAAGCTGACTAGAGTGGGGTCAGCGACAGTCTACTCCATAACCTGGATGGGAAGATCAGGAGGACGGTGAAGAAGTGGCTGGATCTGACACTATCCACCTGTGATGGGCTGTTACATAAGTGGAGAGGCTTTGAACGCAAGAAGAGACGCCACCTGGAGGCTGGAGGAATTCCAAGCGTGGATGGCGCTTCCAACTCAGGGTGTGGGGACTTCAAGCTTCCATCGTTCCCCCGAGAAGTAATGCTTGGCTGAGGAAACCCGCTGGTCTCTTGGAGCGACGATATATTGCGGCTCTTCAGTTGCACGCAGGGGTGTACCCTATCCAAGAGTTCGACTGTAGGTGCAGGAGCAAGACAGTTGCAGCCTGCCGGCGCTGTTCACATAGGTTGGAATCCGGTTCACACATCCTAGGGCAATGTCTAGCTATGCAGGCGGCTAGGATTGCCCGGCACATGAAATTGTGTCATCTCCTCGGGGCCGAGGCCGAGGTTCTTGTTTGTGAGGTCCGCTGGGAATGATCGTTCATGGCGTCTGATACGAGTTTGATCCTGACACTCTTGCTTGTGCCAAGAAGAGAAAGTGGACTATTTCGGGCCCTACAAAAATGTGATAGCAGGGGAACTGGGTGTGAAGGAGTTGATGAGTCAGAGGTGTCTCCAAAAGAAGGATATCCTGGATGCTAAGATAAGTTCAGGTCGGTCGGCAATAATCACGGCTGGATTGGTTGCATCACTCTGGTCGAGCGCCCTCCCTCTGCTGTCATTCTCATCATTCACTCTTTCATGTGCTAATATATGGTGAGGGTAAATATAACTTACAACCCAAGTGCCTAATATGCTGGTAGAATGGGAGAAAGCTTCCTGAGAATCCCGGAGAGTCACACCGCCAAGTTTCGTACCAGGCGACTTCTCGTAGATGGTGCGGTGCAACTCTAGCAAAATAGGTGCACTTTAATAGAATAAACACAAATGTATTGGTACAATCTAAGCGAACAAACCAAATAATCCTAAATCTTCAGAATGCTTTAGGTAGCCTATATGCCTTACAGCATCAGTGGTCTCTCCTGAGCAAATACTCACACAACTTTTCTCTGTGAATGTCATTACCACTGAAACGGTGCCGTGTCGGGGTCTCTGCAACCCTCGCTGAAAACCAGCCCACGTTTCCACTAACTTGAGAGGTGAACAGTGACATAACTGAGTATGTTACTACACAACCTGCCCACAAATAAGCATAATGCAACACAATCTTTTTTGAAATTGCTATTAAAGGCTGCTCTTCAACAACATACTCACATTAGGTGTATTTATAACTTGAATAGGTTTATGTAACATGCATCCCATATAAAGATCTTTTGGTTTTCTGGTGAAAAGCAATAGGAAAACTTGTTACCCGAGAAGATACAGTTTTTCCCTCAATAGAAGACCACAGAAGATTACAATACTGAGCCAAACAAAGGCCTCAGTTGGCTGTTAGATATTTACAGTCAATCTAAAGAAAAACTGACAAATGCTAAACATATTATGTTACTTCTCAACCAGTATAGTGTTATTTAATGCTACCATGCTATTAGTAAATCTCTTAATATGAATAGTGGATTTATAATGGGGTTTTGTGATTAGCAAAATATGTCTACAAAGGTACAATTTGCGATTTATTTATTTAGCAGGTCGTGTCGAAATAAGGAAGAACATGGGATAAACAATGAATATATGGAACTCAATTAATTCTTATTGCAAAAAAAATGTTCTCAAATCAATACCACACAAGTGTGACAGACTCCTGTCCTGTGCTTGACCTCACCAGCCCAACAAACATGGCGACGGTTACTCGACACTTCAGAGTTACGTTGCTATAGCAACACTCCAACTCTCGCGATGACAAAGAGTGCGAGACTGACTGCGGCGCCCTATTTCCTTTCCTCGCTGTAAATGGACAAGTGCGTGCGCGAGCTCTGGCGGAATTCAAGTCATCAACGGTCGCAAACTTTACTCACAAACAGCGTTTAACTTTCATTTTAAGGCAGGCAATACATAAGCGGTTAACGAGTTAGGTCAGAGTGGTGTTTCTGAGCAGCCTCGGTGTGTTTTAGTCGTTTGTTTGAGGCGTAAACAGTGCAAAAGAGGAGTTGTGGGTGGGTTTGACGGTTATGGCAGCACCGCGACCCATTAAAGGGATTCTGAAGAACAAATCCAGTATCAAAGGCCGACACGAAGAGCCAGTCCAGGAAACTCCAGAACCAGGACCCCCTATAAACTCTGAAGACGACCAACAGTGAGTAAATGCTCTTTAAAACAGCTTAAATCAGCCAGACGGGGCGTCTATAGCAGTGCCACCACTGTCACTATGAGACCTGTCAATCAAACTCTGCTCTGAAATGATGTTGACACAAACCTGAACTAGTGCACTCAACCAGTCCATTACTGGTCCAGTTTAATTGGTGTGTTCCAGTTGGAGAACTGTGATAGTAGCATAGTTTGCTAATAGGTTAGCCACTGACCTGTCATGTCAAAACAAATCCTCCCACTGTAATGAACATGAATCTTTCCCTCTCTTTCTTCTTCTTCTTCTAGTCGGTTTCTGAACCTGTTGTTTAGATGCACAGCTCTATGTGAAATATGGTTTCATTTTAATTCACTGATATGTAGCAAAATATAATTGTCTTCAGTCATTTTACCTTGACCAAACATACAAGTTATGTAGTTCAAACTGATATTTTATGTTATATATGCTCTAATGCACTTTAAAAAGTTTCATTAATAACATTATTACATACATACAGTGGATCATTAAGGCTTCAAATAGGTAGAAATTTCTTAAAACCAATTCATATTCATTAATGTAAATCATTGTATGACTTAAGCATTAACTGGGAGAGTCTCACTAATCTTTTAAATACATTTAAATAAATACATTTATTCAGACTCCTTCAACATTTCTCACATTATCACAATTCATTCGCTATAGTTTAGTAAATGGCAATACTTGCAATGCTTAATTTTGCAATTAAAGAAAAAATACTTAAGCAAAACAAAGTGTCTGATTAATATTTGGTCCCAAATTTTTATAAATTTTACTGGAAGACCACTTTATGAAGAATTTTGGGATATATATATATATATATATATATATATATATATATATATATATATATATATAATTGCAGTTTACTTTATTTGCTATCCTCACTTACATAAATGAACTATAGTGTCCTGCACCCACTAGTAAACAAAATATATATCTGGTGTCTGAATAATTGTTGGTTTGACTGTATAATGTCACACTACAAAAATCTTATTTTAGGTAAATAAATGAGATTCTCCAAGATGATTTTTTAAAATTGTTATTAAATTAAAGAAAATATTAAAGGAAATGTGACTTCTCTTGGATAACATGAATGGTAAAAGTCAAATAAAAAGTAACATGTCAACATAAATCTGTAATAACAACTCTAGTCCTCTCACTCTTGCTATCATAAAACACAGCTGTCACTTCAGATTTGTAAAATCAAATGAGAGATTTATTATTTTTGATTTTTTTGCCTGAAGGGCGACGCATGTAAAAATCGATCTCATTCGTTCTGACATTAACTGGTCCAGAGTCACTCATAGAAGTTGTGGACGCCCGTCTCTCCTGGAGGTCAGAGAAGTCGTCTCACATCGAGGATGGGACCGAAATAAAGACAATCCCACTTCCTTGTTAACCGAGCCTATCTATATTCAGCGTATTGATCTGTTCTTTAAGGTCGACCAAAATCTGAACAGGATTTTTCAGAAACATCAATAAAGGAGGCACTAAACCTCTTGGTTATGGAGGTTGTGTTCATCAGTATGGCATGTGTCGACTGTATGTAGGTGTTCTCGTTGGCTTCCTCTCTCGCCAGAAGACATTGTTCTTGAATCCAACTCTCCCACTCTTAGGAAAATGGGACACACTGTAAGAATGGCACTTATTACTGAATTTGCGTCCTGTGAGACTGCAGTGACACTCAATTAGTCCCTTAAAAAAATGTATTCAGTGACGATACTCTTAAAAAAAAAAAAAGAAAAAAGAAAAAGGCTTTTATTGGCATCTTTGGTTCCATAAAGAATCTGTAACATCCATAGAAACCTTCTATTCCACCAAATGTTCTTTAGATTAATGTTCTTATGTTCAGTAATCTTTAGATTAAAAAAAAAAAGGTTCTTTAAGAACCGATCATTGAAAGATTTGTTAAGCAATTCTCAAAGTGTAACCACTAGATCAGTGTTTTTCCCAACCTTTTTTTGCCACGGCACACTTTTGATAAGGAAAAAATCCCATGACACACCACTATGTAAAAATATAACAGCATTGCACAAACATGCATTGCTTAAAAAATGCCATATAAATCTAGATATTATAGGCTATAGGCTAACCCATATGAACTTTTAATGTGAAAGCCTAAGTCCGGGAGGAACACAATAAGCATGATGTTGTTGGTGATAAAACAATACATTTACATATATTACTCGTATTTAATGAAACACTGTTGTCAAAGTTGGTATTGTGGCTTTATATAGATATGGTCAGACTTGCATGTGGTTATAATATTAAAATTTTATGCAAATCAAGCACAAATTGAGTTTTGGCCAGCGAGTGACAGATAGTTTGTCGGTCACTGGAACAGTAGTTTGTCTGAGGCAGTACGTGCATCAACGTTTCCATCAACACACAGGATATTACGTTTAATATGGGCGCTCAGTTTTCTTGTTGTTGAAATCTCATGATCAAAATCTCATGATCAAAATCTCATGATGCAAAAGATGAAGCGCTATGCACAACATATTTAAAACACTATATTTGCTTCTAGACTAGACGGCAAAGACTAAGACTATTCTCCGCTCTTCAAATACAGAAAGCGTTAGCCTTTATGGACGTGTTTCTTGAGTAAATAAAACGCTGTACTTCCGCACACATCAGTTCTTTATTTTCCCTTGCGTTGCAAACAAGCAGAGATCTCTCCCAGCGTTGCACGAGTGCAGTACATTCGAAAAGGAGGCGGGATTGAGTTATGAGGTTTGACTGACAGTTTGAGGAGCCAATGGTTTAGTCACAACCTCTTTTAAATGCTTTTTATTGGTTAAATATTTGTAAAACCCACACACAGATGTAAAGGATGACCAACAGCATTAACTTTATAAAACAATGACAAATAGAGAGATTCAATGTTTCGACCCAACAGCATATTTGTAGCATTTATTTTAAATAGTTTTTTGTAATTTGATAATTTTCCATGACACACCTGTGTAACTAGTGATTGGGAAACACTGCACTAGATAACGGAAGTATTGTTGCTTGTATTATATTATGATATTTCTCTTGTCCCACAACAAGCAATGTCTTTTTTTTTTAAAGTAAAAAAAAAAAAATTCATACCATTAAGACTTTTACTCTGATAAACAGGACTATTATGTCCTACTTTCTGAAATATCACGTTATTTTATCATAACATGGTGCTACTGCTACTAATAGTCCAAAGCGACTTAGACTATATATTGCAATTATCGTTAAGCACGCAAAACATGCGCAAAGTGCCGCACACACTTCATGTCGAATGAAAAGCCCAAGTTTATTTTATAGTGCATTTCCCACATGCTAATAGTTTCAGTTTTACTTTAAATAAAAGTTTAGATTTGGCGGTTTTAAAAATGTTTAAAATTAATATTTGTTTGTTTTATTACTTATATTTTTCATTCCTGTTCTGTTCAGGATAGAGTAAAATTCAAACTATATGTTTGTAGTGTTTATAATATTTGTAATCATTTCATTTTATTTTACATTATTTCTAAATGTAACAATAAAATGTGACTTATTCATCGATACAACTTAATTTATGGAAAACATGGTAAATTAATTCTTCCAAAATGTTGTTTTATTTCTTTTGGTCATTTCAGTTTGACATGTTAAGGGGCTGATTTGTAATAAACATTTGATTGATCTCTATAAAGCCACTTGGTGTGTATGATAAACTAGAGTTTTACTCGTGCAGAATCACCAGCACAATACGAGTGTGTGGGCGCTTGTTAAGGTGTTCTCAGTGTCTTCTGGTGTGTTATGCGGTTGCTAAGGCATGCTAGGTGGTTGCTAGGCTTTTGCTTACTGGCTAACCCCCAAGTCTCAGATATTTTGGTCTGTAGATATGGCATGGGTCCCTCTTTCATCATAAGTCTATGGTATTTATTTATTTTTTCCAGTTTTCTCATTCAAGAAGCAAAAATATTAAGTATAAAAATAGTAAGAGCAACCATCTCCTCATGATTTGAATAATGATGAACTGTGAGCCGAACGGATAAATGGCCTGTGTGGTTTGCGGATCAAAGAGTAGCACTGTTTGGTGCATAAACATTATATCGAACATTTATCAAACTTTTGTTATAATTACATAGAGGAAAATGATATCGCAATGCTTATCATTATCGTTTTATTGCCCATCCCTAAGTGAACTATCACTTTAAAGGCACTACTGAATGTATCCCACCTTTACCTGTATGAAGATGAGGGCGTTATTTTCCCAACAAGAAGTTTTTTTAGTTTATTTTATAAACACCTGCCGTAGACTTTGGCAACTTATTTTTTTTATATATACACTACCGTTCAAAAGTTTGGGGTCAGTAAGATTTTATAATGTTTTTAAAGTATCTTCTGCTCACCAAGGCTGCATTTATTTGATAAAAAACAATAAAGAAAAACGTAATATTGTGAAATATTATGATAATTTAAAATGACTGTTTTCTATTTTAATATATTTTAAACTGTAATTTATTCCTGTGATCAAAGCTGAATTTTCAGCATCATTACTTCAGTCTTCAGTGTCACATGATCCTTCAGAAATCACTCTAATATGATGATTTGATGCTCATAAACATTTATGATTATTATCAATGTTGAAAACAGTGTACAAATTTTTTTTCAAAATTCTTTGATGAATAGAAAGTTCAAAAGAACAGCATTTATTTAAAATAGAATATTTTCTAACATTATAACTGTAACTTTTGATCAGTTTAACTCATCCTTGATGAATAAAAGTATTGATTTATTTTATTTCTTTCCCCCAAAAATAAAATTAAAATTCTTACTGACCCCAAACTTTTGAACGGTAGTGTTTAATGTTACAAAAGCTTTAGATTTCAGATAAACTGAACTTTCTATTCATCATAGCATCATGAAATAAAAATGTAAACAACTGTTTTCAACATTGATAATAATCATAAATGTTTCTTGAGCATCAAATCATCATATTAGAGTGATTTCTGAAGGATCATGTGACACTGAAGACTGGAGTAATGATGCTGAAAATTCAGCTTTGATCACAGGAATAAATTACAGTTTAAAATATATTAAAATAGAAAACATTTTAATAATAATAATATTTCACAATATTACTGTTTTTTTTATTGTTTTTTATCAAATAAATGCAGCCTTGGTGAGCAGAAGATACTTCTTTTAAAAACATTGTAAAATCTTACTGACCCCAAACTTTTGAACGGTAGTGTATATTAAGGGATATCCTGTGCCAGCTTGTAGATCTAACTTTTGCCTGAACACATTGTTTGAATTATAAGGTTTTGCATTATTCGGCTCTCCAAACCGCAGACAAGTTCCCTCTATTGTATTGTGCTTGTTCTCCTAATAATTCACTACAGACTGGTGCTCATGTGCTGTGCTTGTAACCCATGATCCGTAAAAACATGACCCCTAATACAGTGCACCGTATGCTCCCACGTGACCCAGAATAAATCTCTGTTCACCATTTGAGTGGGCCTCTGCCTCTGACATGAATGAAACTAATCTCTTGATTATTTCACGAGGGAACATGAACATCTATTCTGAAGAGATTATCATTACTCGATTGGTCCTCGGTCCCGCTTTAGTTTCATTTTTCTGTCTGATGCATCACAGACCTGTGCGCATTAGGTAAATCTTGCCCTGATTGTGTCCAGGACCTCCCTAAAAAAACAGAGCTAAAAATAATCCCTCTTGTCAAAGCAAGAGTATTGTAGGTTGTGCTTTGGCGTCTTGAAATGCCGTAGTTAAAAATCATCATGTTTTAAATCCTGCATTGAACAGATTTCCACACTTGCTTTTGTAACACAGCGCCTCGTCCAAACGGCGGTTGTGTAACTGTTCTTCTTCCATGTGGATTGGCACATTTGACTGCTACTGCACAAGCATTAGTGGTCCAGTCTACTGCGTTCATGTCACTAAATGCACTCGCAGGGTTTTCATCTGACTAAAGACAGAAAGAATGGATTTGGTCTACCAGTGCTTTAGTTTCAGTTTTGTAGCATGTCAGAGATTGAACTGCTCGAAGGCCAATCGGATGCTTTGTGTTGTGAAGTGTCTCTGTCAGTGTGTGAGTGGGTGTTGATTGCTGCTGCGAAGGCCGAAATATATTGATTGAGGGCATACTTTAAATTTTTCTGTAACACTTTGACTTATTGATGGTTCATATGGTCAAATACAAAGTTTAATCATAAATCAAAGCATAAAGGTAGGCTAATTTAATCAAAAAATGACTATTGTTTTGCATTATTAAGCGTAGCAACTAATAATATTACGTTTCTTTCTCGGAAATGCACAATTGACTCTGAGCTTGAGATGAGATGCAGATAAAATTAGCTTTTATTAACAACAGTAACATGTAAAAACCTAACTTTTATAGAGAAAAATTGAAAAAAAAAAAACTTATTATTTTGGTAATAACATTAAAAATAACATTTAAAGCTGCGAAAAATTTACAAAAATCATATAATGAGCGAGTACATCATGAATCCATTTTCCAAACCATGTTTTTGTCTTATCCTCCTGAATCCCTACGGTACACCTATAAGTGTTTATATCCGGACTACTTTAGATCGGTCGGCACCACCACGAAGAAGCCCAGTGAGACTTGTCATGGACATAAACGGAGAGAAGACGCGTGCAGTTCTGTTCATTAACCGCTAGAGCGGCAAAAGTTACGGACTGCAGCTTTAAATTGGATGATATTTAGAGCTTTGAAGGGCTGGAAAAAGTGTGAAGCACTTGAAAGTCATAGAAAAGTGCTTGAATTTCATTCTCCAAAGGTTGTACAAACCTTGAAATGCAGGGCCGGCCCTGACCAATTTGCTGCCCTAGGCAAGATCTTACTAGTCCTTGCATCGCAGCCAATTCCACCACTGATCATTTATACAAACACAGAAACTGTGTTAATACTGGAGTATATGTGACCATTGGGTGTTACATTACATTATAAAAATA
This sequence comes from Vimba vimba, assembly GCA_022828995.1. NCBI lineage: Eukaryota > Metazoa > Chordata > Actinopteri > Cypriniformes > Leuciscidae > Vimba > Vimba vimba. Next base: position 9,148,291 of record CM040825.1, on the reverse strand, counting down.
AAATAAAAATAAAAGCTGATACTGGTGAAACTGTACAAAAACAGCACCTACACTACATTATAGCCTAAACACTAATAGCAAGAGTAATTACATATATTCATTGAGCACTTCTCTGGCATACTGTTTTTTCCAAATTAATTTTAAGTGTTTTGTTTTCCAGTAGATGGCAGCAATCTTCCATTTTTCATGTTGTCACTATGAATGAAACTGAAACTGTTGATCTTTTTAAAAATGAATTTTACATAATAATATAACTGACGTTAAAGCGTTAGTTCACCCAAAAATGAAAATTCTGTCAGTAATTACTCTCCCTCATGTCGTTCCAAACCCGTAAGATCTTTGTTCATCTTCGTTACACAAATGAAGATATTTTTGATGAAATCTGAGAGCTTTCTGTCCCTCCATAGACAGCTACGTCATTGCAACTTTCAAGGCCCAGAAAGGTGGTAAAAACATCGATAAAATAGTCCATGTAGTTCAACCTTAATGTTATGAAGCGACAAGAATACTTTTTGTGCGCAAACCCCCCCAAATTAACAACTTTATTCATTCTTGCGAATACATTGAAGACTATCTCTTATTGAGAAGTCAAGAAGACTTATTAACCCTCTAGGCGCCACGGTCGAGTTTACTCGACAAGATGCGGCACTGAATAAAACGGCCGATTTTGTCAAATTTCGTTCGACCTCCCCTCCACTAGATTGCAGACATGTCATACTTCATCCCAGACTAAAAAAAAGTCATGCTTCTATACAAAATCTTTGAGCTAGAGCGCATTGAATCAGTGTGAACAAAAGCGGAGCTAGTGTGCGAGTGAGCCATTTTATCAGAGCAATGTTGTCAACGTCAGCGAGTATTTGCATTAGATTATTATTATTATTATTATTATTATTATTATTATTTAATGACATCAATAAAGCTGATGAAGTGTTGGGTCTTCTATTCGCAGACTCTGATGACGGTGATTCTGAAAGTGACAGTAGCCCTACACCAAGCACAAACGGTGAAACCTTTGCCCAATGTCAGAGGTGGGAACAATGTTTCCCGGGGTCGGAGTGTTCATCGCGAAGTTAGCAGGCGTGTTAGTGTTGTGGGGAACGAAGCGGGAGATTTTTACCGATTTTTACCGTGCTAGCCAGCTTTGTCTTCTGACCGTGTGCCTCTCCGCAATCGCGGCGGCAGTATTGTGGTGGAGGCTTTGTCTAATGCCACTGGGTATGTTAGTCGCAATTACAATGACAGTAGTCCGAGCTGTGCACACTCAGCACGCGCGCGAGGCAGATCTGGCCGCGCCCGCGCCGCTTGTGTGTGACACAGGGTGGTGTGACACGGGACAGAGGGGCTATTATGCATATCGCAAGCTGATGGGAATACCGGCTTTGTGTGTCATATTAATAATATATATGTGCCCCATACATGGAATGAGAGTGCCTACTGTATGTAGCCTAGTAAATGGAAAATCTCTACAGCAAAAGGCCAACCGCTACATGCATTCGGTTTGTTTCTACCATTTATTAGTAATGATTTACACAGTTTGTTTACTACTTACTATTTACCTGAGCATTCAGTATTGTGCAATATAGCATTCAGAAGGTGAGGGGCATTTTGGGGGGAAAGAAGTGCTGCATTTTATCATTTAAACATGTGACTTTTCATGAAAATTCTATAATCCATGATGGCCGCCACCATATGACGTCATAATATGCAAATTAGATGGGACAATGTAATCCCTACATAAACTTTGGGTCATCCTTAATATTTCTCTAATTTACAGAAAGTCTCTATCTTTTATCACTTTTAAGATATAGCCTTTTGAAATTAAGATGTCAAAATCGAACGGTTTAGGAAAAAACCTCTGGCGCCTAAAGGGTTAAGTCTCACTAAGTCTTGAAGACTAAATCTCGAAATTGCGACTATTTTTCAACTTTATTCTACAATCTCTCCTCTTCAATGTTATTCTTCTACGCTGTTGACGTAGTGTAACAGTGCAGCGCTTCTGGGTTCTACGTCAGAACGCCGACTCACTATAGGCCGACGCTGGTCATGTGTGTGATGCTGGCCAATAGAGAGCGCTGCACTGTTACACTACGTCAACAGCATAGGAGAATGACATTGAAGAGAAGAGATCGTAAAATGAAGTTGAAAAATAGTCGCAATTTCGAGCCTTGATTGGGAAACATTGGCACACGAGGCCCTTTCTCACGTCTCAAGTCAGTCTTACCATTTATATCACTAAAGGGTTGGTATATTTGGCTATGTATGCCACTTGATGCTATTTTTTTTTGTGTGTCCTCTGTATCCAAGGTACTCCATAAAGTTTCAAAGTGGGGCAGAGTCCTTTGTTTAATGTAGCAGATCTCAGTGGGAATATTTGCATCAGGGCTAATAGCTTTATCTCTAAATCCGTGTTTGGACCTATTCTTTCAGGAAGAAGTCACAGAAATGGGATGAAATGAACATTTTGGCCACATATCACCCGGCAGATAAGGACTATGGGCTGATGAAGATAGACGAACCCAGTACGCCATACAACAGGTGAGCAGCACATAATAAAACCTGCCATTATAATGCCTTTTAGATTATGAGTGGGTAATATACCAGTGTTAATTTGAGTATCACTTCTAATGTGGTTGCGCAGAATACTAAAGCATAGACTCAGGAGTGAAGCTGATGAATAAGAAAATGAAGATGTGCTTGTTAGAATAAAACTGTATTGATTTAACCCTTGTGCATTGTTCAAATTTACTACCTTTCGTTATGTTCATGGCTGAAAACAGCCACTACTTTAAACTGCTGTAAAAATGTATCAGATAAATATTTTTTTCAATTTTTTTTGCATAAATCTATTAATCAACCTCATTCCTGCTCAAAAATACTAAATGTTTAAAAAAAATTCAGGATTTTAACTCTTTAATTGCCAAATTCGTAAATAATGTCACTGATTTGGGGAAAAAAACACACAAAATGACTCATTTTCAATATAAAATGTGATTGTGGACTGGATTTTTTTTTACCTTTTATCACAGTCTTGGACATGTCAAAGATTAGAAACAACATTGGTTTTGATGCATTATTAGTTTTTGTGCAGCATCAGATTTAAACTTTTTCTCCCTCATTTACTGTTTGTGGCTGTTTTTGCCCCATTGACTTCCATTATAACCACATTTTTTGATTGCAAAGCCATGACACCATATAATCATGCATTTTTGATTGTTGGTGGTTTTCCCTGTTGGGAAGAGGTAAAATTTGTAATTTTTACTGTTGATAACCAGGTGGAACCATTAACCATTTTTACAGCAGTTCAAAGTAGTGGCTGTTTTCAGCCATGAACATAACGAAAGGGTAGTAAATTTGCCCACAGTGTACTGTTGAGTTTTTGAAAAATTTCAAAGCATTTGCCCAAAATATGTGTCAAAATAAGATTTGTCACCAAAAATCATTCCATTTGCTGAAACATAGAGAAAGTTATGGCCAAATTTAGGCTCAAAAATACCCCATAGTGGATGAAAACATCCCCAACAGCACATAAGGGTTAATTATCTAAGGAATGATTAAATAATATCTGGCCAAACTGGTTTTCAGTATAGCATGGAAGTCTATGTATAAAACATGGGAAAATAAAATGAACTATACATTTGTTTTTCAATTAGTCAGGACTTTGCACTGTGCAGGGAATATAAAGTAGGTTTAAAGTAGTTTTCCTGTAATATGGACTTACAACATAAGTTGAATCAGTTACGATACTGCATTAAGGGTTAGCCTATAGCATTTTATGCTACTTATTGAAGAAAAGTTATTGTTTTAAGTTCTGCTCTCTTGCTGAGGCACTGTATGGATTGTAAATATTGGTAGTTAAAACAGTTGCTCCCTTCTCTGGATGTGTTACTGCCCTGTCTGCAAAGTACAAGGGCAGCACTGAGGCTGCAACTCAATATGACAGGGCAAATTTGCAGAAAAGGTCGTGCTGTCTTTCTCCCTTCGGGCAATTGGCCAAAAATCTCCTTTCCCTCTTAGGATGGTTGCAGATGACGAAGATGAGGGGGCGCTCAGCGACTCGGACGGGAACACAGTCCTACGCGGAGATGACCTCGCTAAGAAGTAAGTGATGCATGATTGCTATCTCTGATATGGATGGAAGGGTAGTACAGGGATTCTCAATGTTTCGTTCCGTACCCATGATTAGGTCCCAGAGTTAGATTTACCTATGCACTTTAGGAGACATTACTATAATTAATAATAATAATAACACATTTAACTTTACTATTTTGTTTATTGTTATTGACAAGAACTAGCAGATAATTTAGGCATCATTGGCTACCCTGTCTTATGTGAGTGTCGGACTGCAATGTCAAAATAGTTCAAAGCATAAATCTCAACTTGTATTTGGTCTTGATGCAGACGAGTGCTGAATCCTGCGTCGCACACACATAAATGCTAGCAACTATTCATGGAGGTTTCAGTGTATTCACATCTGTAGCCTACATTTCACATAATGTATTAAAACACCGGATGAGCTTCAGACTGTAAAAAAGCATTATGCTCAAAAAAGCTTTTTAAAAATGCACCATAAACGAGATGCATTTTATAGACTCCAAGGATGACTCATGTGCGCTCATCTAAAATCAAAATGGCTGTTTCTTCAACTATGGCTACTTTTACATAATTGTTGTGGGGGAAATGACACCAGCACTAAGAAATAATAATAATTTGCATGAAACATTTTTAGAGTTAAAGTAGCACAAATTTAATAATTATCATAATAAAGTTAAGGTTTCTTCAAAGTTTGTTGACATGATAGATTCTGCCGCAAACTTGTGTCTTTGCGATTCACAATCCGCTTTGACATCGCTAGATTCACAGCGCTCTCTGATGTTGCAGGTTTAAACAACCTCATTAAACTAAACACAGCCGCTGCAAGAAACCGTATTTGTACTAATTTTGGGTTCCTGCCTTGTTAGTTCAATGTTAGTAATGTGTGCAGGTAGCGTGTTTAACTCTGAAACAGTACATGAGCAGCCAGAACAGATGTCACGTCACAGCCTACAGGCGAGTCAACTTCACAGCAACTCAAGCAGAGCTGCTAACCGCTTTCAAATTAGCGTCTGCCCAGCGTGCTGCACTGCTTCAGTTTGACTCAGAACAGACACTTTTCCTGTAAGCTCAGTGTTTCCCAAAAAAGCCACCATGTGCTTCTCTGAAATATAGAGAAGCATGTCAGCAAGAACGGCTCATAATGGCACAGGTATTGATCCACAACCAGCAACCCATGGCTGACAAAAACTTTGCTGATCAATAGTGGTGTGTTTAGCCTACTATGAGCAGAGCCTAGTTGGATTTCTAGTGCAGTCTAGTCAACTAGTTTTTTTTTTAATTTTTTACATTTAATATTTTATGTAAAATATATTAAATAACGTTAAAGGCAGTCAGCACAGTAAAACATCTCTCTGAGAAGTTCTCTAAATCCATCACTGGTACAGCCATCAAAGCTGCAATTGTCTAATAGAGAAAAAATCGACATTGCAATATTTTGTTTTTCTGCGATTATTACAATATGAAAACAATTTCACCAGATGATTTGAATGGTGATTTTGTAGGGGAATGAATATGCATAGAAAATAATAAACCCATTACAAGCATAGTAGGGCTGTCAAAATGGCTGAACAGCTCAATTTGAATTTCTTTCTTAAATATTAGCAAAATCCGAATTATATTCGAATTAGAGGAAAAAAGTAGTGTATCGTCTCCTATGCCCACAAGAGGGCGCAAGCGAGCGCAATAAGCAAAATACAAACCAAATCAAGCATCACATCTTTTATTGAAATGAAATGACATTCACTTTTTAAAGTGCATTACCTTTTGAAAGAATGGTTTTTAAATATAATTTTATTTCCTTAATGTGCATACAATTGTGTAAGTGCATCAGTAAACTGAGAAAACGGTGGCTCAGCTCTCACCGATGTGCCAGGAATGGTCAAGTATGTCGTTGCACGATTGTTGCCACCAACTGAGAGGGTTTTTGGATAAGCTAACAGAAACAAAACGCGTCAGTTACGTCATCATGTCTCGCTCGCCTCTTGACAGACCAAAAATTCGAATGCACGTTTTTTTTACATCCAAAATAGCTTTTTTTTTTCTTCCATTGAATATTAAAATTCTCAGTTGACAGCCCTGAAGCATAGATAAATACAAAAGAACAAAGATACAAATGAAATGAACAGTGCTTTTTTTTTCAGGTAAGTCTAACCGTATTCAGGTACAGAAATTCAATAATCAAATGTAAAATAACTGAAGACACTGTATAAATTAAACATAATTTACTAAAGTGATTTTCTCTTTGTATTCATAGATGCCACCTACGTCACTACAAATAGAACGCCGCCATATTTGCGACCGACTCGCCCGGTATGGCCGCCCAAACTGCCCATTTGAATGAGAGAGAGAGAGACCGAGATACCTGGAGAAAATTTCTATTTTAGGCTCCGATCCTTATATGTTACCCCCAGTTTTCTTTAGTCCATTATTATCTGCCCCAGGCTTGCCCCAATTGGCCTTTCATGATATAGAAATACTTAAGTTATAGAGCTTCATGGCGCGCGTTCATGAGAGTCGAGGCGATGTCATGAATGAATCTATGAATCTGCAGCTGTTCGGCTGGCATGAATGAATCTATCTAAACCGTCCATCAGCACAGCCAGAGACATCAGCCGAATATCATAAAAGACTGCCATATCTGTCCTAAAGAACATATGTTCAATTACAGAGAAGAAGGTTTAATACACACAAATATCGAAATGAAAGAATCTTTCGAGTCGAATCTTTTTGAATGATTCGGCTGCGATTAAAAGCTATCAAGAGGTAGCTCAGTGATTATAATATAACGACTTAAATTGCAGTTTGTTCGTCACATAAAGCTATCATATGAATAAATAACAATATTAATATAACGGACGAGTCGTATTAGATCACTTTTATGATACTTTTGTGATGTTTTTTTGTATTTTATATTATCATTTTTTTGCGTGACAGCCCCCAGTAGGCTAACGTTACTCATTCACTTTCATTACATTGACAAGAAGAGTCTCCATTAGGCTACATATTCAAAAATGTCCCTTTGTCTTCCACGGAAAGTAAACTTAAGGATTTGCACATAAGGTGAGTAAATGACGGCAGAATGATCATTTTTGGAAGAACTAGTCCTTTAATATGCATTTCAAGGCTGAAATTATGCATCGTCTGCAGAGCTAACGTTACTTACACAACATAACATCTAACGTTAAAGCGCATGTGACTAAGACAATATCTTTATGAACTTCAGAAAAATATTTATTAGATTTAGCAGACAGACAGACAGTTATATTCAAAACAACCCCAAATCTTACTAACTTACCATGATAAAGTGCATTTAAACAGATCCAACAATAAAATGAAGACAAAACATTATCTGTCGATATCTGTCTAATGTTGGCCACTGAGAGTATAATGGAAATATAATTAACCACAAACCAACATGAGACTTCAATTTTTTTAAATAAATGATTCTCTCTTCTCTTCTTTTGGTATAGAATAAAATACAGTTCGGGGTTCCTCTTTCGGCTGTTGTTGCAGCCAACTGCACAACATATTGCAGGCATTACTGAGACCGTCGGTCGCAAAGATGGCGGCGCAAAGCTACAGTGACGTCATGTGAATCGAATGAATTGTGTTGTTTGATGAACATTAATGACACAGAAATATTAGGCTGCTGTCACTTTAACACCGGATGCACATCTCCAATATAATGGCCACATCAGTTTTCTTTCTTAATTGTTTATGTTCACGTAAGCCATAAGCGACTGTTTATGATGATCCTCGCAGAGACGGGCATTTTGACACAATTTTGCGTGTGTGTGTCCGTTCGGGACACGGAAGAGAAGGGAATTAGATATTCGCAAGTTCTCTCAAATGGTTTAAAATCGTTTGAATGTTTAAACTGACAGGACCTAAAACTTTCGCTCTTTCGCTGCAAAGTTAAACTTTGCAGTTAATCAGAGAATCATGTGCTTTTTGGATCAACTACAATTCCTATACTTGACATCGCACATCCTGCGATGTGACTATTGCGGATGCGCACATTGCGATATCAATGCTAAAACGATATATTGTGCAGCCCTGCTGTCTAACAAATGCACTTCCTACAGCACTGAAGGCATTACATTAGTGAAGTGTTGTGGGCAAACAAGGCCTGGTGTCCATTGTCAGTAGTGTAACGATGCACTAAGCACCACTTGAACAGAAGTAGGGGTTGAAACCAAGCAGCTCTTTGTTGGTTTGAACCCAATGCAAAATCTGCATTTGGAGATTTTCTCCCTCAAGCAAAATTTCTTTGAATTTTTTTTTACTTCATTTACATGCAAATGAAGGTCTTTGACCAATGTGTTGCCTTGCATTATTATCGCGCATGTTTTTGAAAGCGCCTTTCTTAAAATGTTATTGATAGATTAGCTGGCTAGTTATTAAAGAAATAGAAGAAATGTAAAATCTTCTGAAAAGATATGAACTATTTGTATGATAAACTGAGCAAAATGTAAGTGATTAAACACAACTTTGGAATAAAATTAATGCCAAATGTGTTTGAAACAAAAAAGCTTGTTGAATTGCACTAATTAAAAAACAAAAATGCATTGCATTAATCGTAATTGTATTTTTAGGAATTGAGAGCTTGCATTTTTATGGGCTGAAAGTCAATATGGTTGTGTATTTAAACTGAATATTTCAATTCAAAACATTATAAAAAATTCAATCGTCCATATTCACCTTTCAGATTTCTGTGCTGCATTTGAATTCAATGTTATTAATACTGTGGTGGATTCAAACGCTTTCTCACTGGATCTCCCAGCAAGTAACTTAAACTAAAACAGGATCGGCCCGCGAGTAAACCTGTTCTGGGCTCGCGCTGCGCTGTCTATTATTGGTTCCAGCTGATAAATGGCCAGCCTGGTGGCGACACACCAGCAGGAAAAAAGGTCACAAAATATATAGCCCAATATACACACACCTCAATACCATCATGACGGTAAGTCACGTGACATGCAATTGTGTAATGTTTGATTTAGGATTTTTATTTTTATGTGAACCGTTCCTTTAAGAAAACCCACTGACTAGTCCATTCTGAAAATATCTTTAGGTTATAAGAGTTCACTGGGCATGAAATCTCACCGGGATGTTTATAGACTTGCTTCCCCTTAGAGAAAGGCACTTAAAACGCGCCCTCTTCCATTCATTCAAAGACGTTAATGCAGGATTTGGATCTTTGCATCTAGATCCGTGTCTTTTAAAGGCTCTGAGATGGATGCGAGTGAGTGGTTTGTCTGCCGCCGGCCTGTAACCGAATCTGTATCTGATGTTAGGAAGAGGAAGAGCGGCTCACTTCATTCACGTCCCGAACCTCCTAGTAATGCAACTGCTCTTGTCAGTATCTCTGCGCTCTCTTTTGTCATCGTCCACCTCCCACTGTGTGTCTTGTGTTTCCCTCAGGTACGCGTGTTTTATGCTTCCCGACCCAGCAGTCGTTGAGGCCGTTGTGCATGTGTGTGACCGATTACTCCTGAGAGATGCTTTCCTTAGAAATTCAGTCACATTAACAGTGAGAATACCACAAATATTACCAGGCTTCATGAGAAACTACTGCAAGAATCCACACCGAGTTAAACGTTAGATTTTAGCAATGTAAAGGGTAAAATGAACGGACTAACTAATTGCATGCTTTCCTTAATAAGGAAGTGATGCTGCCTTCAAGTCCTCCTGGGTAGTTTCTCATAAGAAGTGGTAATTATGACATGATGTTCATGGTCAGAAATAAATGATGTTTTATTGGTTCACTTCATGACAAAGGCAGGAAACATTTTAGCGCTAATGCAACAACAATGCTCTTTAGGTGTGTAATTGATGCTTTTATCGGTCTTGTGCTTCTACAAACGATGATGGGAAATTAAGTTTTGTTGCTCAAGCCTATGGTCTCATAAATTGTCTAAATGTGTTTACATTTCAGTAGCTATTTTATTCATAAGCAATATGGATATTACATAAAATAATACATAATATAAGATAATCATTGTAATATGTACCAAATCATCATATCACAGTGCTTTCTGAAGGATTGTGTGACACTGAAAACTGGAGTAATGATGCTGAAAATTCAGCTTTGCATCACAGGAATCAGTGTGTGTGTGTGTGTGTACTGTAGTTTTTACACAATACTGGAATTTATTCAATGCGATACCTTGAAAAATATCAATGTACTGCCATATATATATATATATATATATATATATATATATATATATATATATATATATATATATTTTATCTTTTGATAATTTGGGTAATTTTGTTATACACAGAACATACTATTGAAACTTTGAACTAAATTGACAACAAAAAAACAGACAAGTAAACAGTTTAAATTGAATCAATAGCACAAATGAATACAATATAATTGACATTCTCAGGTGGGTTTAACATTCGTATTCTGGTAAGAAATACAACAGAATTTAAATAATCCAATTGTAATCCATTTAAATACAAATTAATGCTGACAATTAAAGTTACAAAAGTTATTGTCAAGAGCAGCGAGTGATTTTCTGTCTTTTGGCAGCAGGTTTATTAGGCTGCTGTCACTTTAAGAGCGTGTGCACGGATCCAGTATACTGTTACACAACATGTTTTCTCTCAGCTGTTTACGTTCTGAAACTGACTGTTTGCCTGAATACTCTACAAGTCAGGCATTTTGACTTGTATTTGATGTTTAAGTGCAATAGGCCATGAAAAATAATTCACTTTCATCACAATCTATTTGAGAGGCGGCTTTATGTGCGCCTTATATAGATCACGCTTCTGGTGTGAGCGCGAAACATGCGAGAATGAGTAAAATTATGCACAACACCATCCCTATTCAGCCGGAGTGAATGAAGGAAGTGAGTGACAGGAGGCGGGTGTGTGTCAATTCACCGTCAGAGAGAAGAGAGCAAGAACGCGCAGCCGGCATCAGTGTATCGACTCTGCAGAAACGGAGTATTGGAACCGTTTCAGATATTTCACTATAACATACAGTATATATGAAGCAAAATAAAAAAAGAGCATGTTAACAAACAAACGTCTTGCCGTCTTCTCAGGCTGGAGGCAGCGGTGGAGGGCGCCGAGTCTCGCTTCATGGAGGAGCCGGAAGAGGAGAGCAGTGAGGAAGAGGAGGAGGAGTTGAGTGTGGAGGATCAAGGTGAGACACGTGACTCTCTCTCTCATGGCCTCAGATTCACCTCTGCTTCCTCTCACACTGATTACACTTTTACACAGCTCACCGCACCGTCAGCCAGGGGCTCAAACACACTTCTCCACAACTCTCTCTTTTCAGGTCTTTTTCTTAAACTCACAATCTTAGTGTTACACTTTAAGATAAATGCATATGAACATTTCTGTAATCCATGTATCAAAACCAGTGAAATTCCACAATTCTTATCAATTCTTATCCGTTATTTAAAGCAATAAATATTGATATATGAACAGATTTCAGTACAACAATGACACCGGTATTTGTCAGCAAAGTGAATCTCACGTTTCTCAAGAAACTTTTAAAGAACTAAAAACAACAACAGAGAAACAGCTTTAAAAAATAAACAAAAAGCTCAGATTATTGTATTAAATACATAGTCTAAAAAAGTTAACTCCGAACATAGGACACTAATGCATGCTCTTGTGCGGCTGTAATCAGTTATAACCACACGATGATAATTCATCCATAATGTGTAGTAAAGACAGAAGATAAAAGCCTATTAAACAAAACAGCAGTGCCGTATTCAGTTTGATGTACTGATGAAGAACAACAAAAGCATAATAATAAACTGTTACATTTTATATTTAACCTTTTATTCTTAATTCTCATATTACATTGAGTTTTTTTTGCATAAACATTGATGCACTACAGTAATGATAATGAAATATTTTTTAAATATGATTTAAATATTTACTTGTGTGCTTAATTTTAATGAAAAAAAAAGTTATAATTTTAAGGTCGTGCTTAAAGACAAGAACAAAATCGTATGTTCTGTTGTTTGTCTAATAAGAAGAAAGGTTTTGCCTGTATCGACCGTGAATCAGCAGATTCTGGCGTTCAGAGCTGTGTGTGTTCTGTCTTTCCTCAGCCAGGAAGAAGCAGTTTCAGATGATGAGGAAGATGCATTATAATGAAGGCATGAACATTAAACTAGCCCGACAACTCATCGCCAATGAGCTGGAAGAGGAGGAAGATGAGGACGAAGAGATGAAGGACGACACAGAGACCGAGGACATCAGCGTTGACCCCCCGCAAGACGGTAAATAAGGAGACATTCACACACAGTGCTGATACTACACATGTAGTTTGCATAGTTACTTCAAACGCTTTAGTCCAAGAGCAATTGTAATGTTTTTGGATTGTGTTGAAAAGCTAAAAGTGAACCGTTGTTGTGTGAGAAGACTAGTTAGTGTGAGCCGAGTCTTCAGCCACAGTCTGCTGACCCCTAGATGACCCCTAGAGGTCCCCGGAGAGTCTAGGAAGGGTTTCCAGATGCTCTCCAAGATCAGTCAAGGACAACATACTTCCTCATAGAGCAGAGTTCGCTGTTAATAAACCCATAACCCTTCATATTAACCCTGTAAAGCTTGACAGAAAATAAATTATTATTTTTTTTTATCAAATGGTTTATTGAAGTTTATTGAACCAAATATGTAAAAAAACATGTTTTGTTTGATTACGTGTTTTTATGTATCATATTTGATGTATTATGCTTATATGCCAATTTATTGAAAAATACATTGGTTTGCAAAGGAACTTTTTGATTGTTTTGTGGTAGTCAAAAATTTGCCAACATGGAATTAAACCAAATTATGAAAATATAATATAATACATTTATATAATATAAAATATATGTATATTAAATATTTTTTATATATATTAGGGCTGGGGAAAAAATCGATTTGACTTAAAAATCGAGTTGGTAGGTCAAATCGATTCATATTTTCAAAAAATCTATTTTTTTTTTATTTTTTCTCCCCCTCTTCAGCGTACAATACATACATTTTGCATTCGCCAAATCTTCCTTCAGGGTTTCCGTAGCACGCTCGCTGCGGCGCAGCCCTCGATGCTTCACGACATCACGACAAAAAGACTAGCATGTTTAATTTTTTAACGGTCCTCCACGACGACGGCGTGCGAGTGAGAGTGTGTGTTCGCGAGTGAGTGAGTGAGTGAGTGAGCGAGAGTGAGTGATGAGAGTGTGTGTGTGTGTGTGTGTGAGAGAGAGAGAGAGAGAGAGAGAGAGAGAGAGAGAGAGTGAGAGAGAGTGCGTGTATGTGAGTGAGTGAGTGTGTGTGTGTGTGTAGTAGGGCTGGGTATCGATTCAGATGTTACAATTCGATTCGATTTCGATTCGCAAGCTCTCAAATCGATTCGATTTCGATTCGATTTTCGATTTCGATTCTCGATTTGATTCTTCGATTTCGATTCTGAATTAGATTTCGATTTGACTCAGTGAATATTTAATATAAATCCTATATTTATTAAAAAAAGAAAAAGAAAAGAAAAGAAAAGTGAACTTAAGTTTTCAAGTGTTTAATTAATAAAAAGAAATTAAGAGCCACAAACCTGTATATTAAACTCTCTTTATTTTAGGTACACTTGGGTACATTAAAACAGAACCCAACTCAATATTTCAAATACATACAATGAATAGACAGGATTTTGATGCAAGATAAAAAATTTATGCTGAAAATTGGACAAGTCAGAACAGTCGCATGTCTTGATCAAACAGGTTAACAATCCTCACATAAACCCATATAAAAACATTGCATATAATTTTTATCTGTGCCCTTCCTGTCTAACAGCTAGGCCATATACATAAATAGAATAAAGTTATCAAACAGTCTGTGCTGCATTAATTATAAATTATATATAGACTAATCAAAGTTAAAAAAGTTCTTTAGTCAAGAGCAGTGAGTGTTTTTCTCTGTTCCCTTTGTTCTTTGATTAACTTTAACGACAGAGATAATTAGTGGCTACTGTGTACTGTCCCTTTAAGACCAGCCGCTGTTGACAGAGACGCGGATCTCACACGCGCCTCATTCTCTCACGAGTCATAACTCTTCACGTTCATCATAAGACTGCTCTTATGTTATGAAAATACTCAACAAAAAGACATTTTGGCATTATTGTGTGTTTTATTGTAAGTTTAAGCGCGAAAGATAACTCTATTCTGGGCTGTCTTGTGCGCACACACGATATCATCGCAAGTTTTTCTGTGTCACAGTCAGGACATTCACAGGCAGCGAGATCTATTTTGTCTTGTCGCGTATGAATGGTTTAAAAGCATTTGCATGAATAAGAGTGGGATCATGTAACACTAGCCAAAGGATGACAAAAAATTAACATGCTGCATTGCGTTAAAAGCCCAAATTTGTTTATTTGATACAAAATCGCAGCATTTTGCGTCATATAGCCTAATCGCGTATTGACATCGTGATTGCGATATGATTAAACGTGCAGCACTAATTGAGTTTTTTTTATGATTTAGATAAAACTAACATAAAATCTCACAGCATTAGCTATAAAATTGAGTTTGCAAGCCTATATGAACAGTGGAGGAAAACTAATTCTTGGGTAATAGATAAATAAAGATGGAAAAAAATCGATTCTTGGTGTTTGAGAATCGATCTTGAATCGACCACATTTTAAAAAACGATTAATCGAAAAATCGATTTTTTTGGCCAGCCCTAGTGTGTAGACTATGTGAGTGAGCTTGTGTATATGTGCGAGTGAATGAGTGTGTGAGATGGCTCGCGATGACTGGTCGGAAAACAACGTGTAGTCTGACATGTTTCTTGTCCTAAAGATTTTTAGGAGTCAAAATCGTGTAATCTGACACAGTGACTATCGTAACAGACAAAAAAATCGTGTAATCTGAACCAGGCATAAGAGTTACCTCAGGATTGTTTGTTGTTTTATTAGCTCAATCCAAATACAGTATAAATAATTTTGATGTTTAACCATCTTTGTTGCACACTGCACAGTGACTTTTCAGTTAGAGAAAGGGGTTGCCTTTGCAATTTTGTTTATGTTGATGCACTTTAATTAAATACAATAAATATATATTGGGGGGGGGGGGGGGGAAATCGAATCGAATCGAATCGTAAATTGAGTTTTTTAGGGGGAAAAATCGCCCAGCTCTAATATATATATATATATATATATATGTGTAAATAGTTTTGACAGTGAAATGAACTAACCCTTCTCATTGTCCTGGTTTGCTCCAGCTGATTCCCTGGATTCATAAGGATGTCAAGATTTGTCCTTCGACTCCTGCCTTGTCTCATGAACCTCTGGACGGCGCGGTGTCGTCGCCGGTTTGGGTTCAGCTCCAGGATCCCCTCCACCCTGTGTATTACACCCACACCGCAATGCCACGCATATCAACCAGCTCCCTCATTTGCCAAACGTGTATCGCCATCATGCTAAGAATCGAGACTGTTATCAAACCGCTCCGGGCCTGGACTCCTCCCTCGTCCCGTGGCCGAGAGCGTGCGATCTCCGAGCCGAAGCGAACCACACTGATTCTCTTATTTCCCAGCACCACTGTTATTGACACTTCAGTAACTGAGTTTAATGCCATTTCACAAAGCTGGTGGTTTAGCATGCACTGGTAAAGGGGGACTGATGTGGTCTTGACACACGCGCACACACACACACACACACACACACACACACACACACACACACACACACACACACACACACACACACACACACACACACACACAGAGAGAGAGTCCGTATTAAACTGCTCACATGAGCTCTACTGTATGCATGGCTTCTGAAAACCATGTTTAATTACATTGGCACTAATTGTATTTGCCCTGTGTTTGAATTAACAGGTGAGTATTACGAACCTAGCTGTAAACTACTGATCAGTCGACTGAGCCCTATGGTTGTCTCTGTTGCTTTTCCAAAGCTACAGCTTTAATAGATGCTGAATGGATCTGGAGGGTTTTGTCTTGGCGTCCTTACTGAGCTTTGTTTGTATTGATTGCCTTTTTTTTTTTAAACTCTAGTATAATGGGGTTATTTCTTTTTGTGATCACTGAAGAATATAATTATAGCGCAGTATCAAATAAAATAAAATAATACATTTGACCCAAGCAAATTGACCTTTAAAATGGCTGTTATTCTGGTGTACTTTATAGTCAAACTCACACTCAATATATGCGTGTTGTATATATAAAAAGAAGCTAAATGGGTGAATGTCGGAAAACCTTGCAATAACTTGTCATGTTTGTCTCCAAAGTCAAAAGGAAAAAAATAAATTATATTTTGTATAAAAACGTTTTAGTACCATATATTACAGTAATGAGTCAGAATATTTTGTGCATTACAGTGAGTTATCGTTACTGTAATGCAAAAAAGATTCTGATGCATCATATGTTTGGACTCATTTCACAAACATAAAATTTTTCAGACTCATTACCGTAATGCAAAAAGGTAATTCAGAATCATTACCGTAATGCTAAAATATCGACTCGATAGCAATATGCAAAAAACTTGCAATTGAGTCAGATTTTTTTTTTTTGCATAAAACATCCAGATGCATTACAGTAATGATAATGAAATATTTTTTAATATGATTTAAATATTTACTTGTGTGCTTGATTTTAATGAAAAAAACAAATAATTAAATTATATTTTTAAGGTTTTTTTCTCCTCTTTTTTTTTTTGTTCTTTTGATTTGGTGAAAAACAAAAAATGAGCTGTATGTTCTTGACGGGTTTGATGAAATCCACCCAGATATCGACGCGGCATTGCTTTTTGGAAACAGTGCTTCAATGCAACCGTATCTGCCTGAATGCATTTTAAAGCATTTCCTGGCTAATGTATTTATCCTCAACCTAAAACCAGCAGAATCCTTCATTTGAGATCTCTCTTCTTCTTTTTTATGTTTCTTTTCATCATTGTGGATGTTAAATCATATTCACATGCCCTTCCCTTGACTGAATGATGTAAAAAAAAAGTTAAATTCTTGCAATATCTCAAAAACAGTGCTGACACACTGAACAAAAAGCACATTCATTAATTGGTTGTCTATTTTTAATGAAAGCCTGGTTTTGTCCTTCAATGTCCCATCGGTTTATTGACATGGATTGCACACATATCTCAAGTCAAATATAGTTTAACCCTAATTTTGTACATTCTCGAGCACAAATGCTTAAACAAGTGCTTTTTGATCGTTGAACTTTCTCCGTTTGTATTTTGTGTAATTTGGCCATTTGTGTCAATTTTATTCCTCAAGATTTGTTTTCTTTCAGTTTCTTTTCTTAAATAGATGTGCATGTTGTTCAAATGAAAATGTGCATATTTGTCATCATTAAAATGTTGGTACAAATTTGTTCTTTGTAATTGTTTTTATGCAATATAAATGCCATTACAAAATAATATGGTAACCCCCTTGATATTTGCACAATTACTCTGCCAATACTGTCATCAAAGTGAAAAAAATAAATAAATAATTAAATCATCTTATACTGTTATTAAAAACCCATTCACACCAACAACGATAACTGTAACGATACATAAATTAGCGTCCAAACCAACGACGACGTTATCTGTATTAAAATTATAATGTCTTAAATGCTTGCTTCTGATTGGCTGTCCATGTTTTACCGTTCATCAGCACTCTTTGTTGTTATAGCTGTGGTGTGAATTAAACTATCCTCACTGAATTAAAACGATTATCGCTAGATATCGTCCTTTATGTAAATGACCCTTAAAGGGATAGTTCACCCAAAAATGAAAATTTTGTCATAATTTTAAGTTGTTCCAAACCTGCATGAGGTTCTTTCTTCTGTTGAACACAAAATAATATATGTTGAAGAATGTCAGTAACCAGACAGTTGACGGACCCCATTGATTTTTTCCTACTATGGAAGTTAATGGATGCCCATCAACTGTTTGATTGCCGACATTCTTCAACATATCTTCTTTTGTGTTCAACAGAAGAAAGAAACTCAAGCAGGTTTGGAACAACTTAAGGGTGAGTAAATATGACAGTTTTCATTTTGTGTGTGAACTATCCCTTTAAATGCAGTGCGTACTTACAATAATCAGCGCGTTATCTTCTGTTTGTACGCACGTTAAAATGGTTATCGTTATAGTTATATATCTTTCCTGGTGTGAATGGATCTTTACACTGACAGAGCCCACCACATAATATTGACTTTCAGTGTTGTGGGTAACGCGTTACAAAGTAACGCGTTAGAGTACTCTAATTACCTTTTTCGTGAAATGTGTAACTTAACGCGTTAGTTTCTTGCGTTAAGTAATCAGTAACTTCGTTATTTTTTTAAAAAAGTAATCCGTTATTTTAAGGAAAGGAAAATCCCGACTGCAGCCTGCTTTTTGTCAGACAGTAGGCTTAGGTCTACTTTGCCACCTGCGGGTATATCAGCGGAGCCGAAGCGCTGTGATCGTAAAGTCAATGGCTGTGTATGATACGTCTGTGCCCTGCATGCGCCTCTGACCCTGTGTGTGTGTGTGTGTTTTGTTTTTTGTTTTTTCGAACTCCCGGCAAGATGGCAGAGAAGACAGCGTTTGGATTATGGAAGTACGCACATCATGTTCAATTTGTCAACGAAAAGGAAAAGAAAATGCACACTGCGTTGGTGAAAAGTTGGCAAAAATTAAATTCGGCTTGTAATCATTTTTGTTTGACAGGCAGCTGTTAATTTCGGTTAGATCGTTGACTGGTTGTTCATTTCTAAATGGATTTAAATCTGCAAGCCTGTTTACCTCAGGTTGTGTTTACAAGTAAGCACACTTGATACACTTTGATAACTGCATTAGATTTAAAGAAAAAATCAGGAGTTATCTTGTATGGTGCTCATATACAGTAGCCTAGGCTACCCGGGCTGGGTAGGTGCGAATTTTGATTAATATGTTCTGTGATAATAAATAAATAAATAAAACGCCATGTGGAATAGCCTATTGCTGACTGTCTTTCCTGTTATTGTTATCCTGCAGTGTTAATTTAGTCGGATGACTGACGTTATTCATTGTCAGGAGTCACGACTTCTAAGTGCATTTAAAGGGGCTGGGGGCTGTGTCTGTCATGTGTGAGCCGCTGCAAACGGCTTTTAATTTTTGGTAACGCATGAGTACTCTAACGCGTTACTTTTATGAATAGATAACGCTGTAACGTAACTGATTACTTTTAATTGATGGTAACGTTGTAACCTAATTAACTACTTTCCAAAGTAACTATACCCAACACTGTTGACTTTACAGTAGTAACAATAATTAAAGTTACTCTTTCGGCAGAAAATAGTGACCATTGTGATTTTTGAAACGGTATATTCATTTAAGTTTTCTCAGAAAACGTATAGCAAGAGCTCGTAAGTTTAAGAGTTTTCACTTGTGCACGACTCGGCTCAAACTAAATGTATGTCAGAAATAGACCATTAGATGGCAGTATTTCACAATAAATAAATACATGCAAGCAACGAAGACAGACTTGATCCATACAGTAAAAATAACTGGAAAGAAGGGAAAGTTTTAAAACAACAGGCTACATATAAAAACTACAAATAAAGCATTTGCGTGACCGATCCCCATCAATTATTTTAAAGGTCAGAACGACATGTTTGTCTTTTCACTTTGAGCAATAGTGGGTGTGAACCTTTTCCTCAAACGTGGATCCTGGAGAGCTTTGATAGTTTCCCGAAACCAAAGTCAGTGTTTTTACTTAGCGATTTTCACAAGCAAAGGCCTATATGATATCGAGGTCATCTGAAGCATAATCTTTGATGCTGCAACGAAATTGTGTATTATGTGGTGGAGTGTGTGTGTCAGAGAGGACTTGGAAAGAGGGGGAGTGAGGATTGGATTCGCTGGCCTGTTTCTGGCTGTGTCCCAAATGGGTAAATGTTACTTACTTACGTTTTCTGAGACTGAACGTTGTCCTCCTCAAGATGGCGCTCGACGGCTCAAACAACCCAATCTGCCATTGAGTCGCATTCGCATCTCAAGACTTTTTTGGTCTTACTGAACACATATGTGCACTAAAAAGCATAATTATGTAAGTATACTACATTCAAGGATTGACACCTGACATAAATATAGATGAAAATCCGCCCCACAATCTTTAAAGAAAAATCTTATCCACTATCTCCAAACGACTGTGATTGGTCTATCCCGAACAGCGCTGAGCAAAGTAACAGCTACCACGTGACATCGTTCATCGCTAAACGCTTAATTGTTTAAAAAGTATACTGAGAAAATTTAATTTGCACCGCGAAACGTGGATAATATAATATTAGTAATTATTACTTGTTATAATTAAATATGCTGTGAACGATTTCAGCCGTTTTCCAAATAACAACACGCCCTCTCTACAACGCCCCGCCCTACTATGAAACCCAATCCAATCCAATGTCAGAGCTCATACTGATTGACAGGCAAAGCGTTTTCTGATTGGCTAAAACTAAGCCCCGCCCTCTGTGTAATCGACCGTTACATACGACTCGCCATTCTACTCAATTATTCCGTTTCTTTTCTTCAGGACGAAATTCACGGGCGAATATACAGTCTAGATAGGCAGCGCACTTGTGTTTTAAGACACTGCCTGTCTTTGCTCTTCATTTACACTCATCAGCGCAGTCCACTCGCTAATTCTGGAGGAACTACACCTATTAAAAATCATTTCTAGCGCTTCACGTCCAACTGACACGAGCATATCAGACGTAATCGCTCATATGTGGAGGACATTTGGGGATTCTTGAGTGATTTGAGCAGAAGTTTGAGCTGTTATTGGTTTTACAGGAGCTAATGTTAGCCTGCTAGCTCTTAATCTGTTTATTAACCTCATCAAATCAACATGAAGATCACTGTGGATTTTGAGGAATGTCTCAAGGACTCACCTAGATTCAGGTGAGAAAGACCTTTACATTTATACTCATTTAATATTCATGATTGTTTGTTTTGTGTGTGCCTTTTTTTTTTTTTTTTTTGAAAGTAACGTTATTTGTTACTTGGTGAACTTTAGATTTAATCTATAAAATACAACGTAAACATACACGTAAAGAGTAACGTTTAACGTATTGATTTAGATTGGTGATATTTTATGCTGTCAATGGCTGATTTGATCAAACATGTCTTGGGTGTCTCAGCATTGGTCTTGTAACTTACGTTTTTGAGTTGACAGTCATGAAGTGGACAGACAACTTAAACATTAACACACGTTTACATAATGAAATGAAATTCACGACTTAGCTTTGGGTCTTTGAGCAAGACATTTAAAGAGACAGTTCAACCAAATAAAAAAATGCATATGATGAATGAAAATGAATAAATGCTAATAATAATTTATTCACTTTCAAGTTGCTCAAAACCTGTTTTTTTTCTTTTGTGGGAAACAAAAAGATATGTATAGAAGAATGTTTCCCATCTAATTAAAGCGGATGGGGACTGGAGCTGTCACGGTCTAAAAACGACAAAAAGCACACAAGAAACAGTCCATATAACTAGTGTACCATCACAAAAGTATGATACGGTGTTTCAGAAGACTTGAAATCTAGTACACAAGTTATATCGTCAACTTTTGATACTTTTATTGTGCTTTTTTGTTGTTTTTCTGAACTTGACGGCCTTGACAGTCTTTATTCACTGCCATTGTACAGAAAAGAGCAATGTGAACATACTTTTTCCCCATATACTTTGGAAAGACATGAGGATAAGAAAAACAGAGTATGTAATTTTAGCCTCTATTCCAGAAACACTAAACCTGTTTCAAGAGAACTTGGCTAAATGACTAAGCTAATTACGAAGCCATAAGTCCTGATATCTAGTCTAGTAAGCGTTGAAGGATTATTTCTGCTTTCTGTCTCTTCATCCCCTCCTCCTCTCTCATAACAACATCCTCTCAGAAACAAGGAGCAGATGTTCGTGAGGAAAAACATGGAAAACGTTGAACATTTTAATGTCTGCATTTTTGGCAGAGTTCAAGCTGGAAGGGTTTGAAGCCACTAGCCAGTTGCTGTGAATGATCCTTATTCTTACGCTAAGAAGTTCATCAACCACTGATGTGTGCTGAAGAAAATGTGCTCGCCAATGTGAAACCTGCTCTTTTTCTTCAATCTCTGACTGAAATGGTTTCTCTATTAAAGATTGTGATCATACAGGAGAAAATCCCCAAAGTTATGAATTATTATAACACTGACTGCATCATTTTAATGGTTTACAAGTGATAATATAGCTATATCTTCTCCTATTGCATGATCTGAAGGTTATCTTGCAGGACATAAGTCATTATTTCTCAGAGTACACTTGCATATTTATAGGCGAGGTGTTGTTTTGTTTTTAGCAAATGCATTTCACTTCAGCATTGCAACTTCTCTCTTCATCTTAGACCCAATAAGCCATTTGTGTAGCGCTGCGATAAACCACTGAACTTGCGAAGCAAATACAAAACTTTAAGTAAGCTAGGCTAGATGTGGCTTTGATTGTTCAAAGAACAGATTTAAAGACACATGGATTGGCTCAGATGTTTGTTTTAGCGATCTCAAGGCAACGCAACTATAGTTAGCGGTGTTTGTAAAGGCAACAAATGTGTGCTATTGGTTTTCTAAGCAGATTTGCAATTTTACAAGGTGGATAATGCGGGCTAACTCCTATATGATACTCTAATCTGCAGATATAGACTTGAGTCAGTAAGCAACTATAAAACAGTGAACCATACAAGTCTTGGGACTGCATTAAAACGCTAGTTAAAATGGAGTTAAATTGGCAGGGTGGTAAAACTCCTAATCATAAATAACATTTATTATTATTTCTTTGGACAAAAGGTTAATGAGCATTGAAGCAGTCTTGTTAAAAGATTATGAAAATAGAGAATACAAGGATAAATAGGTAGACCTACATGACTGTGTGTCAAGGTCAATCAATCTCTTACAATATTACATAATTTGACCTTTTTGTGAAAAGACAATGTTGGTTTAGGTTGTAAAACGTCATGTGGTACAACTATATATATTGATATTGATATTGTGGCCTTATATTATATATAATAATTATAATAATTATATATAATATTCTTTTTCTCCCATTTCCTGAAAAGTAGCAGTTTCGGACGTAAGAGGTTTTCACCCAACACTGTTTTTCAAAACCACATGAAACCAAACATTTCCCTCAACATTTCCCTCAACATTTCCCTCTTTATCTTGGACATGTTATTTGTCGATGTCTTTGAGAATGACCAGCACCTTTTAGAGTTTACAAGGTGCTGATTTTCTTTCTTTATCTTAATTTTTGTAAAGAGTTGGCAAGGATTTGCCGACAAAATTCCCTCCATGTAATCTCATTACGTGGCGTTGTTGGTTTTCTAAAAACAATCTGAGGTTTACCTCATTGGGAACTCCCCTCCCCCTCTGTTTCATCCCAGATTGTTTCCCAACAATCGCAGGAAGAGTTCCACAACAGAGGGGCCGGCCCGAGCGTCATAGCGTGAGATGTACAGCCTTACAGCCGCTCGACTCTTACAGGTTCATCCCAGTGAGGGATTTCTAATGATTTCCCATTTTTAGAGCTTTCCCATGTTCCCCAGAGACTGGCGTTGAGCGAACTAAAGACTCGTCTGGAGATCCTTCATTACCTCTTGGTTGAAAGACGGCGTTTCCATTCTAAACATCTCTGAAGGTGGCCTTGATTCCTCCATTGAATCCAGCTGGATAAACACTCCCTCATCCACTCTTTCGGAATAGCCGTGCGTTTTATGATGAATGTTGTCATGTAGAGAGAGGTCTGATGTGGTTTCCTGCTCCTGGGTTGTTTAGTCCTCTACATTGGCTCTTGGTCTTTGATGTTGGTTCTTTTATTAATGTGGTTTGCACATCATTGATGAGGATATCCAGACACCAAACAATCCCATGATACCCATCACAAACTGGGAAAATCAAAAGAAACTTTACTTTACGCCACTGCGATGTTTTGCTCTGTGATATACTGTAACTTTTACATTTTTTTTGTTAAAAGGCTATGCTAAATTTTCAAAACAATGCAGGAAAACCTTATTATGTTTTCTTCCCATTTTATACTTAAAACCAGCCATATTATTGATTTCTAGCCAAATAATCCAATTCAAAACCAATAAAAAGGGGATTAGGGATCAGATTATGATTGAAATCAATTGTTTTCTTCCCATTTTATACTTAAAACCACCCATATTATTGGTTTCTAGCCAAATAATCCAAATCAAAACCAATAAAAAGGGGATTAGGGATCAGATTGTGATTGAAATCAATTGTTTTCTTCCCATTTTTTCACTTCTAATTTCTGTTTGTATCCCTTGTCGTGGAAATGTTTTTTAAAGTATAGCAGGATCAGTTTCTTCAGTTCGGGTTGGGACTCATTTAAGATTATTAAGAAGTAATTTTTTTTGTTTGGTTTTTTTGGACGGTTTAGTTGGTGTCGTGGCATTTGGTGGGCGATGGGATAACATCTGGGCAGGTAGTTAATCATGATGGAGCCAGATCTTTGATGTGTGATTGAATGGGACCGTTTCTGCCGCACCTTCCCCCTCTCATTACTCACACAGTCTCTGGATCGGCTCCAGATTTCAGTCTATGAGGCAATGGCCTAGATTTCATTAGCAGCAGCCCACTTCCCCTGTGTCAGCACTTTCCCAACAGGCTGCTCCAGCCACAGTTGTTTTGGGAAAATCTCTAGGATGAAAATAAGGAGCAGACGTTCTGTCAGGAAGATGTGCTTCATAATTGTTACTCTACGGATGGACTATAAACAAGAGCTCTTTATCATTACAAGATAACGCAGACAGCCAACAGCAGAGTTGTAGGAAGACAACTGTTTCAAATAGATTGCATACACAAGTCATGGTGTCTTAGGGGTTTAGTTTAGGTCGTGTGTGTGGGATTATAAAGAACAGAGGTGAAGTTCTGGGGCCTCGTGTGTAAAATATTGTGTGGGTTTTGTTCTAAGTTTTCCAACTTATAAAACTTCATACCCCCACCTTAGTGACGTTCGCATTTAATGGAAGATTTTATGTCCCATCATGTCTGCTTCCAGAAATAACCAACTTACATTATGTATTATTTGCCTAAATTACCAAAATTTCCAAGCATTATAACTAGTATGTAGTTATATATTTATTTAAATAAAATTATATATATATAGGGATTCACTAATATTGGCTGATTTTGATGAGCCGATAATTTTCATGTTATGACTTATGGCTGATAATTAAATTAGTTTGTTTTATCTAAATCAATTGAAAATCAAATGCTAAAAACTAGATTAAATCATTTTAAATGCTAAAAGGGAATTTAGGCATGATAACATTATAATCTCTACCATCACATATACAGTAAAACAGTAATATTGTGAAATTTTATTGTGATTTAAAAGAACTGTTTTCTATGTAAGGGTTAATGCCCGACGAGGTGTCCATTGTCAGGTATTAATGGACGACGGCGAGCGCGTCGGACGGTTGCCTCCGCTGAAGTCCATTAATACCTGACAATGGACACCTCGAAGGGCATTAATCCGCTTATACCATGGTCACTTGCCAAATAACACATTTTTAAAACAGTTTATATTTTAATTAGTTTTACAATCGAAATCGAAAGTTTTTACAAACAATAACTTGGTTTCCCTGGTTACGCCTGACGGTTTATTTAGCAACCGGAGATATTTATAGTCCGCTCAGCTCGTAGAACCCTTCAGTTTACTGCCTGTTGCTATGGTTACTCACAGCTGATGTAGCCAGCGCATTTATTTATTAATTTCGAACGGTAAACAGTCAGTTTCACCAGAACTCCTTTACTAGGTGTCCTCTATCACTTTTTAATGGACACCCTGCAGCCAATCAGAATCGAGTATTGACCCAGACCATGGTATAAGTGAATTTATTGTATTACTGTAATGCAAAGCTGAGTTTTCAGCAGTCTTCAGTGTCACATGATCCTTCAGAAATCATTCACATAAGCTCTCTTAATTCAACTTTGAAAATAGGTGAAATGCACAATTAAATATCCAATATTGTCTGATAAAGATAAATAAATAAATAAATATATATAAAAAAACCCCTAAAATGTCAGTTATATTGTACATTTGAAGCTATATGATCATATTGTGTAAGGAATGGATCAAACTTTAAAGGTAGGGTAGGCAATTTCATAGAGGCTAGCAATAGCGAGCTAGCTTTGAAAGCCTGAGTTCCCACCCTCCCTTCAGAGCGTCTCCAAAGCCACACCTCCTCCAGAACACATGAACACACACAGCAAAGCGTCACGACACGAGAGACGGCGTTAAACTACCTCATGTCTCAAAGCACATAACATTACAATACAAATGAACACAAACAACGTGCAGAGCTCTTACTTGTACCACCTGACTGCTGCAGATTTATTTCAGCATTGATGCGCATAAATCCGAATCTGAGGGCGTGAACAGCTCCGGCTAGAGCGTCACGGGTTGCCGTCTCATAATCACAGTTACACATGGCGTGAACGCTGCGTAAACACGTTGTTCTGGGTCAGGAGGAGCTGTGAGGCGGCTGCTGTTTGTTTGCGCTGCTCAGTGACTGACGTCTGTCTACAACTCTGCATAGCCTCAAGAAACGCGCCGATGAAATACACACGTTGACAGGCAGGAAGGATATCGGCCCGAATGCAATGATTGGAAGAACGTTTATTGTTCCTGAGACTTCCACATATGATATATGTACATGTTTTAATATTTAGACCACTTCTATTATTGATTGCTATCAGGATGTGAAGAGAGTTTCAACCAATATAACAAAAAAGCGTTTAGGAGAAACGATTCTTGCGTAACTCTTCACTGACGTCACACCTAGTCTTGAAGTGCCATTTTTAAATGAGATTTGACAATCATGATCTGAAAGTGGTTGTGGAAGTTCATCAAACCGCACTCATGAACATGTGCTTCTCTTCCTCTTATTGGGAACCAGTCTTATTTGGCAATCAGTTATGAGAGGTATTTTGTAAAAATGATTTCTCTAAAAATATACATATTGGACGCAAATTGTTGGGGAAAATTCCTCTACTGACGATCAGCATCCAGGACCTCGACTATACATTACATTTCAGAGATGTTTTTCTCTAAGGCATGTCTTCCTCGTGCTTATTCAGGAATTTAGATTGACTGAAACATCTCGGCAATGAGGTCACATGGAAATGTGGACAGAAAAACAGGAGTGAAACCGCACAGATCATGTCTTCTCGCAGTTTTGCTGTGGTCGTGACAAAATGATGTCGAGCCAACTTTATACAACTTAGCGCTTTATTCAAAGCAGCTGCACACTAATAAACAGGAAAGGAAAACAAATTATGTAAACTTCATCAAATATTACACAAATTCTGCTGTAAAGCAGCTCAAGTCAGTTCAGTGTAGTGTAACTTGTATCGAACTTTGATCTAAACCTTGAAAAATATTGATATCCGATACCATTTTCGATATCATGGGGGAATATACATCCAGCTCAACGGTAAACACAAACGACAAGCTAACAGGCTAGCATAATGCTAACGACACTGTGTGCTAGTTATAACAGGTTAAATAAGAAAGCAAGCAATGTCAGATTAATTTAATAGATAATATCAGATATATGATAATAATGAGGTTGTATTCAGCTATTTAAACAGTGAAGAGCTGGTTAAAAAAGAGATTGAAAACAAAGCTAGGCGGAGTTACAGTTGCAGACAGGAACCAGAAGAAGCTGTTTTAGATCAAACTAGAGCTGTGTGTTCAGTGAAGTACATATTGCATTCATTTATTGGCTAATCAACAGAATCTGACTGTTTCCTTTTGCTGGTGGCCATTCTGTTTTCATGCTAATATGCCTAGGGATCATATTTTACACTATTGTAGCTTTTAGTGTGGTCCTGAAGGTCACTTATAGTGTTAGTCATGGGCTGTCTGAGCTTCTATTCAAAGCAGCTGCACACTAATAAACAGGAAAGGAAAACAATAAATTATAAAATTTGGAGACAATTCAGCCTGGCCTGTGTCATTTCTTCTGTGACTGAAGTTTTGTGGTGTCCTCAACAGGGCGACGATCGAGGAGGTGGAGGGAGACGTCTGTGAGCTGGAGTCCAAGCTAGACAAGGTATTTCTCAGAGCAGTGGTCAGCTGATGCCAGTGTGTAGAGAACATGGCCTGCGTTTCCTACTGAACTTTGTTGGGAACCTCTTGTGAAAATGCTTTGCGATGGTACAAGGACCATATTGGAATTTAATATAGAATTATTCCAAATTTTATATGCATGCAGTGTAGCATTTTGAGTGAGACTTTCCACTTTTGCTTTACTGTCATCAGCACTCAAACTGACATGAAGAAAACCTGATGAACAGCACGATGTGAAAACATCTGTTCCAGTGTCCGGATGTCAGTCTAGTGTGCAAGCTTGTTTCCGCCACAGAATAAAACATTTTAAAAGATAATTACAACATTTTTTCTCAGAATTGTGAGTTTATATCTTACAATTCTGACTTTATATCTCCCAATTGTGTGTTATAAAGTCAGAATTCTGAGGAAAAACATCAGAATTGCAAGTTTATTTCTCGCAATTGCGAGTTTATATCACGCAATTCCGACTTTATATCACACAATTGCGACTTTATATCACACAATTGCGACTTTATAACACACAATTCCGACTTTATAACACACAATTGCGACTTTATATCACACAATTGTGACTTTATAACACACAATTGCGACTTTATATCACACAATTGCGACTTTATATCACACAATTGTGACTTTATAACACAATTGCGACTTTATATCACACAATTGCGACTTTATAACACACAATTGCGACTTTATATCACACAATTGCGACTTTATAACACACAATTGCGACTTTATATCACACAATTGCGACTTTATAACACAATTGCAACTTTATAACACACAATTTCGACTTTATAACACACAATTGCGACTTTATAACACACAATTGCGACTTTATATCACACAATTGCGACTTTATAACACAATTGCGACTTTATATCACACAATTCCGACTTTATATCACACAATTGCGACTTTGTAACACAATTGCGACTTTGTAACACAATTGCAACTTTATAACACACAATTTCGACTTTATATCACACAATTGCGACTTTATATCACACAATTGCGACTTTATATCACACAATTGCGACTTTATAACACAATTGCAACTTTATAACACACAATTTCGACTTTATAACACACAATTGCGACTTTATATCACACAATTGCGACTTTATAACACACAATTGCGACTTTATATCATGCAATTGCGACTTTATAACACACAATTCTGACTATATCACGTTATTCTGACTTTATAACACACAATTGCAACTTTATAACACGCAATTCTGACTTTATAACACACAATTGCGACTATTTCACGTAATTCTGACTTTATAACACAATTCTGACTTTATATCACGTTATTCTGACTTTATAACACACAATTGCGACTTTATATCATGCAATTCCGACTTTATAACACACAATTGCGACTTTATTTCATATAACACACAATTGCGACTTTATTTCACGCAATTCTGACTTTATAACACACAATTGCGACTTTATATCACGCAATTTTGACTTAACACAATTGCGACTTTATATCAAGCAATTTTGACTTTATAACACACAATTGCGACTTTATTTAACGCAATTCTGACTTTATATCACACAATTGCGACTTTATATCACACAATTGCGACTTTATATCACACAATTGCGAATTTATATCACACAATTGCGAATTTATATCACACAATTGCGAATTTATATCACACAATTGCGACTTTATATCACACAATTGCGAATTTAATCACACAATTGCGACTTTATATCACACAATTGCGAATTTATATTACACAATTCCGACTTTATATCACACAATTGCGACTTTATATCACACAATTGCGAATTTATATCACACAATTGCGACTTTATATCATGCAATTGCGACTTTATAACATACAATTCTGACTTTATATCACGTTATTCTGACTTTATAACACACAATTGCGACTTTATTTCACGTAATTCTGACTTTATAACACACAATTGCGACTTTATTTCACGCAATTGTGACTTTATAACACACAATTGCGACTTTATTTCACGCAATTCTGACTTTATAACACACAATTGCGACTTTATATCAAGCAATTCCGACTTTATAACACACAATTGCGACTTTATAACACGCAATTCTGACTTTATAACACACAATTGCGACTTTATTTCATGTAATTCTGACTTTTATAACACACAATTGCGACTTTATTTCACGCAATTCTGACTTTATAACACACAATTGCGATTTTATATCACGCAATTTTGACTTAACACAATTGCGACTTTATATCAAGCAATTCTGACTTTATAACACACAATTGCGACTTTATTTCACGCAATTCTGACTTTATAACACACAATTGCGACTTTATTTCACGCAATTCTGACTTTATATCACACAATTGCAACTTTATATCACACAATTGCGACTTTATATCACACAATTGCGAATTTATATCACACAATTGCGAATTTATATCACACAATTGCGACTTTATATCACACAATTGCGACTTTATATCACACAATTGCGAATTTATATCACACAATTCCGACTTTATATCACACAATTGCGACTTTATAATATACAATTCTGACTTTATATCACGTTATTCTGACTTTATAACACACAATTGCGACTTAACACGCAATTCTGACTTTATAACACACAATTGCGACTTTATATCAAGCAATTCCGACTTTATAACACACAATTGCGACTTTATAACACGCAATTCTGACTTTATAACACACAATTGCGACTTTATTTCACGTAATTCTGACTTTATAACACACAATTGCGACTTTATAACACACAATTCTGAGATAAAAAGTCAGAATTGTGAAATAAAGTCGCAATGACCTTTTTTTTTTTTTTTTTTATTCTGTGGCGTAAACAAGCTTCCATAGTCTAGTGCTAGTTTGGATCTGAGGGAAAAAGAAACATGTCACTATTAAATCCTAGTTTGAGCTGAGAGCCAGTGGTCCAGCTGTAGTCCCTGTCGAGTGCTGTAAAGCAGGAGCGAGCGGCTCATTGTCGGGTCAGATGTCAGACCCACCCAGAGCCGTTGGGCCGCTCACTTCCTCTCTCTCTCTCTCTCTCTCTCTCTCTCTGAGGAAGGATATGAGCTCTGAAGGAGGAGCTGATGCTGAAGCTTTTCTTAAAGTCAACACTAATGTGTCTGTGCGTGTGACGCGTGTAATAATTAAACGTCTATCTGCATCAACATCATCCATTAACAAACCTGATGACAGCCAGGTGTTACTAGAAGCCACTAAACAAATGATTTAAAGTTATTAATTGTTAGTAGTTATTTTAATATTTTGACAACCAGCAATTTCTGTTTTATGGGTTTATCAACTGTAATCCGTACAAATTATACAAACACTGCCGTTCAAAAGTTTTTTATTTTTAAAATAAGTCTCTTCACTGTAAAAAATTATATGATCTTAGTTATGACTACATATGTTTTTACATTGCTTTAACTCATCAAAATAAGTTCAAAATTTTAAACTTTTGTTATAAGTTATACAAGATTCAACTCATCTTTCTAAGTCAGTTTAATGTAAATTAAGTTGAAATGACTTAAACATCCAAGTTGGTTTGTACTTAAATTTAAGGCGGCAAAATATATATTTTTTATTTATTTATTTTTTACGGTTCTGCTCACCAAGGCTGCATTCATTTGATAAAAAATACAGGGATATATGATGATTTGATGATCAAGAAACGTTTAGTATTATTATTATCAATGTTGAAAACTGTTATGTAAATTTTTTTTTTTTCAGGATTCTTTGATCATTTTTTGTTTCGTTGTTTTTGTCGTCACGTTGTTTTGTATTTTTTGTCATTACGTTGTTTTGTTGTTACATTGCTTTGTGTTTTTGTCGTAATGTTTTATTGTGCTTTTGTTGTTACGTTGTTTTGTCGTTGTGTTTAGTTTTTGTCATGTTTTATCTTTTTTAATACATTTTTTTTTTACCAATAACTAAAAAGTACAAAAATAAAGCACCAGCCACTTCAATCTGGCTTGTTTATCGTTGGCCAGGCAAAAGTCTAGCAAATCCCAAATACCTTTAATCATATATTTGTATATTTCTATACTTTAAATGTGTATTTATATTTTATATTCATTTTTACTATATATATATATATATATTCAAATATCAATGTACATATTTGTTTCTCCTCCGTGTGTAGTTGGTGAAGCTCTGCATCGGGATGATAGATGCTGGAAAGGCGTACAACACGGCCAACAAGCAGTTTGTGAACGGGATTCAGGAGTTGGCACAGCAGTCCACCAAAGATGCTGTCATTGAGGTGAGTGCGCAACGGCCAATCAGTGGCTTTCAGAGTCAGAAACACACATAGCCGGGTGCATGAACGCCTCGAGGGTTGACCGGCCCTGCTGTAGGCCGTCTAGTTTAAAGACTGTGCTTACGGATCATTTTGAAAGCATTTTTAGTTTGTGTTCACTTAAACACTTTGGCTACAAGCCAGCATTCCTAGTCTCTGCAGATCTACTTTCCTGCTTCTTTGAAATGTCCATTGTGAACGATCCATTGTACGATAAAAACATACCAGTTTATTTCCTTGTATGTGCATCTGGCGCAGGTAAATACCAGTGTGTGTGTGTGTGTGTGTGTGTGTTTAATACCTCTACAATTCCACCATTAAGGGTCAACAAACCTCCATCAACATGTACAAGATATTCATGAAATGCCTCTTTTTTTAATTTCCTGGATATTATTTACCATCCTTTGTTTAACTTTCAGTTATGCACCCCCCCCCCCCCCCAAACAAAACATGATAAATGGGGCAAGATATATATATATATATATATATATATATATATAGATTTATAGATGTATAGATTTATAGATAGATATAGAAAAAATACAGATATGTTCAAATTATATAGCATTCATGCATCATTATAGTATTTGTTGTACTGCTTTTATACTTTTTAACAGTTTTTTAATGTAAAACATGAAATACAAAAAGTCAAATTGAGAACTTCTAGGGAAAATATGGCGAATATGATGGAATTATGACTTTATTTTTAAGCTAAACTTTAGTTTTTTTTATTTATTTACTTAATTTTGTTTAGTGTTTTGTTTTGTGTGACTTGCACACGTTTTGTGGGATTCTGCGTGGTGTTTGTGCATTTGTGATGAATAACCCGAGTGTTTCTCTAATTTGTCCACAGTCCAGCCTCACCACGTTTGCAGAGAATCTTCAAGAGATGATCAACTACCACACGGTAAGAGAATCTGGGCCAAAAGCGTCTGCACTATTGCATTATAGTTGATGACTTCTTCTTTTCTCCCCCCCACCCCCCCCATCATTTTCGAAATGCGAAGCTTGAATGTGCTGAGATGAGGATTTTGACATCAGGAGAAATGACCCCGTCATTATTTGACATGTTTCACTGTTAAACTTGTCAAGTATGAGCTTACTGTTTTTAGAAGTTAATCTTCAAACTGATTCTTCATTATTTTCTCCTAAAACTGACCGTAGAAGAAAGCGATTTATGCTAACGCCTGCAACAGCGCCCCTTGTGGCCACACTTCATATCCTGCTACTGTACATGTCGAAGCGACAAATCGAGCTTGCGTTCGTGCTCTTGTGCGCCGGGTGTGTTTTGTGCCTTTTTTAATCCTATAATATAAAGGATCGTTCTGTGATCTTCATGGCTGGACAGTGCTGGTGTGTTTTAATCTGGGACTCAGTGAGTCAGTGTGGAAGACTGTGGTGAGGTCAGCTGATTTGTGGTTGAACTAAGCACATGATCTTTCACAAATGCATCCATCACACACTTGATCCCGTTGGCACTGGCTTCGAATGTCTAAACGCACACAGTTTATGACTTTAAAGTTGAAATATGTCAAAAATATGTGATAAAAGTATTCTTTGAATTGGTTTCTCATGGTGCTTTACCTACATTATGTACTAACATATATGACTTTATTTTTAGAGACATTTTTTGGGAAATGGGCTTGTAGTTCATATATTAAATATTGATGTGACGATAGCAGTTGCTTTGATATTAACATGCTACGAAATATTTGGTTTTCTTTGTAATTAACTGAATGTGTTATGCAAAAACAACAAACACATGATTAATTGTTTGTAATTATAATTATTATAATTTTTTTTTTACATTATTTCATCATTTAATGCCAAAATGTATGATATATTTAAATTATAAAGCATTGCAGTATTTGTTGTACTGCCATTATGGGGTCTAAAATATACATTTGTTGTATTACAGAAAAAATAAATAAATAAATTAACAGTATTTTGCTTTGTAAACCAGTATATGAGAATTACAAAAAAAAAAAAAACCCTCAAAAATACTGTGAGTTGTATTTGCTGCATTACAGTAATGAGAACTTGGAAAGAAAATAAGGTGGTTTGTTATGAAAATCATGTTTTTTAATACATTTTTTTTATGGTGATTTATTATTTCATTTTGTATTTTTTGCAGATTTTATTTGACCAAGCACAGCGATCAATCAAATCTCAACTCCTGGCGTTTGTGCGAGAGTGAGTATCACAAAGATAAACCGTTGTTGTATCAATTTACATGATTCTGATCATTACTTTAGTTATTAATATTTGAAGTTTTATATTAGCTAATATGACTAATATGGGTTTTTGCATGTATCACCATTGGCCAACATATCGGTTTATCACTCATTTATTTGGAAAAATGAATGTAGTCCACGTCACATGGATGTTTTATAAAGTTTCAGGCCAGAGACAATGTAAAAAGTTATTTATGAAATTAGCACTTTTATTCAACAAGGACTAAATAAATGCAGCCTTGGTGAGCAGAAGAGACTTCCTTTAAAACATTCCGATCCCAAACTTTGAAGCGTCCGCAACAGAACTCTATAAGAGCGATGCTAGTCGTCCACTTTGCGAGCGCATACTCTAAACTTCTACATCTGCCAAACAGAGTCCAAACACAGAGCCGTTCTTCTCGTCTCGGTTTATAGTTTGTGCTGGCACAGTGTCAGCGATCGCTGAGTGCACATTTAAGGACTGGTATTGCTGTGCGCAGGGACCTTCGGAAGTTTAAAGAGGCTAAGAAACAGTTTGACAAAGTGAGCGAGGAGAAAGACGCAGCGCTGTCCAAAAATGCCCAGGCGCCCCGGAACAAGCAGCACGAGGTGGAGGAGGCCACCAACATCCTCAACGCCACGCGCAAGTGCTTCCGACACATCGTCCTGGACTACGTGCTGCAGGTGACACACACACACACATCACACACACATCGCACACACATCACACACACCACATTAATGAGAGACAGCTGTGTTCTGTGGTCGTCGTAGTGTTGTTCTGCCTTTATGCTGATGTGTTACAGTGCAAGTGTGTACAGTATCATTTATCTACTGTTTTTAACAGGTTACATTTTTTACGTAAAACAAAACGTAAAAAACGTATAAGTATAACGTATTTTATTTATTTATTAGTTTTTAGGTCTGCTTTTTGCGACTTTATTAAGCTAAACTTTTTTTAATTACATTAAATTTATTTTAGTTTTAGTTTTGTTTTTGTTTATAGGTAACATTTTTGCTTTAGTGTTTTGTTGTTTATGTTTAGTATCTACTACTTTTCAAAGCAAAACAGACTTTGACAAAATTCAAAATGAGAACTTGGAGGGAAAATATGGGGAATTGTGAAAATGTCAGACTTACATTTTTAAGCTAATATTTGTTTTATTTAATTTTTTTTATTTTTTTTGTTCTTTTTTGTAAGACTTAATTTTTTTAAGCTACACTTTTTACAATTTTATTTAATTTATTTACTTCATTTTTTTTTGTTTTTAGGTAAACATTTTTTGCCTTTTAGTTTTTTGTTTTGTGTGTTTTATTTTGTGTGTTTTGTTTTTAGTTTTGTGTGTTTTGTTTTAAGTTTTTGTTTTTTGTGTTTTGTTTTGTGTTTTTACTAGGGCTGTCAAAGTTAGCGCGTTAATAACGCGTTAACGCAAAATCATATTAACGGCACTATTTTTTTTAACGCTCGATTAACGCAGCGCGTATTTTCTGTTTGACCCGTGGCCCAAAACCTAGTTGGAGAAATGGAGATACACAGTGTTGCCAACTTGGCGACATTGCAGACCCATTTAGCGATTTTTTTCCCTTCAACAAAGCGCCCAAACCTTATTTAGTTTCTGAGAATCTACCGGTATCTCTCTCTCTCTCTCTCTCTCTCTCTCTCTCTCTCTCTCTCTCTCTCTCTCTCTCTCTCTCTCTCTCTCTCTTCTCTCTCTCTCTCTCTCTCTCTCTCTCTCTCTCTCTCTCTCTCTCTCTCTCTCTCTCTCTCTCTCTCTCTCTCTCTCTCTCTCTCTCTCTCTCTCTCTCTCTCTCTGCGTCTCGCGCTGGAGAGAGGAGCAGCGCTTTAATTCAGTTAAACACAGATATGATGTTGCTTCTCTAATTTTACATGCAAGTATAGCCGAAATCGCAAAACAGATATTGTGTTTATTTTATGTGTATTTGATTTCATCAGACGACGGCTCGATTATCAGGATTATTGTGCAGATTAACATCTTGGAAGGGAGAGCTGGTTATGTCTTAATGGGTCGCGTTTCAGTCACCATTTCATATTCATTCCGTTGTTTGACAACAGAAACAGTAAAATATACCAATGAAAACAGTTTTATTGAGAATTTAGCTTCATCAAAATGGGCACAGAGAGAGACAAACTATAATGTAGCCTAATAATAAATAATAAATGTACATTTAGCATTTTCAGAAGAGCTGCCCTGTCATGCAAAAATCTAAACATGTTTGTGTTAATTGCTCAGTGCAAAGAAAGAGAAGTAATGAGAACCTGGTAATTCTTTGTTCTTTCTACATGTGTCTAATAGACATGAACAAGTTCTTTGAAAAACATCTATGACCTTTGAAACATGTCTCGTCTTCATGCTCTATGTTGACTATGGTTTCAATAATAAACATACATTTGCATAAAGCATCCATATTTATCCATGCCCACGTTGATTAGAGTATTACAAACTTGAAAAGTATTAATTTAAGGTACATTTAGAACAAATAAAAAAATGTGCGATTAATCACGAGTTAACTCATGACAATCATGCGATTAATCGATTAAAATTTTTAATCGATTGACAGCCCTAGTTTTTAGTTTTTAGTTTTGTGTGTTTTTATTTTTTGTTTTGTGTGTTTTGTTTTTAGTTTTGTGTGTTTTGTGTTTTGTTTTGTGTGTTTTGTTTTTAGTTTTGTGTGTTTTGTTTTTTGTGTTTTGTTTTGTGTTTTGTTTTTAGTTTTGTGTGTTTTGTTTTTTGTGTTTTGTTTTGTGTGTTTTGTTTTTAGTTTTGTGTTTTGTTTTTCGATTTCACTTTATTTTGACGGCCCCTTTAACACATTATGTTGACTATAAGTAGCGTTGCACCTTCATGTCCACTATCTCTCATTAGAGTGTTAGTAGAGTATTAATAGACTGGTACGGTTAGGTCTAGAATTAGCTGAAATGTAGTTGCAAAGTTACTTAAAGTCAACAGAATGTGTTAAAGGGACCATCAAAATAAAGTGTAACCTGTTTTGTGTGTTGTTTTGTACCAGCTGCTTTTCAAAGCAAACGGACTCATGAGTTTTGTCTGGTGGACAATAAGACTTTATACATAATTATATACCATATTTTCTGCTCGTGTTTACTAGCCTAGTTGTTAATTTTTTGTTAAAAGGTTTTTTGTAGTCTTGAATCTTTGCTGCCCCTGTATAAACTCCTCTAATTCCCTCCACCTTTGTACAAATTCTTGTGCCATTACATCATAGTCACAAAACAAATACATAAATATCATATTAATAATACAGATTTACTGGAGATAATAGTGCGTATGGGTTTGCGATATGCATGAAATGAGGTTATGCAGTGAAGCAGTGTTTGAAGAGAGGGAAACTTTGGCTAATATCACACAGCACAGCTGTTCTCTGATTGCACTTCCTGTGTTCGTCAGTGACCGCACAAGCTCAGGTTAAACGAGTCCCCTTCACAGGGTCACTCGAGTGACCGTAACTCAATTACCGTATGTTGACCTTTCTCCGAGAACGATGTGCATCCGCCTGGAAACTGCAGTCAATCCCTCCAGTGAGTCAGTCGTCAGCGAGGGCTTTTAATGGGCTCGTTCTCAGTGTGAAGTGGCGTGAAGGGAAGAGCGCCACCTGGTGGCACAGAGAGAGAACGGCTGATTTCTGTTGAGAAACAATGAAGGATGTGCAGTTTAGGACTTCAGGAAGCAGATGTCTTACATTTGATAGTAATGTGTCATTATTCAAGCTATAGTTGTTGCCGGTGTTCACTTTTACAGCTTTTGTTATTGTTTGTCATGTAATATTTATTATTTTTGCCATGACCGAAATTGCATATGTTGTTGTCACTAAATATTTCAGAGTAAAACATGTAAAGTGACACGTCACCATATATATATATATATATGAAAAAATTATAAAAGACAAAATCAAAAACGTCTTTGTCTGTAATTTGGTTGACGATATTACCACTTCCCTTCTGTGGGAAATCCCAGATTCTTTTGTTGACCTCATGTCTTTATTGTTTTACTTTTGCTTTGAAATCTTAATGATGCCAGTAAAAACTACCTATTTATTAAGTAGGGAATTTTTAGGTAACACTTTATTTTAATGTGACG
This sequence comes from Vimba vimba, assembly GCA_022828995.1. Taxonomy (NCBI): domain Eukaryota; kingdom Metazoa; phylum Chordata; class Actinopteri; order Cypriniformes; family Leuciscidae; genus Vimba; species Vimba vimba. The sequence continues at coordinate 9,109,429 of CM040825.1, read as the reverse complement.
TAGTTACACGTTCCTACAGGTACTTACTATAGTATTAACAGTAAATGATGCATAATTACAAGTAGCTAATCTTAAACCAAACCCTAACCGTAACTCTATAGTGTAGTTTATTAATATTACTAAGTGCTTATTTGAGTAAGTGCAATGTAACTATGGCACCGTAAAATAAAGTATAACCTTTATGTATTTATTTCTGTATTTCAGATTAATGTGCTCCAGTCGAAGAGGCGATCGGAAATCCTCAAATCGGTAAAGTGTTCCCACTCGTGATGTGTCCTTCAGATGATCGTGTGTGAGCTGTTGCTGAAACTCTTGTGTGTTGCACAGATGCTGTCGTTCATGTACGCCCACCTGACCTTCTTCCATCAGGGCTATGATCTGTTTAGTGAACTACAACCCCTCATGAAACACCTGACTGGACAGGTACATCATACGTCTGTCTATCTATTGGTCTGTCTGTCTGTACTATCCATACATACCTATACATACTATTCATACATACTATCCATACATACCTATACATACATACTATTCATACATACTGTACATACATACTATACATACATACTATACATACATACTATTCATACATACTATACATACATACTATCCAGACATGCCTATACATACATACTATCCATACATGCTATACATACATACTATCCATACATGCTATACATACATACTATTCATACATACTATCCATACATACTATACATACATACTATTCATACATACTGTACATACATACTATACATACATACTATACATACATACTATTCATACATACTATACATGCATACTATTCATACATACTGTACATACATACTATTCATACATACTATACATACATACTATCCATACATGCCTATACATACATACTATCCATACATACTATTCATACATACTATCCATACATGCCTATACATACATACTATCCATACATGCCTATACATACTATCCATACATATTATCCATACTAAACATGCATACCTATACATACATACCTATACATGCTATCCAGACATACCTAAGCATACATACCTATACATACTATACATACACACATGCCTATACATACTATACATACACACATGCCTATACATACATATACATACTGTCAGACATACCTATACATACATACCTATATATACTATCCAGACATACCTAAGCATACATACCTATACATACTATACATACACACATGCCTATACATACTATACATACTATCAGACATACCTATACATACATACCTATATATACTATCCATACACACCTATCTATCTATTTTTAGCATGTGCCAACAGATAGTGGTCATATAATTTGTGTCTCTACATAAAAGCGGAAGCTCGATTTCTGCATGAAACCAGTGTTTTCATTTTCACCCCGGTGTGATGAGGAGCGCGTGAATCCTTGTTTCCTGTGGGCAGGAATGAGACGGGCTTCTGGAGACGTGTGATTGGCTGCTGTTACACAGGGCTCTCACTGGAAACAGGAACTTAAACTGGGTGATTTAAAGGGTTTTCCCTGTCTGGGAGTTAAATTGAGTCTCGATGAGGCAGTTTAGATCAGTGTGGACATGAATTACACAGCACAAGGTTATCAGGATTAGTGTCGGACACCATGAAGCTCGAGAGCGTGGAGCGCTTCTGTCGAGAGGTCTGGAGGAGCTGCTCGCAGGTTTGTGTCTCTGGAGATCTTCATTTCAGTTTAGACACATCTGCTCGTTTTCAGTTATTTTTCACTTTCTGTGAAATAACACAAATGGAAGTATGGGAATTATATAGTGAGCCAAAATATTGAAAACAAAAAGTAAACAACATGACAAAATGTTGAAAAAAGTGTAAGTGTCAGTGAGTATTTTTATGATTTGTTGATGCTGTACTGAAATATGAAGACGGAACATTTCTAATGATGGATCTGGAGTTATTATGTACATTTACAATATGCATTTTCATAATGAAAAAGTAGCATTATCGTAGTATAACTTTGAGTCATGTTGTTTCAGTGCAGCTCATGGTTGATTCATGCTCACAGGATTTGTCAGGTGGTCAGTCTTTGTCAAACACCTATCGAGAGTGGAAACTCTATGACTGCGACGGAGAAAAACATTTCCCATCTGATATTATCAGCGGTGCTGCCCGCCTCTTTCCTGGCGGATCAAAACAAAGCGCTCGAGCAGAATACAGCGCGTGACGTGGATCCATGCGCGATACGGGGTGACGGATGATCGCTGGCTGTATCTGAGCAGATAAAGAGTGCTAAGATCCCGTTATAGTTCACTTCCTTTCATCAACTTCCCCTATAGAAAAACTTCCCCTATAGAAAAGACAATTAGTGATGTTTTCTAAAGCAGTTACGCTTACGGTTCGTTATTTGAACCCTTAAACTTGGCTAGTTCCTAAATGTTGACAACCAGTTTTAGCATGTACAAATTGTAGCAAGTAACCTCTTCATCAGATCCTTCACCCTCAGATAACCAAGAGAATAATTATAAAATTGATTAAAATAAGCAAGACAAATAATTATAGTTCTTCATGCTTCCTACTCTTTTTAATCACTGAATTTAAGTCTTTTCCAGTCATTCGTGATCTACTGGGTAACGATTGTTAGAGCTTAACAAATATATTTTAGAGCTGAACATAATTATAAATATGTACATTAATTATGAATATGTCTTTGGAGTTTACATGTCTAGAAACCACACTTTTATCATTAGACGTCCTCATACTGTATATCCAAGTTTTCCAAGAATTCTGGTTATTCAAAATAAACAAACAGTTGTTGAGGGAATTAATTAAAATAAGGAAAAAATCTGGGTTTTAGTTGTTTTAAACCATTTTAAATCATGAGGCCCTCTGGTTGAGGACCAAATGAATAAATAAATATATAAATAAATATATATACAGTGGGGAGAACAAGTATTTGATACACTGACGATTTTTTAGGTTTTCCCACTTACAAAGCATGTAGAAGTCTGTAATTTTTATCATAGGTATTCTTCAACTGTGAGTGACGAAATCTAAAACAAAAATCCAGAAAATCACATTGTATGATTTTTAAGTAATTAATTTGCATTTTATTGCATGACATAAGTATCATTGATCACCTACCAACCAGTAAGAATTCCGGCTCTCACACTCACATATACATATATATATATATATATATATATATATATATATATATATATATATATATATATACACAGTATCTCCAAAAACCTTTTTAGTTTTCATCCGTGGTTCTCAACCTGGTCAAATATTAATAAAATTGCTCGCAATTATATAGCATGTAACTATTAGCTGGCGAGGTTTATTTGTGGCAGACGAGCAAGTCACTGAATTGGCTAGTTGTTTTATTTCCATAAATCTCACATTTATTTGATTTCTTAATACTTTCTACACACCATTTGATCGTCTGCGGATCTGATGAGGTAGTTGAATAGGAAGTGAATGGTAAAAATAAATAAACTGTGAAATCAGTCTGAAATCACACACATCAGTTGCAGAGGTAATAATAGTAGTGTCCAGTAATATATTAAAGACCTCTAATCTGATAGAACGATCCATAGTTTTGAAGAACAGTGCTGTGGAATATTCCCTTTGGAGTCACTGAGCGTAGATTTGGCCATTGGAAAGGTTATGAATGTTGAACTGGTTAGGCAGTGTGTAGTGGTGGTGAAGCAGTGCATTATGTTCCATCATCATCTTAGAATATGGGAAAATAATGAGGCAAGAGTGGTTTTCCATGCAGATGTAGGAAACCAGACCATCTTTAAACCACATGACTTTGTGTTTAAAGTGGCTTCTCATTGGCAGCCATTGCGTTTAATTCCAGTTTTATAAACTCCAGTACCGTTGTGTGGAGGCGGCGTCTCACTCTGTGCCTTCAAACTATTTTTTTTAACCAATGAAAACATTCTTTGCCTTATTAAATGTTTTTAATCGAGCAAAATGTTTAAAATGGACCTGCTTCATTGGTCAACTCCTCATTTTTCTTCCTGTTTTAACACGTATGAATATTTGTTTTTCATTTTGTAATGTCTGTCTTTCAGCTGGATCAGCTGGTGATTGATTCAGCCAAAGAGAGGAAGGATATGGAGAAGAAACACTCGACTATTCAACAGAAGGTACAAGAGCTTCTCCAAACACTTGAACATTAATGATCCTCAAATCTCACACAAAATACAGGGCCAATCAGAGAATATTTGTTCGACCAGTGAGAACAAGCAACAAAATCATGTTGTTGATGCTTTCTCTTCTCTTCTTTCTTTGGGTTTTGACCTTTTAGAAATGGTTTAAAGTATACAAAGCTAAGCTTTCGCCTGATATCCTGTCCTCGGGTGTGTGAATAAACACTCAAAGTAATAAAGCTGCTGTTATTACAGTAGAGCTGTTCATCTTTCGGTATTACCACGAGCATGATGGGAGATTTGAACTGAATCCTCACACATGGCATGTGCAAGTGCATTCTGGGTAGTGGTTGGGTCATCAGGATATCAAAATCTCAATACCAATTCCACTGAAATTTCATTATTCCTCTACCAGTTTCATTACCGGAGCAGTTTAAAAACTTTTTGCCACTGGAAGTCCCTCATAAAATTTCGCAAAAAAGTCATGCCACGTGGATTTCGATATTGGGTTCAGTTTTCGCCACATTGGCCTTTAGACGCGACTAGTTTCATGCTTCTCATTGGACTTACTTTTCTTGTGAACTTTTTACCAAAATTTTGCTAATGTGACTGCGCCTTAAGATGCACTAAGCTAAATTAAAGTGTATCAGAATTGGAAAAAAATGAAAAATGCCATTTTTAATGTCTATATTTTTTAATATTGTAAATATCCGGAGTTACGTCATTTACGACCTGAAGGCGCTTCATGAACTGAAGGCTCTTATGTTCATCTATCATGCCGTATTGCTCATGCCACAATCCAGCTTGACCTTGATCTCATGTCAAGTGTGACTCGATCTCTCTATATTTGTTTTCCTTCTCTCTCTCTCTCTCTATATCCGCTGTATCAGCAGTTGTTAACGTGCTCTCTCTTCTTTTCTGACTGCTCATATGAGGCCACACTGCAGGTGAGTCTGTCCCTTCTGAATGCTGCATGAATCACGTTACCTGCGTTAATTATGGTTATTAGACACGTGGTTTTACTTCAGTAGCTCATGTTATCAAATACAAGTATTGTTATTCTATCAATTTATTTTTATTTAATTCTAATTCAAAATAAATTCAAAAATATTTGAATATATAAGAGATTTGTTTCAGACAATTTATAATAAAAAGGATCATGAGCACTCTAGCAACCACATAGCATCGTGCTGATCTCCATCAAGAACACCTTAGCAACTGTGTTTAATAATTTAATGATAGAGCTTTCGATAAACTAAGATTTTAGTCGCGATTAATCGCACTCATTTGTGCGATTAGTCGCGATTAATCGCATACTTCTCTTGGAACTAAGCATACATCATTTGTCTTGTTTAACGCGTTTATTTTGTCATTATCTGCTATATCCAGCACGATCAGATTAAAACATTACAGAACAAAACTTTCCAGAATTCAGTGTACAGTGCAACAGCAAAGAGCTCGTTTACGCTTTAGACATGTCAGATTGTGATACTGAACTGGACCACATGGAGACGCCCCCAAAAAAAGCCTAAACCAACCATCAGCCTTGACCTGACTGCATACACACAGTACACGGATCCATTCAGAATTACTAAACACAACAACACACACTTGACAGATCAAACCATTATCCTGAATGTGTGTGGAAACAACCTGAAATGTGTCTGTGCATAAATCAGTGCGTCGAGAGCACGCGTCGCGCACACACACACACACACACACACACACACACACACACACACACACACACACACACACACACACACACACACACACACACACACACACACACACACACACACACACACGGTTTGTTTGTGCATCAGTAATAACAGACTCTGCTGTACGTCACTGCAATCGCCTTGACATTGATTTCAATCCTCATCCATCGAAGCTTTACTAGCGAGACGCTGTTTTGCTTTATCACAAACACACACTGAGTGAATAATTCACTGAAAACACAGTGTGAGCCTGGTTTTCTTTACATTAGCGCTGTTTTGGACTGATTGTTTGAATGGGTTCGCTTACTGGATCATTGGACCGAAAATTATGGACCTTAAAATGATCTGATCACAAACAGAGAAGCAAAATCGAGTTAAAGGGTTAGAATAGAAATTTCCGCTTACCAGGGTCACAGGTGCTTGTAGATGCTCAGTGTGATGCACTCCCGACTCCCAAGATCATCCAACTACATTAATGACGCAATTCCGCGTGCTTCAGTGATCTATTTGCGTCCACTTATTTTAACGCTTTAAGGATTGTTTTATTAATTGCATGTGTTAACTTAACATTGACAGCCCCGTTTAATAATCATTGACAAGTTGTCAAAAACACATTAAAGTTTGTTTATGTTGGTTGTAACTGTAGAATAAAGAGTTAATCCCACTCTTGCACTTGCACTCTGGAAGAAAATACTCAAAACAAGTGCACTGCCGACAGTGTAAATGTTTAATGCTCTTCTTGGATTGGTGAATCCAACCCATGAGCCGCAGTTAATGAATTCATACATCACACACACACACACACATATATACTAGAGCGTTCCTGAAGGGGAGGAGCCAGCAATGGTTACCAAGGCTCATGCCCGTCTCAGTCTTCATATACATGGAGGTTCATACACGCGTAATGTTGAGTGTGTAGAGGCTCGTTTCAGGTCAGGTGATCGTAGACTGTCACAGTAATGTTTGGAAGTTAGATGAAACACACACACTTCTCTCTTCGGCATGAAGATCTTCAGCAGGTTCCACTATGTGTGGTATCTGGTGAGTTCATCTTACTATACTAGTTTTTGTTGTTTACTTTGAGAGGTGATAAATGTGAGTGTCTCCTATTGCCTCTTGGGAGCTTGGTGTGGCATCTTGCCTAAATAATGTTTTTTTTTGTCATTTAGACATCTGGTCATCTTGTGTAATCTGTTGTTTGGTTTGCTGGTTCTGATGTGGTTTGTTTATTTAATGTAGCATTAGTTCATCAAGATGGGATTTTCACAGGTTTGCATTGAAGATGCATGGTTCATTTTATTTTGTAAATGACTGTTTAATGTATCTAGTGATCAGTTTTTGTGTCTGTAACTCTTGTGTTTTGAATGAATAATCGGTCAGTCGGTCAATGACAAATACGGATGTCCATTATGATGAAAAGATGAACATTTTTGGAAGAATAATTTACATTTAATGACTCAAAAAGTCAAGTAGTTTAACCATCAATGGCGTAAAGGAAAGAGGCAAGGTCCTCATTTTTTAAAATGTAAATTCATGTTCCAGTGTCACTTAATGTTGCTAATTATTTTCAATAAAATAAATAGTTTTTAAACACAACTGCTGGACTACTTAAGAATTTTTTGACTTTGCAATTTAAAGTATGTTCATCATACACTGTATGATATCAAAACACAACATGATCTGTGCATCACTTGCTCTGCGCCTTCATTGAGTTGAGTTCTGCTTCTGGCTGTAGTAGCAGAGATGAGAAGAGCTGCAGGTACAGCAGGGGTACTCTGGGCTTTCGGGAACAGCTGGAGCCTCAATCTTTGTTCCTGCCACCCTGTATATATTAAGCGGGCAGGCTCACGTATCAGCTCATGGATTGATCAGGTTACAATGAAATGGAAACCGAATCTGCTTTTTAATAACAGTTGGTGCCGTCGTGTCCGTTTTTCTTGGACGACGGTGAACACACAAGTGAAGGGTCACACGGTGAACACACACAAGTGAAGGGTCACACTGAATGTCGTGGTCTGGAGTTCGCGTAGAGGAGGATTGTTGCAGCTGTGGATCATAAAGTGACAAAGAACCCAGTTCTGTTAGCGTTCACACTGTCACCGGCCTTGAAAGTGGATTCAGATCTCATTTTAGCCACTTCTGGTCTCAGTCCACTTTCCAGTCACACTGCAGAGTGTTGTAACTCTTAAATTAATTCACATTATTGTGTGTTTGTTTGTTTAAACAACAATAAATAAATAACTCATTTTAAATTTAGTTAATCAATTTAAGTCCTGTAGTTATATTTCTGCAACTTTTTTGCAATAACATTTTTGGTATCACTTTTGTTAACATTAATTAATGCATTAGGCATCTTTTTTTTTTTACAGAATTTATTATAAATATGATTTTTCGTAAAAACAAATAATTAAATTTTAATGTATAGAACTTAAATGTATAAATACAACCTAGAATGTTAACCTAGATTAATAAAGTATCCTAATTAATATTAAAATACAATAATCGTTACATTCTCAAGCGTGTTGTTAGCAGGCACACTTAAAACGGGTGCTGAATTATTTCCGAGCAAACACACTCGTGTGTTCTGCTCTCCCCTGTTCACTGGAGATCATGTGATGTAAGAGTATCTAAGAGCCGATCAGACTGGATTCACGCAGCACATACGGGTCAGGCTGTAAACTTACCTCATCTACTAGTATGTCACACTTATCTGTCTTCAGCTGTTTGAGTTTCACTCCATCACCAAACAGCCACACAAACACGGGATCCGGTGACGGCTCTAGTGCTACTGGGGCTTTGCTAGTCTGAGCTCAGCTGGGCTGGACTTGACTAGTCTGAGCTCTCATGACATCTACAGGATAATCTCAGATCATCCTTAACGTGAACAAGAACCCCACTAGATTTCTTACAATGCACTATAACTAAATTCACTATAGATACAGTACATCTAATTATTGGTATTAGTAATTGGCCTTTTCTAGTCTAAAGCGGTCACATTTACAATCGCAAAAGTAGAACTTTTGAAGAATGCACATGCTGCTCTTTTCCAATAATAAAGTGAATATGAAAATATGATATTATTAGACAGTCTGCTTTAGATTTGACATTTGGTCACATGACACTCCAGAACCAATGATGTTTGGCTATACTGTCAAATGGCATTGACTTTGACATTTATTTTGTTCGTACGACCTCTAAACTCTCTTCAGAAACGTCAAAAATTCACCTTTTGTTTTCCATGGAAGAATGAAAGTCATACGAGTTTGGAACAACATTGATAAACTAATCCAGTAAAGATCTGGACTGGTATCCAGAAGGTTGTAGGTTCGAGACCCGAGACACCTCATGATCTGACAAAGGCTAAGTTCAAGTGGTTTAATGGTTTTCTTCTTGTGATCTTACGCTTTTATCGTCTATCTATCGTCCATTAGCAAAACATTGGGTGTGCATCAGCCAAAATGTGTGTGGAGTGTTTATAGAGTATATTTATTGTTGCCTTTTCTGCTCAGGACTTCTCAAATGACGACACTAAGGAGTACAATGTGGATGCAGAGAATGGGATTGTCATGGAGGGATATCTGTTCAAGAGGGCCAGTAACGCCTTCAAAACATGGAACAGGTCAGTGACGAGACGTCATACTGTGTCTTCCAGGTGAGCACACACACGTCGCCGAAATTGTCATCGTTGCTAATTGCGTTTTCTTTGCAGGCGATGGTTCTCAATTCAGAACAATCAGCTGGTGTACCAAAAGAAATTTAAGGTAATCCTAGGATGGATAGAAAAGAACGAGCAAGAGTTTTAAAACGTTGTGTTTAGCAGCGGTTGTGGTGTTGTGTTTCAGGATAACCCTACAGTTGTGGTGGAAGACTTGCGCTTGTGCACCGTCAAACACTGCGAGGACATCGAGCGCAGGTTTTGTTTCGAAGTGGTTTCTCCAACCAAGTGAGTACAAGCACACAATTATGATCACGCTGATCAGTTTTAATTTTGCAAGAACACAAAGTTATGTTTATTGCACACCTACTTTATCAAATAATTGTCTACAGATAAATATGTCATATGCATGGAGGAATGATCTCTGATTATAGGAGACAATTTAGAGCTGTTATCTTGAGAAAAGGATGTTGCAATGATTGGGTGCCAATAATTGTGGCCAACGTGAACTTGAGAAATACATTTATTTCATAATGAGAGTTTCCCCCCACTTTCAGTTGTTTTGCCTCCTCAATGTATGGTTCAATTATTTAGTTTTTATTTTTTTATTAATGAAATATCAAAAGGATAAACAATGCCGATTTATTTTCACAGCCGCCTTTGCTCATATTTACCAAGGGTGCCAATATTAGTGGAGGGCACTGTATATATGATGGTAAAGTGTATTTTCTGTGCCACTTGTGCCAAATTTCAAAAAAAATGAAACACATTTTGAAACACAATTCCAATAATTATTTATTTTTCATTTTGTCATTATATATTTATATTTTTGTCATATAGCTGTGACAGTGGAAATTGCTGGTAATATGCAAAATACTAGTGCGTAAAAACTCTGGTGTGCGCATTTGTTACTCATGCACCAATCACTTGAACCAATGTTTTTATTGTTAACTAAAACTAGAGATAAAACTAGAGAGATAAAATTTGAATATTGCAATAAAATAGAAGTGTTTAATGAAAAACTTTTGTTTTGGCAACTAACTGAAATAAATAAATAAATAAATAAATAAATAAATAAATAAAATAACAAAAGCACAGAACAAAATTACTAAAATGAAATTGAAAATGGACTATACTTTTTTTTTTTTTACTTTTTTTTTTATTATAAAGATCTTGCACATTTGACAATATACATTGGAGGCAAACTTTTCTGACATTTATCTGCGAAAGACACACTTGCATAACTCAAAAACAGGAATAAAGTGTGACTTATGCTTATTAATTATTTTGTACTGCCTCGCATACATGTTGACCTTTTTGTGATTGCATGTCGACAAAAACACAATAAAAAAAATTAAAAAAACTATACAAATGGTACAAGTGGATACAATCTCATATAGTGCTTCATTTACACAAAACCACAAACTACAGTTTTATACTTAAATGGATAGTTCACTTTGAAATTAAATGTTGGTATGTTTTAGCTTACCTCAAGGTCATCCAAGATGTAGGTGTCTTTTTTTCCACAGTAGTTTCAATTTTGATATTTTTAGGTCAAACCGTTCTTGTCTGTCAGTCATATAATGCAGGTCTATGGTCACCACCTCAAAGAGCATGCACAGAGTCCAAATTAAACAATTCCCCATCGTCCAAATTAAACAATTCCCCATCGTAAGTACACATTGATGGCCTAAGACACGAAACGAGCGGTTTGTATGAGAAAACAAACAGTATTTAAATCGTTTTTACCTTATGTACACAGCCACGTCCAAGTGATCTGAGGGCGCGGGCGCTTCCTAGTGTGTGACGTGTGCACAGACTGGTGCATATATATATATATACACTAGATGTCGCCTTGTCTACGGCAGTTCATTGGAACGAATGTTTTTAAGGCGACATCTAGTGTATATATATCTATGCACAAGGCTGAGCACACGTCACACACTAGGAAGCGCCCGCGCCCTCAGATCACTTGGACGTGGCTGTGTACAAAAGGTAAAAATACTGTTCGTTTTCTCATACAAACCGCTCGTTTCGTGTCTTAGGCCATCAATGTGTACTTACGATGGGGAATTGTTTAATTTGGACGATGGGGAATTGTTTAATTTGGACGATGGGGAATTGTTTAATTTGGACTCTGTGCATGCTCTTTGAGGTGGTGACCATAGACCTGCATTATATGACTGACAGACAAGAACGGTTTGACCTAAAAATATCAAAATTGAAACTACTGTGGAAAAAAAGACACCTACATCTTGGATGCCCTTGAGGTAAGCTAAAACATACCAAAATTTAATTTCAAAGTGAACTATCCCTTTAAACTATTTTATAAATCAGCTTTGTTTCCCAGTAAAAATATCCTACAAACATCCTACAAACTAAATTTCTTTAGATTTGAAAAAAACAAAACAAACATGTTCATAGAATACATTTTGAATAGTTTCTTTCTAACCCATTGCGCAGAAAAACAAGTAAATTTCACGGTTTATGCCTAAAAAATTGGCACTTTTTTTCTTTTTAGTTGTTCACTTAAAGACAACACTGACATATGCACTGCGAAATAACCAGACAAGAATCAGACAGGTGATGTTCTTTCTCTTAAAGGAGCTGTATGATGCAAGCGGACTCTGAGAAACTCAGGCAGGCCTGGATCAAAGCCGTCCAGAACAGCATCGCCACAGCCTTCAGGGACCGCGCAGAGGACGCAGAGGTACCACGCTTTACCGCGCTTTCAGCTCACTCGCGCCCAGCTGCAGGAGCTCAGTGTAACAGTGGCATATGTTTGCAGAAGATGGACAGAAAGTCGTCCACCTCGACAGGCAGCCTGGACTCTGCGGGCGAAGCGAAGGAGAAGTCTCTGAAGGGGGACGGTGCGCTGCAGAAGGTCATGGCCATCGCTGGGAACAGCAGCTGCTGCGACTGTGGGCAACCCGACCCGTGCTGGGCCAGCATCAACCTGGGCATCACCCTCTGCATACAGTGCTCCGGGATACACAGGTGCACTTCACCGCACTTATTCTGCAATGTAGTGGGCGACCGATTTTTGATGGCTGATGCTGATATTTTAGAGAGCAGATTGCTACTATTAAGAAAAACACCAAGCAGAAAATGTATACTTTTAATAGAACAGCTCTGATTGGGGGATTCAAACTCTTAACGTCTGGCAACCGCAAACATAAAAGCTTGTAGTAGAGGCTTGAACAGCAGTCTGTAATATTTTCTCCTTTTTTTTCCGACAAAAATAAAGTGAGATTTTGGCAGTTATCATTTTTTTTAGGCTTGTCTTTTTCAATATTGCATGTTGATACAGACACAGTTAAATCGTTTAATTCTCGTCTCGTCGTCTTAGTCATGGGAAAAGAGCTCTTCGACAAATTTTTCGTCATAGTTTTCGTTAGCAAAATGAACGCTAATTTTACACACAGCACACAGTGAGTACGACATAGTGGGCAACTGAATATAGCGCAGCATAGTTTGAAATCTAGGATTTAAAGTTTGTGGATCACAGTTCACGTTTTTATGCAGGACACAAATGCACACTTCAGAAGATCTCACAGCTGAATTTGCGAAATTAAATGTTCGCACACACTGTCAAAATGAAAGCCATCACATCAGCCAAACAGAAAAATGCAAGAGCAGATAAAAAAAAAAAAAAGCTTTGCAGATATATTGGTCTATCACTACTTGAGTGTGCTATATATTTTCTAAACTATATGTTTTGTTTGTCAGGAGTCTTGGGGTTCATTTCTCTAAGGTCAGATCCCTGACGCTGGACACATGGGAGCCTGAACTGCTCAAGGTGAGACATGAGGCTTCAATCCCAGCATAATGAACATATGGATAGGGGTCGACAGATGGTTGTTAGAGCATATGAACATCTGTCCATCTCTTTCATCTCATCAACATCTCATTACCTCGTACACGTGAATTCACAGATCGTTTTCAGACATGCGGAGTGTGATTGCACCAGATTTTAGGTTTGCTGAGTTCAAATAGGAAAAAGAGACTTCTTCGTTTCTGTGTATTTTAACTTTTTTCAAGAGGATTTTTTCTCATTATAAAATGGTCCAGCTGTTTTTTAGGGGGGAAAAACTGCTTCAGTTCTTATATATGAATGAATAATACAGTTATTTTTTTATTAAGCTGATGTGTGAGCTGGGAAATGGTGTCATAAATCAGATCTACGAGGCTCGACGAGAAGAACTAGGAGCCAGAAAACCACAACCAGGAGATCCCAGGTAAAAAAAAAAAAAATAAATCACAGGAATAAATTACAGTTTAACAATATATTCACATAGAAAAAAGTTTTTTTTTATTGTAATAATAATAATTTCATAATATTAGCGTTTTTACTGTATTTTGGATCAAATAAAGTCAGCCTTGGTTAGCAGAAGAGACTAATTTCAAAAGCATTAAATAATGTAATTGTAATTGTTAAAACCAAGATTACTTTATACATCTCCTATTGGTAAACAAAAAAGCGTTTTCAATTGTAAAAGCTCAGCGTTTGTGTCTTGTGACCCTCAGGCATGAGGTGGAGGCCTACATTAAAGCCAAGTATGTGGAGCGAAGGTTTGTACAGAGACGGTCAGAAGATGAGATCAGACAGAAGGTTTTATCACTGAGTAAACAAGATAAATGTCTCAGCGACTGTTCGGATGCCCAACCTACAAGTGGACCGTCAACGTCAAAACCCCATCCAGCCTCGGGTTCCTCTGGTGAGTTGATCATCAGGTCTGATCAAACCCAATGTGAGCCGTCGTCTCTATCCTGCAACTGGACCCTCTGCTGATTCAATTCAACCTTTGCTTTGTCCTGCCATGGCCCCGTTTTAGCTGGTATTATCATATCATCATCCAAGTGGTGTAATCACCATAGACAGATGTTCATGGTAGAGGTCTACAAGGGTCCACTTCAATACGAAAACCAGAGGTCCACCTGGGGCTAGGGTTGTGTATCGTTTGAAGTTTTTTAGATTCTGATTCTGCTTATCAATTCCTAATTTAAATCCCAATAAGGTAAAGAAATAGCTTGTATTAATATTTAGGCTATTCAAATCAATGTCTGCAACTAATCATATATGTTCATGTTTAATATTTCCTCCATAATTGCGTACATATTTATAAATATATAAATCTATTTTTGTGCTCGGCCGGTTACCTGTGTGGGAAGTGTGCAGTAGACACGCCCACATGAACTATTTCAATACTCTCCGAAAAACCTTAAACATTACAGATAACATCAGAACAATTAATTTACATACATATGTCATAAAACTAATCCTGTGCGACTGAGACGCTGCAAATCGGGTGTTTGTAGGTCGATGTTTTGGCTGTAACTCGATGCCCTCTGTAGGGAATAGTAAGATGGCCGCTCGAACACTTCCGGTGATGGCAGTTTAGAGCACAATGAGCGATCAGTTATCATATAGATAGTGGTAAGAAGTGATTGGGGTCGGGTACAGATCTCAGGACCCGAGGAGACCTCTAGCTGACCTCTAGCTGACCTCTAGCTGACCTCTAGCTGACCTCTATCAGACCTCTATCTGACCTCTATCAGACCTCTTGCTGACCTCTAGCTGACCTCAAGCTGACCTCTTGCAGACCTCTAGCTGACCTTTATCAGACCTCTATCAGACCTCTTGCTGACCTCTAGCAGACCTCTAGCTGACCTCTATCTGACCTCTAGCTGACCTCTATCTGACCTCTTGCAGACCTTTAGCTGACCTCTATCTGACCTCTATCTGACCTCTATCAGACCTCTATCAGACCTCTATCTGACCTCTATCTGACCTCTATCAGACCTCTAGCTGACCTCTATCAGACCTCTAGCTGACCTCTATCAGATCTCTATCAGACCTCTAGCTGACCTCTATCAGACCTCTATTAGACCTCTATCAGACCTCTAGCTGACCTCTATCAGACCTCTATCAGACCTTTAGCTGACCTCTATCAGACCTCTAGCTGACCTCTATCAGACCTCTATCAGACCTCTAGCTGACCTCTATCAGACCTCTATCAGACCTCTACCCAGATAGCACCGACTATTTGATGTGCATTTTACATCTGTAAGACGTATTTTTAAGAGTGTTTGCTCATCTGCAATACGTCTATAGGACGTTTCCTGTCAGATGTCAAATAGACGTTTAGAAGATGTCTTTAAGATGTAATGATTTAGAATGTATGTTAAACTGACATCTTCTAAACGTCTATTTGACATCTGACAGGAAACGTCCTATAGATGTATTGCAGATGAGCAAACACTCTTAAAAATACGTCTTCCAGATGTAAACATCACATCAAATAGTCGGTGCTATCTGGGTAGTTGACCTTTTAGCAGACCTCTAGCTGACCTCTATCTGACCTCTATCTGACGGTGTGAACGGGGCCGCGGGCTCAATGAAGTGCTTTACTCTGTGTTTCTGCCCCTCTCTGTGACCCTACCCTGCTGAAGCGCACCACGAGTCTCTCTTCTGTGTAGATGAGCTTGATTCTCTCTTCTCCTACTTTAACTCCTCCGCCAAGCCTCGCCGCTGTAAGTACAGCTGTCTGTGTCTTATTCAGTGTCACGGTTGAGCAAAATTCACCATGTCACCGACTCGCTTCCAGTGTGGATTTGAGTTGAACTCGTCACAGATCCTACAGGATGAGAAATTTACTGAATGAATTAAAAAAAATTCAACGCTGTCATACAGAAATTTGTGACAAAACAAATTTCATTAACTAGCAAGAATTATATTACACTTAATTATAAATCATTTTGACTAAATTTGCCAATTTATTGTCTAAAATACAGCTTTTTTTAACTGATTTGTCATATTTCTTAATAAACACAACATTTTGAAAACACCACTTTAATACACAAGCCAAGTTTTTGTTATATTGTATTTTTGTTTCATTAACTGTGCACTATAGATATCTTATTTTTAAAATAATAAATGCTTTTACTTTCAAATAAGTTCTCATATGTAGATACATTTCTTTAACTGATTAGACATATTTCTTTAAAAAAATTAAAAAGTTCAATGCTGTCAAAAGCACCACCATTAAACAGATTTGAAATTCTCCATAAGCACCACAAATTGAAAAAAAAAAAAAAAAAAAAAAAAAAAAAAAATATATATATATATATATATAATATTTTTTTTTTTTTATATATATATATATAAAATAAATGTAAGTACATAAATAAATACTGACATCAAAATTTGAATCTGTTAATTGTTATATTGAGATGTACCAACACAAATTTCTGATATTGAGATTTCAAATGTTGATTATTCATTACGCTTTAATCTCTCTGGAGTGTTTTCCCTCCATTTTCTCCTTGTTTACAATCAAATTCAGTAGTTTCGCATCCTGTTTGCTACCTCAGTTCATGATAGAATTTAGTTTTAAATTGAATTAAAATTCTGAAATTTGCTCAATCAACACCCGGGTGGGTTTTCTGTGAAGGAAACATTGCAGCGTCTCTCCATCGCTCAACGTCCCATCACACGTTTCTTTTTGTAAGAAACTTTAACATCGATCATGCCTATTTGTTTTCTCCTTTGAATGTTTTTTTTTGTTTCTATTTGTTTTCATGTTTTGTTTCACGCTATGTTTTGTGATGTTGCTGGTTTGCAGAAGAGTGTGTAAGTTGATCTCTGTTTGACAGTGAAAAGTACCGACGGTGAAGTGCAGAACCAATCAGATGCAAGCGGAGAGATGTTGAGCACGAGTGCCTCCTCCAACACGCCGAACAACACGGGTCAGTATGAGCTTCAGGGAAAAATACTTCCGGAAGGATGCAACATTTGAGGGAAAAATTGCGTCGCGTTGTTGATTTAAAAAAAATTCCGGGGTTTTTTTTCTGATAAAAATTGTGATTTTTAAAATGTGATTTAAAAAAAAAAAGAAATTCCACGTTTTGTCCTTGTTTGTAAAACTTGGCCTAAAATTTGTTGTTAATGTCAATATGACTATAAACTAATAATAATTATTATTAATTATGATAATTATTATTATTACTAAATAAATAAATATAGTATTTATCAAGTATTTAAGAAAAATAATATAATGGCAACTGTTAAATTACAATACTAGTATCTATGACTGTCTTAATTTCTCCATTTTCAAACGTTCCCCCTCTGGGCTACTCTGTCGTTCATGCTCGTACTGAAAAGAGAAAGACATTATTCGAAACGGTGAACTTTTACACAATACCAACAAAATGCAGTGCTTTCTACCGTCTCGGTCTCTGTGAACCACCAAACTTGTAATTTGACAGAAATAGACTCGCTCTGAAACATGCAGCACATATATTTATTTAATTAAATTGATTTAATAATTATGGAAGCTTGTTTCTGTAATATCTAATAAAAAGGTAATTTCAACTTTTTATCTCAGAATTCTCACATTTTTCTCATAATTCTTATATAAACTTATATAAACTCACATTCATTCAGACTTTTTTCTCGTAATTCCAAATTTATAGCGTGAAATTCTGACTTTTTCTCACAATTACGAGTTTATAGCTCACAATTCTGACTTTTTTTCTTGCAATTACGAGATAAAAACTCAGTTCACTTTTTTCTACAATTCCAAGTTTATAACTTGCAGTTTAGACTTTTTTTCTTGCAATTCCGATATAAACTCGACTCTTTTCCTGCAATTCCAACTTTGACAATTCTGACTTTTTCCCCATAATTCCGAGTTTAACTATAAACCCTCAATTGCTAGACATTTTTTTGCATCTTGCAATTCTTTTTTGTATTTGCATCTTGCAATTCTGACTTTAAGATATAAACTTGTCTATAAACAAATATAAAAGTTATTTAGCACAATATCAAGACATTTGTCTTTTCCATCAAGGAAATTAGAGCGTGACCAGGGGCTTTTGAGTTTCAGTAAACTTTACGCTGCACACTTTTCCCATAGTCAAGTCATGTCACATTAATTAATTTATACAAAACAGCTTCACAGTAATAAACAAGCAAATGACAGTGTTATTAATGTTGCACAGTTCTTCAGTTATTGCGGCTCTGGATAAAAGATCATTCGTGTCATTATTCCGCTTGTAAGTTGTTTGCCCGTGCTGTGGTTCAGATCCTCCAGAGGAGTGTCCTGGGAAAGCTGTGGTGGTGTTCTGCGAGCCGAAGCAGTTCACCTCGGGCCTGCAGCTGTACTGGGCCTCGTTCTCACGCAGCCTGCCCGACATGGCCGAAGCTCTGGCACACGGGGGAGAAGTGAACTGGACCAACACAGACGATGGGAACCGGACGCCGCTCATCATGGCCGTTCATGGGGTGAGGAGACACTCGCACGCACTGAGGGATCGAGTTTCTGTGTTTCATGCTGTTCACACACCACCATCACAATGCCTTTACACTCTTTCTTTTGGGGTTTTTTGTTGTTTTTTGGCTTTTTTTTTTGTTTAATGATTTGGTTTGTTTTTTGTTTTGCTTTTGTTTTTTGTTTGTTTTGTGATTTACTTTTTTGTGTTTTTGTTTAGCTTTTGTTTTGTTTTGCATTTTGTTTTTGTTTGTTTTGTTTTGCATTTTGTTTTGTTTTTTGTTTTATTTTGTTTTTTGTTTTGTGATTTTGTTTTTTTGTGTGTTTTGTTTTGCATTTTGTTTGTTTTTTGCATTTTTTGTTTTGTTTTGTTTGTTTTTTATTTCATGTTTTTGTTTGTTTTGTGATTTCCTTTTGTGTTTTTGTTTAGCTTTTGTTTTGTTTTGCATTTTGTTTTTGTTTGTTTTGTTTTGCATTTAGTTTTTTTTTGTTTTGTTTTGCTATAATTTTTGTTTTGCTTCTTTTTTGTTTGTTTTTGTTTTATTTTGTTTTGTGATTTTGTTTTTTTTGTGTTTTTTGTTTTGCATTTTGTTTGTTGTTTTTTGCATTTTTTTTGTTTCATGTTTTGGTTTGTTTGTTTTTTGTTTCATGTTTTTGTTTGTTTGTTTTGTGATTTCCTTTTTTGTGTTTTTGTTTAGCTTTTTTGTGGTTTGTTTTTATTTAGTTTTAGTTTTTTTGCATTTTGTTTTTGTTTGTTTTGTTTTTTGCTATCGTTTTTGTTTTGCTTCTCTTTTTTTGTTTTGTGATTTAGGTTTTGTTTTTATTTTATTTTATTTGGGGGGGGTTGCATTTTGTTTTGTTTTGCTTTTTTTTTGTTTCATGTTTTTGTGTTTTTTGTTGCTTTTGTTTTATTTTTTTATTTGCTTTTGCTTTTTTTCCGTGTGTTTTTTTTTTTTTTTTTTTGTCGACATACAGCAATTAATCGTGCAGATTAAGTAGATTTTTACTTCCAAAATAATAATTTGCTTTTACTTTTTAAATAATCAATGTTCCTGGTCTTATTGTACGATTCATCAGTGCATGCTATTCCAAAAAGCATTTCTGGCTAATATTTGAATATGAAATGCATCACATTACAGACGTAATGACGAATGCTGTTTTATTTAGACTAGCAGAGACTGCGTGTTTGAAAGTGTCTCGTGTGTGTCTGTATCAGGGGTCTCTCGTCACCTGTGAATTCCTGCTCCAAAATTCAGCCAGTGTCAATCAGCTGGACGAACTCGGCCGAGGACCTTTACATCACGCCACTATACTGGGCCACACTGGGTTAGTTCTGCTCAACACAACAACAGTTCTGCTTCACAACAATGCAGGTTTGGTTTTTCTTAGTTGTGAATCGTGGTTTAATGCTCTTTCTTTTTTTTTTTTGGCTACTACAGACAAGTGTGTTTATTTCTAAAACGTGGAGCCAATCAGAACGCAGCAGACGCAGAGAATCAAACGCCACTTACAATTGCAGTCGAGGCAGCAAACGCTGACATTGTCACATTGTAAGTTCCCCTAGCTTTCACACGTTTGATGCTTATTGGGAATAAGCGCCGTTAAGCACTTATCGATCATTAAAATGTTGAATTCTGTCTTCCGTGTGTGTGCCTGACAGGCTTCGTCTGGCCAAGATGAACGAGGAGATGCGTGAGTCGGAGGGCCCGTACAGTCACTCAGGTCAATATAACTCTAACAGCCCCACTGAAATGCAGTACCGGAAGTGTATGGAGGAGTTCATTAGCTTGCAGCTCCGAGACGCCTAACACACACGTACATTACGCCACAAACCTGTAGCAAACGAATGTACACAGCCAGTATATCGCTCGGCCCCAGGATGGGCTCATCTTACATGTTACCGCTGGAACACGTGCAATAACTAGTCTTGTGAAAGAGTGACGTTACTTAGTGCTGAACACATATGCACCTTATTTACATAGTGTATATTTGTCTTAAAACTGTCTGAATGAGCAGTGCAATGAAAGCTCAGTGTATTTATGATCATTCTGACACATTCCTGGTATTTATCTCTTATATATTCTTGGGGAAGTGAAATTGTCTAAATCAAATCAGTGTGTTTATAAATATTATATCTATGAAGACGTAGTAGACCACTGCATTTGGCCATAGATAAAATATAGATCATTGCTACGAATGCATGTTCTGTTAATAATAACAGATCTATACTGACCATCAGTTTTAGCACAAAGTACCATTTTTATTTATTTATTTATTTTACTTTTTAAAAATCACTTTTGTGTTATGCAGATAAATGGTAATTATATATATATTTATTGTTTTCTGTAATGTTAAAATCCTTACAATTATAATTACCTGTAAATTATGTTTTTAAAATTTTCAGCATCATTACTCCAGTCTTCAGTGTCACATGACCCTTTAAATATACCCTTCTAATATGCTGATTTATGAGTGAAAGTTATTTATTAATATAAATCTTTTATAACAATAGAAATCTTTACAATCACTTTATCAATTTAACACATCCTTGCTGAATAAAAGTATTAATTTATTTAAATAATAAAAGCACTGACCCCAAACTTTTAAACGGAAGTGGATAATGTTACAAAATATTTCTATTTTGAATGCATGCTGTTCTTTTTTAAATTTTGTATTCATCAAAGAATCCTGAAAAAAAAAGTATCAAAAGTTATAAAAAACATATTAAGCAGCACAACTGTTTCCAACATTGGTAATAAATCTGCATATTAGAATGATTTCTGAAGGATCATGTGACACTGTAGACTGGAGTAATGATGCTGATGAAAATATATATTTTTTTCCTGTAGAAAAATTGTAATATATATTTTTTTGTGGAATAGATACTTAAAGTGTATTCAGCTACATTACGAGAGAAATTTGACAGTCTGAATGTTGTTATGAATATATTTAGTGCCAAATGAGCTGCAGTTCTGGCATCGACCACAGAGGGGCGCTATAGAGCTGGACTTTACGCCCCACAATGCAGTTCAAGCGTTTCATTTTCTTCCTCTGCTTCATTTCGCCACAGTCGTTTACCTCTGTATGTGACCTCTCTTATATTCAAAATATTATATTCGACAAATCATCATTGCGATCTCTCAGCAGAGCACAGTCTAAAATTAGAGTCTCAGGTTTATTAATATGCTGCATCAAGGTGTTCAGAAGGCCTTAAGTGATGGAATTATTATATATAATCCTGCAAAGCATTAAAAACATTGTATATTCATTTAATTACTGTCTGTTTCTCTTTCTTTGGCACACTGATACATATTTTGTGTGGCTATCTATCGCTCCTGTAACGTGTCTTTACATGGAAATCTTCACACTTTCACACAGAATTATTTTCTGTGCTACTATATGATAGATATCATGTAAAGAGTCAATAAATATACTTGATATCTCATCATGTGCTTCTCAAACACTGCGTTTGCTCTTTTCTCCTGCGTTCTCCTGCTGTTCTGTGAGTTTCTGCTGTGAAGTAGAGCAGGTATGGAGCTCATCTCTGTGTGTGTGTGTGTGTGTGTTCTTCAGATTACAGCATGTGCTTGTGTGTGTTTAGCGTGTCTGATGCAGATCAATCACTCTCTACTTCTCTTAATCAAGCTGGTTTCTCTTTACAGGAGATGAAACGTACCAGGACATTTTCCAAGACTTCACCCAGATGGCATCAAATGACCCGGACAAACTCAACCGCTACTGATTCGGGATGGCATAATCACTCCATAACAACCTCCGCATTTTTCTATAGGATTTTTTTTTATCAGTAGGTATTTCTCAAGTCACAATGGGACATTTTATATAAAATCAATATTGTTGCCCACATAATAATCTGAGCAACACCAGTTGAATTATATTGCGTTTTTGTGTCTTTTTAATGTAAATGTAGATAAAACTCTTTCATATAGTGTTTAATTCATGGCTTTGGCTCTATCAGTATATCTATATAGAATCTCTTGATGAATGTTATATTTGAGCCATAGGATCTAACTTATGAAACACACCAAACGTTTTTTAAGTAAATGCATCAATGCACACATTTGTTTCATAAACGAGGCCCGTTTTTACCTAAACATTACATTTGAGTGAATTCCATCACTGTATGATTGTAGAGCGAGGATGATACGATTTAAGTTTACATAATACCAATTTCAATTTTTTTTATTATGTTCATCATGTATTTAAGGTTGATGAAAATCTTGCGAAAAACCATTTTGTTAGCATGCACACCCCACTGTTTTCTTCGCTCAGATAGTACACAAGCGAATCGTA
The DNA here is from genome assembly GCA_022828995.1 of Vimba vimba. Classification (NCBI taxonomy): domain Eukaryota; kingdom Metazoa; phylum Chordata; class Actinopteri; order Cypriniformes; family Leuciscidae; genus Vimba; species Vimba vimba. The sequence continues at coordinate 9,086,335 of CM040825.1, read as the reverse complement.
ATCCGACCACAGAATAAGGGGTGTAAATTATGTATATTCTGTACATACATCATCTTGGGCTGGGAAACATTTGGTATTTTGTGGTACTTTTAAATGTTGTAATAAGCTTGTTTGCATGTCTTCTATATTTGATTCTGTAATCATTCAGAGTGTATGAGTCTCTGTGCGAGTTTTTAAGATTGTTTTATCCAATGCGAATGTCTGACTGAAAATATCTCAAGATATATTATAAATTGTTTTCTCTACCATTTTTATAATGCCGCCTTGTTTGTTTTACTTGAAATACTTGATTTATAGCACCGAGTTCTTCAGTCGGATTGTTTAACTGCTGGTTGAAACCTGTGTGTTGAACCGGTCTGGTTTCTGGTTTACAGTATCAGATGGTGTGAAGTAATCTCCCGTGTCGTACGTGTCTGTATAATGTAAACACTGGTGTTGTGACTCTAAAGCACGCAGATGTTCAGTCGCTCGGGACGGGATGAAGTCATGCTCTTGCCATCTGAATCACCGTTTCATATCATGCTTTTCTAGACGTACATTACCGTCACACTGCTTTATTTATAAACCTCGCAAGATAAGACGGCTCAAGCCATGCGTTACGGTTATTGCTACGTTTATCCAAAAGCCAAGTGAATAGTGACTCTTAGAAGAAGTGCTTCTGGGACGTCTTTCCTTTTAAGTACTGTTATTTCATTAATAGGTAATGCGCAAAAAATTGCAACTGACATTGTGCTTAAGTGAAAGTTTGTGTCAATTAGGGGCCGTTTACATGATACTGTTTTCAACTAAAAACTTTTTATGCATTTTGGTCGTTCATTTACACGGTGGGCCTGAAAACGCAAACTTTAGAGAATGGGTTGAAACCGAGACCGTTATCGTTGCAAAACTACACAAACGTAGTTCGTAGTTTGACGTCATGCGCATGTGTGTTACGTGTTCAGTCTAGAGGCGCGTAGTGTTTCTTTACAAAGCGACGTCGCCACCTACTGGCCTGGCATGAATAAAACAGCGTTTTAAACGTTTTCGCGGATCCGTGTGAGCGGGGATCATTTTGACAACGTTGTCGTCTGTGCGCGAGAAAAAGCAAAGTAAAATCTTTTCCGTTTTTAGTACATTGACATGTAAATGTATCCTTAGTCATCATGATACAACATTTTCATTGGCGTATATCTGCATATCAGGGGTGTAACAATATATTGGCACAATATAATCGCAGTGGATGTCAGCAATATATATTGTGTGTAGTTCACCCAGAAGGAAAGTTCAGATTTGGTATCGAATATGGTAAACCCAGAAGGTCACACCTTTGAGCTTGCATGTTTATTAATTATTGTTAATGCATTAGAAAGAAAATGCATTTGATAAAATACATTTCAAACTTTTAGTAAGTCTAGACTTTCCGTTCATAAAACATAGGCCAGTTAGTGGTGCTTGAAAAACATGCTTGAAAATGTGCATACGAGCCATGGAAATTATGAATGAATATCTGAATATATATATATATATATATATATATAAGAACAGAGCCTCTGCTTTAAAAAAAAAGAAAATCAACTTTATCAACTTGAATGTGGGTGAGTTACATAATAATAAAAAATTTGAGAATCACTTTTGTGTCAAAGTACATCTAGATCAGATTCAGAACGATGATCTAAACACAGATGGAGTAGATCAAGTCCATCAACACCCCCATTGCGTCACAGTCCTAGAGCTCGTCCTGGGTCGACATTTCATTCAGTAACATTAGACAGTTTTGATTTATATGCTGTTTAATGTTGATGATTGTGTTATTTTACATATGCATAAGCAATGCTTCTATGGCCCTGTCCCAAATGGCACACTTCATATGCACTTTCAGTTTTGTGGACTTACAATGGCTGCGTGTGTCTGTTAAGTCCATGAGGCCGTAGGGTGTCCCATTTAGTCATTTTAGGTTTTAGAAGGGTGTTTGAATTTTTTCGTCAATGGCGGAGAAGCGTTGTGTCATAAATTATGTAAAATTACGTCAATGGCGGGGAAAGAGTTACACAACATGAAAGTCACAAGGTGCCAGTGGTGGATCACCCCAATTGTATCCCAAACAATGTCTTGCTAACAATAACAATGAACGCTCCCTTTAACAATGAGTTTAATCTCAGACTTTTAAAGGTTGTGCTGCTAGTTGCCAACTAGGGTGAAAGATATGGATGGAAATTCTCAGCAAGGATAGCCATGACTCAGGACCTCCAGCTCAAATTGATGCTTCCTCGTTTCCTCCATCCTCCAGCCCGTGACCCAGAAACCCAACAAATTCAGGAGATGGTCCTCACTGCAGAACACGAAATCCAGGGGGAGGAGTTAGATCCAGATCCAACTCCTCCCACCTTACATATACCTAAACCTACCCATCTCCACCCCCTGATCCCTAAACCCACCCCTAAACCTACCAATCTCCACCCCTTAGATCTGGATCCAACTCCGCCCCCTGGATCTCGTGTACTGTAGTGAGGTACTACTGGAATTCAGGGAAAGAAAACGAGGATGCACAAATAACAAACGAGAAGCACCTTAGAAGTCCAAAGGTTGAGACTGGTAAAGTAGGGATGAGCAGTTGTAGTGAAGTCTGGTCCGGAGTTTAGCTCTATCCCCAATCAAACACACCTGGAAAATCTAACCAAGTGCTGTGTTCAAGATCGCCCCCTACACCCTCGTTCACTATTCTCTACATTACTCCACCAGTATAGTCCATGTGAAGGAGTGAGTGAATTCGGACACTGAGTGCAGGAAAGGCTGCAGCTTTATGCTTGCTGTTTAATAATAATCATTTGAAACTCTGCCATGGAAACTAGCATGACCTTAATTAAACAATTTAATAATCAATTAAAAAGGAATTTATACCTGTATGATATTATGCTGGACCAGCATGGTTTGGAAAACTGATGGATGAACGATGCGGGAATTCATTTAGTGCGCGACTCTCACAGTGCATTATGGGTACTCTCTAGCTGTTGAGCGTACATCGGCTGTACACTTATTATTGTGGTGCATTTTGGGGTTGAATGAATGCATTTGATGTTCACTATGGTTTCGGACACCACTACAAATGGCTTTCCCCACAAGTAGTGCCCTATTCAAGGCTATAGGGGGTTATTTCAGACACAGCCAAGGTCTCAGGATAACTTGGAAATTCTAGGCAGGTGTTTTTGATTAGTGATGGAGCCAAACTTTGCAGTACAGTGGCCCTCCAAGCCATGAATTGATTTCCCCTTTTCTAAACCATCCCAGTGTCTGTTTACCTGAAGAGTTTCCATTCGACATGATTTTTCAGTTATTTGCTGGGTTTCCACTAGATGTGTACCATTAGCGTTGGCTTGAAACGGCTGACAGATCTTGCTCCCTGCCTCCAGTCATCTGGTGTCCAATAACTGATTGCAAACCTCAGTGCCTCATTACTTCTGAAACAGTGTGGCCCGTCTGTCTGCTGTGCCAAGTCATTTCCTTCCTGAAGTCACTGAACTGAACTCAGATTATTGCATTGGATGCTTCATAAAACTTAACAGTAACTGTGGCCTGGGACGGTTGAGAGTACAAAACAAATGAAGCAATGTGAAACCGATTTAAAAGTGAGTCACTTGACAGTAACTTGGAAATTATGTCATAACATTAAATCATTCATTTGGGAATTGGTCAAATGATACAATGATAAAACTCATTCCACTCTATCCGAGCGAGTGCTTCCGGGAATCCGGGCATCCATCCGTCTCTCAGCGCTGGAGAGAGAACCTGTGGTTGGCTTCCCACAGAGAGACGGAGAGCCACTGCTTGAGTCCTTTTCCCCCCATAAAAAAAGACATTTGCACAATAACAAAGAGGCTAAGCTCTATTAATATAATTGAATTGCTTTTGAATTGAGTCAGGATGAGGGCTGGACACTACAGTCCTCAAAAGACCCATGATACTTGACTGTTATTTTAAACTTGTCCATGGCTTCTTCAAACTTGTAAAACGGCAACAAGCCAATAGAAACAAGTTCCCCAGAAACAATACAAGTTTGGGTCTGGTAATGCTTCAGTTCAAGCCAAATTATGTCATAGCCTACTTATCAGTAATACCAAGTGGGAAGTGTAGAGGCCAACCATAACCGTGTTCACGGCCCACATTTGTTCTACCTCTCTGTTTAATAAGTTCCTTGCCTAATGAACCAAAGTCTTCACTTATTTCCCTAAGTTGACCATTTAGAACCGAGTCATGAGTTCACATTCAAAGAATCACTAGCATGAAGGACCCAAACAGTCTTAGAGGAATTATTCCTTCAACGGTGATGAAAGGGAGCTTTCAGCAACATATTTCTACACCACAATTGTCTGGAAAATTGTAGATGTTTCTTGCTCCATACCATCCGTTCACTCATCTCGCTCTCATTGCTTTTCTATTACTCTATTCTCACTTCCCAGAATAGGGAGGCCCTTTCTCCAGTGGAACCACTTTTTTTTTTATAAGAGCAGAGTCCCACGGGTCTCTTCATCTACACCTCAATGCTTCGCCAGAGAATGGCTGGAAAATCTTCTGAATCCATGACAGCGAATCTGGCTTCCAGCTGTGTTCAAAGAGAGAGTTCAGACAGGTTAGCCCAGACCCTGACCAGTACAAGAAGCCTCTGTTGTGGAGGTCCATTCAATCAACACAGTGTCCGAGAGGCTATCAGTGTCCAAAAATGTCTTTTGCTCTTTCCAGGGTTTTTTAATAAAATAAACACATACATAGAGGCCCAATGAAACATATCCTGAAAGCAACTGGAAGACTGGTCTATGGTCGATGTTCAGTCAGACCCTAAATGAAATAAACTGTTTTTTTATTTATTTATTCATTTAATAGGTCCTTGTGTTCTTCAATACTTCCTAATCCTGCCAAGATTGGGTCTGGCGGTCTACCTGCAAAATCAAACTCCCTGGTTCCCCATGACATGAATCAGCATATTATGAACAAATTTGGGAACTTGTAAGGGCCTTGATCCTCTGATGATGACGACTCCATTATCTGCAACACGATAACTAGTCTCGCAGGTCGTTGAATACACCGTGACTTTTGCTGTAGATGTTCGAAAGCACAGTGGCACGAAGACTGAAAAATATCACATTTCAGAAGATGATGCTCACCAGTTTTTATGGTGCAGTTTCAGGGAGCAAAAGTTTCCGTATTGTTTCTATTTTCTAAAATGATATAGGCTATAAATGGGCCTTGTACTTCCTACTGAACGAGGGAGCAGATTGAGGCACACCCAAAGACTGTGCACATTAATAGAAGCTTATCAACTATGTTCATCTCTTATATAAACTTAATTCCTTCGCTGTAGTTCCTGGAATGTGGGCACTATGGATATGCAATCATGGAAACAAACAGTTTACTGTCAAACAACAGTCCTTAACAAGATGGTCCAAAATGATGAGCTGAGCTGTGGTGGAAATGAAAGAGCTGTTAGTGCTCTTAGAGTATTTAAGGTGAAGCCACACTAGGCACCAAACAGAGTTGAAAAAAAAAAAAGCGTCTTCCATTGGTCAGGAAACCGAGTCCCACTCCAAACCAAGAGTTCTTATGACTGGCCAAGTCGGGCCTTTCAAACAAACAGACCGCAGTTCAAATGGACCTATCGGTAAGCCCCTCCCCTCAAACGCAGATGAGCCAATGGCAGTTGAGTATCAGTTGCACAGGGACCCGAACTCGGACATCTTTAGGTTTCAGCGCCATAGAGAAACATTGGAAGATCCGAAGCTCTCATCGGTTTGATGGTGTTTATGCTGTAAACCAATGTGCCTGGGGTGCTTGTAACACTGATTCCAGGTATCCGGTGAGGATGGGCGATGGAATTTATTTTATTCCATTTCCTAAACCCAAACGAGACCAAGCAAAATGTCTGCTTTGGATTAAGCTGTGTATTAATCCAATGATGTGGGTGCAGTAACCTAGTTCCCTAAGGATCCGACCCCAATCCCAGTGTTCATTTTCTGGTTGTCATACTCTCGTTAAGTTACAATTAAAGGTAATGAGTCCATGCTAAGTTACAAACCTAAATAGCTAACTGTTCTCACGTCATGTACAGTGCCCCTCCATATTAAACTGGTTAAATGTAAATGAATGTAATCTTACCCTGCGGTATATGAACAGTGTTGATCCTGTGATCGTTACAACCGTAACATGAGGCTTCTCCCGCCAGCATTGTGATCTGTAAACCCTCGCTTCCAAATTAATCTTGTTACCCACTATATTTATTTTAAAATCTTTTATATATCCCTCCATGGCATATTTAAGTCCCACTTGAATGTCCTTCTGTGTCCAAAATTGATCAAAAACATCTTGGGACAAGGTTTTCACACTGACGGCTGTCATTGTAAGACAGTTAGCAACTCTGTTTGTTTGTCCGAGTTCGCAACAGTAACTAAGGGGGGCGGGGCTTACCGGCGGGGCTTACCGATAGGTCAGTTGATGCTGCTAGAAATCCTGCTGGTCAAATCTTGGTCGCCTAATGTGACTTTTACTATTCCCACTGGGACGACCATTGGTCCGATCTTTGTGTCCCATTAGAGGATTGTTTCCGCAATTCCTGCCAAGACCCACAAACTCCCTGACTCTCGAGGAACCATAAGAGTGATCCCTGTCCCCAGTTCAAACGCCAGACAGCGAGAACAACAAACCGAGGGCTCTTGACCACCTCCAGTGCCTGGACACCCATCATAAACACTTCTCCTGCTCTTGCCATCCGTTCTGTCATCAATAGTTACAGACTGTGACTCCACGGCAGAAAGCGATGGAGGTATTTGTTCACCAACAATCTTACTTGGGTCTTGACGTGCCATTCCCTTAGCGTTCGCATACAAGACGAGTCTCTGTTGCCCCAGTCACCTTCTATGGTCATATTTACTAAAAACGGGGGCAATGAAGGACTTTCAAAGACATCAACACATAATAAAGAGTAACGATATAGTGATCTCATCTACATTTCTTCTGCTTTGCCGTGATGTCGGAACTATCCGGCCAGTGGATTTGGATTCGCTCGGACTGCAATACTTCTGAATTCAGTTGACGAGAGCATGGTCGATTAAGAGAGGTTGATGATGTCTGGGATCTGTGTTGCAAGGTCCAAACAAAAGAACAGTGGAACATTTTCTTTTTATAATTTCTGCAGTTATGACAGAATTCACAGTCTTTTATCTACTAAACACCAGGATGCAGCATTCTCTGAAACAAGAGAACTGGAAGGCCGGGATCCTCCAGACTCCCTAAAATGAGATGCTAGGACAATTACAAGGAAATATAAATGATATAAGACTATCTTTCCGGAACTGTGCCAGTTTTCCTGAAGTCAAAGTCCAAAGAATCACCACCCACACTGCAAAGACATACGGGAAATTAACGACAAAAAAACTTTCCTTTTAGGGGATATACTGGAGTATGGGAGAAGAAAAAAAGTGTGACTAAACGCTTCCTCCTGTCAGTTTAGTTTAGGTTGGTGGAACACTTCTGACCACATACCATTACACACAGTCACTTGGTAGTTTCTATAGAAAGCACCTTAGGATATACAGTACATGAAGACGGTTGCTTGTTTATTTTTCAAGGAAAATTCCACTATTGCTGTGTCCGAGTATGCCTACTTCCATACTATATAGGTCAAAAACAGTATAGGAGACGAGTAAAATGACCAAAATCACAGTAAAAAAGTACCTGGATGACCTACTACTACCAGTGAGATTCTGAAGTGCGCATTCAATGGACACTTTACTATCCCATGAGGCCACTGGAGAGGATTTGAGAATGGAGGAGGTGAGACACACCTGACACGGTAGGTCACATGACAATGACAAGATGGTGGATGTAGTATGTACAAATTTCACTCATTCCACACAATATAGACCATACCTGTTTTTACCCGTGGCAAAGCAAGTTTCAAACCAAATAAAGCACCTACTATACAGTACGCAAGTCCGGACACAGCGTATGATTGAGGCGTTTCTCATACTGTAATGTGTTTACCAGAATAATGCGCGTTGATATGTTCCTTACTCCAGACTGTTGGTGGTTAAAATATATTAGCTGTATTGACAATGCAGTGGATGGTCAAAGTCTGAGGTGAACTCATAGAAAGTTGCAAAACATTGGGACCCTCAATTTTATGTACATTAACTGATATATTGGGTCTTCGGGTGTATATACTGTATATTCAATGTGTAAAACTCATTGATTTCTGTTTAAAAAGCCTAGTATGAAGTGTTTTAAAGCTTATCCACTCGTCTAGGAGTCATTTTCAACATACACATCTAAAATCTCAATAAATGGTCACCATTTCTTATTTGCTTTTTACATATTAACCCCCTTTTTAGTCTTCGTTTCATTTTAGATCCAGGCATGAATTTAAGTTATGTTTTTTAAAACAGAGCAGCAAGTATTCAGCTGACAAACATCAATCAAATGTCAAACATAAAAACATACTGTATAGCATATTACAGACTCGCAGCAATAAAAACACAGAATCGCATGTTCAACATATATATTTTATTGTAATGACTGAATTCTGTCATGTAAAACATCCCCTCAAGAGGCCATGATAGGTCAAGTGGAGGAAACAACATAAAAAAAGGAAAAGAAATGGGCATTTCGAGTGGGGTCCTGGACATGCTGAAGTCAAAACACCACCTGCAAGAAAGAGCGGAGATCAGGACATTACCGGACCGGAGTGGCAAATCAACTGAACTGAATACATTTAGTCATTGTAAAGTGCACACACACCCATACCAAAAATATAAATATAAACTAATGTAAGCAATTGGTACAGAATATAAATTTAATTTATATGTACACCATTTCTAAGAGCAATTAAAGACAGAAATGTGTCAAAATAGAAACTCTTTATAATCATTTCTTAAAATTATAACTATTTTCTCTATTCTAATTTAAATCATTAGTTTGAGAATAAATCAGCATAGACAAAAAAGACAATATATTAAAAAACACTGCGACGAAGCGTTTTGGAGACGTGGAGTGGGTGTTTTTGGAGATCTGCACAGTGTGAAGCTTCTCGCTGCTTACATTCCTCAGGAAGTGAAGGCTTTGAACCGCGTGCAGAGAATAAAAGCCTCTAAATTTACAAACGGCACACCATCTAAGGCCAGAAACATCTGGGAATAATGGCCATGAGGGATAGTGGTATGCAAGTGTGTGGGAGAAACTGCGCTGATGTCATGTGTAACACAGTTAGGTCAGAGGGAGCACACCTGTAGGGCGAGGCGGCTCACTCGTCGATGTACTCGAAGGGCTCCGGGGCCTCGGGCTCCTGCTCCTCCTCCTCGATCTTGGGGCCGTGAGCAGAAACGGGCTCCACCAGCTCCTCATCTTCCTCACTGGTGTCTTTCAAGATGATGATGCCACCTGTGTGTAACTGGGGGGAGACAGTGGACGGAGAGGATTACTATACTGTGACGGTAGTCGTCTGGAAATGCAGAATAACTTCTTGTTAAAGCACATATTTGCATTTTTAAAGTCTCCTAAAATCCACAAAGAAACAATTGGCGGCTCTTAAAGATGTTTACTTGTGTTCCCTCTGAAGAGTCGCTCTCATTTAGCAGCAAGAGTGGTTTTCTAACCTTCACAACGGGCCCAAATTAAGAGTCAAGGTCCTTGCACATTGTCCATTTACACACGTTAAAAAATAAATCTGACTTCACGTTGTCAGTATTTTGTAGTAAGAATTTTGAGGTATTATGACAATTCAGAGCCACCGTAAAAGCAAACGCAAATCCAGAACCATTTCAGGATCGATTGGTTCACAAAATTTGGTCTTCTTTTTAATACGTGGCTCTAGTATCGCTAGCAAAGCATCAAACTGAGCCACTGACATCCTGAAGTAAACTCTCGGGATAATCCCGCAGTGAACTCTCCTTTCTCTCTACGCAATCTCAGGACTGGATGATGGACCCAATATTTTTTCTTTCGGTTTCTCTTTTTAAGAAGAGAGAGGACATGAAACCATCCTCGCTGCTTGAAGACTCCATTTTGTATTGTTTTGCTATTTTTTTCGCAACTGATTAATACGCGTCGGACTCGGACATCGGGTTCCTGTGCCTGTTTTTAGGATGACGAATACAAAAAAACGCATACGAAATTTTCGGACTCAGTGTGCAAGGACCTTTAGACCCATAATCACACACTGTTGGCTCGTTGGCCAGAGGTTCTCCCACGGTCTGAACATCACTGAATTTACTTAAGCTGGACTATGACGCTATTTTCTTCTAGAAATGATGCATTATTGTCCTGTTATTTCTGTGAAGCTGCTGTGAAACCGTCTGTCCTGTGAAAGCGCAGTGGGAAGGCGACTGGACTCACAGGTTTGAAGGGCTGGTATCTGCAGTCCGGCATGGTGAGGACCTTGAGCTGGGCCGGCATCGCACGCGCTGGGTTCTCCAGCATCTGGAAGCTCGGCTCTGGCTCTTTCTTCTTCTCTTTTTCCTTTTCTTTTTCCTTTTCCTTCTCTTTCTCCTTCTCCTTCTCCTCGTCCTTCTTCTCCTTTTCGGCCTCTGCCTGCGTTTCCTGCATCAGATAAAGTGTTTGGTGGTACATGTCATGCTAAATAAAGGTTTCGGGAAGTGCTTTGCAAAAGCTCTAGATCTGTTGTTGGATATTCATACCACTTCCATCTTTTCCTCCTCCTTCTCTTTCTTCTCCTTTTCCTTCTCCTTCTTCTTGGCTTTAGCCGTGATGGATAGAACGGCGGTGGAAACCTGACAGAAGACACAAAATAAGACATTAAATCTGGATCTTGTTGAGATTTGTCAAGTCAGGTGTGCGAGTTGACGGGTAAAACAGACCTTCTCCTTTTCCTTCTCCTTCGGGACTTCCAGGGGTGGAGGATAGGCGAAGGTGGAGGGTTTGCAGTTGGAGCGATACTGCACCTTCGGCATCTGTTAATAGGATAGAACTTATTCATTAGGAACTGAAAAGTATTGATTAAATTTTACTACTGACTACTATTACGCTGTTAGCATAGAAACATGTTTGCGTCAAACTCTAAAATACATTGTGATGTAAGAGCTTTAGTTTGAGAAGTGCTGTTTGTATGACCCCAGAGGTTGGTGCCCCTGTACATCCTTCCACAAGGGTCACATGTGAGGTTCAATGACAGTTAGGACACGGTCCATGTAGGCAAAAGCAAGAAAGTTCACTAGGGTTTGAACAAAGCTTTATTTGAGATAGTGATGGGTCATTCGTGAACATTGCGTCTGTCACGTGGCAAATGAACGAAAGACTCGGAAGGTTAAGTAATTATGTTCCCTGTAAATAATTTTTGACTGCATTTTAATGATTTCTTAAATCAGAATATGATCAAGATGGATGTAGGTGGACGTGTTCGGGGAATATGGCTGTTGAAAGTATAACATTTAAAGCCACTCAAATAAAGATTTGTTCATTTTGATGAACGAGATCGAACAAGAGAGCCAGTAAAATGATCCTTCCCATCACTTATTTGAGAGTTGGTGGCATTCTGCTAATGTGCAAACCCAGGGGTGTCTATCCTGCTTCTGGAGGGCCTGAACACACCCGCCTGGAAGTTTCCAGTACTCCTGAAGATGTTGATTAGCTGGTTTTAGTGTGTCTAACTGGTGTTGGAGCTGAACTCTGCAGGATTGGACACCGCAGAGCTAACCACAACACCAATGCTCCAACTTCTGCTAACTCTTCTAGCATGGATTAATGGTTTGGCTCCTCACTGGATAGATGGGGATTTGAACTTTTGTCATACTAAGGCCGCGTGTCCATCAAAGTGTTTTGAGCCAGCTGAAAACACTAGGAGCTCTGCTGAAAACACCTAGCTGTGGGCGCTTGAGGGTGTTTTGGCAGCGCAGCATCTTAGATTCATAGAACCTTACGTTTTTAGAAACTTAGATTTTAGAATTTTAGATTTTTAGAACATTGGACTTTTAGAACCTTCATTTTTTTCAGTTGAGACGCTTTGCTTGTTATGATACGGAATATCTGCGAAAGTGTTACTAGTATCTCATTTCACACATAGTTTGTTTCTTTGATGTTTCTATATTAAAACGTTGATACAATGTAAAGTATTTGCTCTGGCTCTTGTTTTAAATGATTTTCTTCCGTTATCATGCTTGTTGTTGTCATTGGTTGACATTGTACAAGCAGAATGTGGCGGTTGGTCGGTGTGGTATTAGTCCCGCCCCTCCTCCACTGTGATTGGACGGCTGGGTAAAAAGTGCCAGTGATGAGCGCTGCATTTTACCCAAAGTTGAACATTCTTCAACTCTCAGCGACCTGTAAAAAACAGCTAGTGCTCACCGTGAAAGACACGCTCAGATCCTCGTTACGCTACTGCCGTTTTAAAAAACGCGGCGCTCCCATTGAAAACAATTGTAAAAATACTCCAGACGTGTGAAACACACACTTTAGTGGACACAGGGCCTACAAATATCCTACGACAAGCGTTTCTGTGGTCCCACGGTGACGTCACATTTTGCAGTATAGGTCAGGTCGGACATTTCTGCTTACCTTCAGGTCCTTGTTGAGGCCGATGATGGCTGTGGGTACGAAGGCCAGGGAGAGGAAGTGAGAGAGCGGGAACCAGAACCAGAACTGGGTGAAGACCAGCAGACCCACCACAGACGGCATGTGTGTGTGGCCTGTGCGAGACTGCAGGGAGATCGTCACGTTACGCCCACCTGAGAACAACCAGAAAGAGAAGAAGTGTTACGCTCCTCAACCAGCCTCTTCTCCTCTAAAGATTCGGTCGCATTAATGAAATTTCGGCAAAAACGGTCCATTGTCAGTAGTGTAGCAATGCATGAAGCACCACTCGCTTTCAAACCAAGCAGCGGTCGATGCGGTGACTTTGCATGACCAACCTGAGCACGAGTGACATCTAATCTTTTGCCCTCACACGAAACTCCCCATCATGCAATTACCTATTAAAATGACTGGATTTCACCCTTGTAATTTCATCAAGCAATGTTAAATGTGACCACTCCTTAAGCCGACGGTTCTTATCCAGAATAAGTGATAGCGGCTACGTTTATTTGCAACCAAATAATCCGTTAGTAATCGGACTAACGGCTCAATCGGAATCAAAAGCCTTCAAGTAAACACTTTAATCGATCTGATTGAGCTTGATCCCAATGAAATTTCAATCGGATTGAAAGGGGTTGGTTTATTCCTTTTCTAATCCGATCCAGAGAACATGTAAACACTTGATCGGGTTGAAAACCGAATCTGAAAGGACTGCGCATGTGCAATGACGTTGAAATAGCGTAATGACGTACAGAACAAGCGGTTCTTCACGTTGAATAAAGTGTCATATAATGTCACGTCATCCTAAAATTCTCCTTTCACTGCGTCAGGACAACGTCCCACCAGTCCTGGTTTCAGATTCTCATCCACAGACGACTTTATTACTGCGTGATCAATATAAGCAGCACAATACAGTCCATATGCTCATTTACTCCAAATTATGACCATAAACGTATAAATATTAAGCTGTTTAAAACAAATAAAGACCCAATGTAGGAGAATGGTTATTATGCGCAAACAGCGGGGAACTCTGTATATTCGTGTAGTGGCACGTCAAAAAATATATTCCAAATTAAAGCTTGAGACATAAACACGCTCATCAACCCGATCACATGTTTAGCGTTCATATAAACGCTACGTTCAGATTCATCAATCGGAATGAATTCAGTGAAACAAAAGTTGTGCATGTAAACACAGCCACTGTGGACCAGACTTTATACAGGACAGGTCTGGCTTAACAGGGCTATACTCTTCTGGATTGGTATCATTACACTATATTTAAACGTTGCAAATGCAAAAGGAGAAGGGCATAGGTGAGGATATCTTGATTAACAACTGGCGTGTCAGATGTCCTTTCCTGTCGAGGTGTACGACACATGCAGCCGATACAGATTTGGGCTGTTAATATGAGAATAAAGGTCAAGGCCAAAGACGACTCCACCCTTAAACTGCCTGAGCGGACAATAACGGGAGTGAGGGATGAGTGCCAGGACGGGAAGAGGTGTGCACACGTCCATAATGCATTTATAAAGAAGATAAATGGGGAGAGGGAATGGTATCATCAGTTTAAAGCATCGATTTGGCTCAGAATGAAAGGCATCGCAGACAATAGCTTACTTTTGTCACAGCCCGTTAAATTATGAGACTGCAAGTTTCCTGTTGGCATCTACTGTAATTGCCTAGAGAAATTATGGCCTGTATTGTTTATTTTGACTGCAGTGACTTAAATAATTTGTGACAACCAAAAACCCAAGTGTTCAAACTCTCAGCCAAAACAGGCCATGAATCAAGCCAGACTGAGAAAGACTTCAAAATGTCATCGAGGGGTCATAATTTCAACAGGCATTGCAATTTTCGGTCACACTTTAGTTTAGGCTCCAATTCTCACTATTAACTATGACTTTTGCCTCAATAAACTCCTATTTACTGTTTATTAATAGTTAGTAAGGTAGTTAAGTTTAGGTATTGGGTGGATTAAGGGTATGATCATGCAGAATAAGGCATTAATATGTGCTTTATAAGGCCTAATAGACAGACAATATCCTAGTAATATGCATGATAATAACCTACTAGTTAATAGTGAGAATTGGACCCTAAAATAACATGGCTAAATTCAATAATGCAATATTTGTTTATGCAATCTATTTAATTGCTTATTGGAGTACTGTGGCATTAGCTTAGCAACACATTAACATCAAACTCTAATATTTGTACTTGCTATGCTTTTTGGTGTATTACAAATAGCTTACCCAACATATCAATGCCAAACACCAACATTTGTGCAATGTGTATTTTTAAACCTATTAAATGAATGTGCTGTTAGCTTAGCACTTCAGAACTTCAATATTTGCGTGATGTCCATTTCTATGCGCATTGAAATATTGTGGCATGAGCTTAGGAACAAACTAACATCAAAGTCTATTGAAGTCAAACTGAAATACTCTCCTGAATCTGCACTACCCTGTATTGGGTTGGTATACAAGCTGATATTTGGGAAGCATCTTGAAGGTCAAAGCATTCTTTCAATATTAATAGGCAAAGCCCCCTTGGGAATGAGTGAATAATTGCTTGTAAAGTCATGAAGACGCGGCACTATCTGGTTTCTAATGCCACATTCTTGTCACGATCCTATCAGTGCTTTATCTCACACAGCCTTAAACGGACTTACCTGCCTCGACATGCATACAAAGGCTTGTTTTCACCCTCGCATTTTGCACTGAACACCCAACCATCGAGTTATTTGAGACAAGACTCTACAAAGCACATTAACCCAGAAAGTAAAAATGAAAAATAGACAATCTACATACTTCCAAATACATCTATATATTTACCAGTTGACTTAAAGGGATACTCCACTTTTTTTGGAAATAGGCTCATTTTACAACTCCCCCAGAGTTAAACAGTTGAGTCTTACCGTTTTCTAATCCATTCAGCCGATCTCCGGGTCTGGCAGTACCACTTTTAGCATAGCTTAGCATAGATCATTGAACCGGACAGGACCATTAGCATCTCTCTCAAAAAAATGACCAAAGAGTTTCGATATTTTTCCCATTTAAAACTTGACTCTTCTGTAGTTGCATCGTGTACTAAGACCGACGGAAAATAAAAAAAGTTGTGATTTTCTAGGCTGATATGGCTAGGAACTATACTCTCATTCCTGCGTAATAATCAAGAAACTTTGCTGCCGTACCATGAGTCCAGCAGGCGTAATGATATGACGCAGCGCCTGAAAATAGGTCTAATAGGTTAGACAAACTTAGTCCCGGTCACGTTGGAAGTTACCGAGCTGGGGACTATTTTCAGGCGCTGCGTCATATCATTACGCCTGCTGCACTCATGGTACGGCAGCAAAGTTTCTTGATTATTACGCAGGAATGAGAGTATAGTTCCTAGCCATATCGGTCTAAAAAATCACAACTTTTCATTTTCCGTCGGTCTTAGTACACGATGCAACTACAGAAGAGTCAAGTTTTAAATAGGAAAAATATCGAAACTCTTTGGTCATTTTTTTGAGAGAGATGCTAATGGTCCTGTCCGATTCAATGATCTATGCTAAGCTATGCTAAAAGTGGTACCGCCAGACCCGGAGATCGGCTGAATGGATTCGAAAACGGTAAGACTCAACTGTTTAACTCTAGGGGAGATGTAAAATGAGCCTATTTCCAAAAAAAGTGGAGTATCCCTTTAACAGAATTAAAGCTTTAAAAGGAGAATCTCAGAAGCCACATTTGACCGCAAAATCAAAAGAAATTAAAAGTAAAGCTTTTTTTGTAACGCATTTATCCACATTTTGGTACTGACCTGCATCCAGGATTCCTTGAGCCAGAATGGCCCCAAATTTGGCCATCACGTCATCATGCTTGTCGTTGATCACCTTTGAGTAGAGCTGCCGGAACTGGTTCACCTGTGGAAACAGAGGCGGTGAACAGCTGATCTCTGATACAACTTCTGTAGACGGACACAGGCGCTTTTAAATTAAATAATTAGCGAGAACAGGAAACAATACACCAGCAAATCTCAAAGTGAAATCAAAACTGACCACATTTACTTTCTAAATAAATGGCTCTGGTCTTATGCTGCATAAATGACTTGTTATAATTACTGTAATTAAAAGATGATATCTCAGGGATTTGACTTCATGACTTTGACTTTCACATCCTCTGACTCGGATATGATTAGCTTCTATGGCAACGCTCATGGATTCAAGTGCGAAATCACTTCATTCGCTTTGTAAGTTGAAGACATATCTGAATTCAGAG
The DNA here is from genome assembly GCA_022828995.1 of Vimba vimba. NCBI lineage: Eukaryota > Metazoa > Chordata > Actinopteri > Cypriniformes > Leuciscidae > Vimba > Vimba vimba. The sequence goes on along the minus strand of CM040825.1, from coordinate 9,069,533 downwards.
GAATACACACGGTTAACTGAAGTCTGTTGAAATTCATAATCTGCTTTCTTTCCCCAAAGGCCAGGCACATAAAACGTGGCTAGCGTGAATCAAAGTGTGCCCGTAAAGGGATATTAAACAAACGATTGCCATTACTACAACTCCAGCTCTTTATTACTCCATAAAACAGGGATTTTCAAATCAATTTCACTTTCATGTGGCCATTAAATTTGCAGCCCAGTAATAATCATGTGGTAAAATTGAAGGAAAATCATCCCAAGAAACAAGCAAATGTACCGTGACAACACAACCACACTGTAGAAATGATTGGACGAAGTCTGAAATTACAAAAGGCCAATATTTATGACTTTAGGTGTGCACTAGTATCTATAATAAACAGTAAAATGACAGACTATAGTTCATTTTCAGTCTGTGTAGTCTCTAAAGCCCACATAATTCCACCAACTTCCTTCAGATAATATACATCCATCCATTATTTATTGGAACCTCATTGGTCCAACATGCAGTTCACGTATTTATATATTAGCATTAGCTGTGATTTTGTAGCTTTGTCACATTTCACTGTTAGGCAAGGACTGAAACATTTGGTACGACGAGGTTTATATAGATTATAGTTTTATATAGATTAGGTTTACTAATCCCATGAGGCAAATAATTAACCCAACAACCCAAAAATCACACACTCCCCTTACCTTTGGACAGGTGACCTCTGACTGTTGGATCATGATCAGAGCAGACGCGATCAGAGCACCCTGTCTGACGTAATTCACCGGGTCATTGGTCATGGGCTCCAGGAGATTGATTGCTTCCTGTTGAAGGAAATCACCATTAAATGATAAATAATGAATGTAAGAATAAGCATATCTTGACACAGCATGCTAAACCTAAACCACAAATTCATCAGATTCCCAAGTATCTAATCATCTTTGAGAATCTGTGGTATCATAATATGGTAACCTGAATATATATAGAGGAGAAGTAGGGATCATAATTGACCTAATGACACACAAACCACAAAGAAAGAGCTTTCCATCTCTTCCTCTCAGAATGGATAATTTGGGTTTGTTTAAGAGGGGTATTTAGTGTCACATTTGATCTTCAGGCCGAAAGCCAAACCATGTCACGTCAAGCACTTTTTCACTTACGACTGCACTGAAGACAGCCCAAAATGGCAAATTTGGCTCATAGATAACTAAAAGCTCAAGTATGATTACACAACATACAGTATCCCATCGATATACATATTTGTGCAATTGCGTCAGAAGTTGTTTGGAAGGATTCAGCCAAAATAAAGCAGTCATTACCTGTAGCCCAAGACAGATGGAGCCAAAAAAGGATTGAAACAACTGCGCTAGGCATTTTGTGTCGGAACATGCAGAAGTTATATCGCAGTAAAAATAACCAGGTGTATAAATTACAGATCCAAAGCAGAATTTGTGACCCATTTAAAAGGCCTGAGTGTGGGAGATTTTGGCTCATATGCCAGTCTGATTTCCCAGCATCCCCACAAAACCGCCCATGACTGTATTTGGGCACCTGAGAGGGATTTGGATTAAAGTTATTATTATAAGTCAAGTGGTCAAGACCAATCTTCATAACCCCTTTTCCAGCTCACCCAACGAGGGAGTTGAGTGGCAAGAACATTGTCCGTTTGAATCTCATCTCCACTCAAGTAGTAAATGTGCCATCTGTGACTCCTCCACTGGTAATGCAATTAGTCGCAGAACCAACCTGAGCGTGTACAAGACTCAATAACATCACTCAGGATTGTTGTAAGATAGCTCAAACATCTCTCCTGGGTCTCGGCAGACCTTGCTCAGCTGTCTCGCAGACTTAAGAACTTTTTTTAGCCGTCTAACCTTTAACATTCTCAATCTGAGCTCCAGACTGTGAATAAATTGGTCACAAATGCAACAATAACAAAAATAGTGAAAGTGGGTTGAAAAAAACTGACAAGTTTGTATGCTCCTATATCACTATGCGAGTGTGTTAAATACATAGGCCTATCACCAGGGCTTCACATTAACACCCGTGTATTTCAGCAATGGCGTGTCACAGTCACTTTGGTGATCACAAATCTCACTGGATTATTACAATTAATGGCAAAAAGAATGTTTGGAAATGTAAACTGATATTTCATACTGACACACTACAGCAAAAGATATAAATAACTGACTTAAAACATTTCACTTTAAAACAAAACATTTTGTTGTTGGGGTTTTTTGTTTTTTTTTTTGGGGGGGGGGGGGGGGTATTAACATGCCTAAGACTTTTGCACAGTACTGTGTATATATACATACACACACACATACATATAGGCAAATTATAACATGTTTACACAACATTTGTTTATATATATTCAATGTAAATTTTGATAATCATAATGAATAAATCACAATTCCAATTCCAAGGGAATAATCGGCAATTATGATTTTTGTCATAATCGTGCAGCCCTAAGGTGAAGAAACCTGTTTATTATTTATTCATTTGATTTTGCAACTGTTCACTGAAATAGCCGGTTTCAATAAAACTACTTGTGACATGTCATATTTGGCTTTGACTGAACATTTGCTCTCACTTTGCGGAAAAAATATTGGGATATATATCGTATATCGATATTCAGCCTAAATCGGGATATGACTTTTGGTCCATATCGCCCAGCCCTAATACTGAACTATCTGAAACTCTTCAGCAGAATATACAAAACCAGCTGCGCGTTCTCGCTCTCACACACAAACCCACATCCCTTTACTCGCTCGGTATTTATATAGTTGTTGTTACAGGGCTTGAATTTCGGCAAGGGATTGCACGCATTGAGCATAATTTTACTCATTCCCACAGATTTTGTGTATATTGGCTATATAAAACAGTATAATGGGTCCGTGCGTCAGGTATTAAAGTGACAGCAGCCTAATATACCGGCTGCCAAATTATAAGATAATATAAAAAATATCTATATGGCAGTTTTTCCCCATGGTATCGATGTCAAAATTGTGGCCTGTGAAAATGCTTAGTGGCTAGTACAGGGTTTCTGCAGGGATCATCAATTTAAATTTAATGCCTTTTTAATGCTTTTTTAATGCCATTTTTTTATTTTTAATGCCATACACGACCCATGACTAACCACGGATATTATGTATGTATGTATGTATATATGTGTATAATATATATATATATATATATATATATATATATATATATATATATATATATATATATATATATATATATATATATAAATTAACTTGATTAATCACACGTTTTTTCCGCAATTAAAACACTTACATTTGTTTAGGTTTATATATTTTATAATGTAATCATTTCACAGTTAATCTACAAATGAATGTAGAGACAACATAAAGGCCAGTCTCACTGATACTAAAACAGCTATTGATATCTGGATAAAAATGATTTCTCCCCCCTAATTTTAAACATTAATAATAGCCATCCAACATTACGGTGTAATTGAAAGCTATCAAGTTTTTAACATTAGGCTTAAAAAAAAATATGACAACTTTTAATTTAAGTGAACTTAACAAACAATCCTCACATAAACCTATAATAAATGTCATATTTACCTTTGGCCTTCCTGTCTAACATACGTTATCAAACAGTCTGCACAGCATAAATTATAGATTAAATATAGACTAATGCTTATTAAAGCTACAAGAGTTCTTTAGTCAATAGCAGTGAGTAATTTTCTCTGGTGCCTTTGTTCTGTGATTAACTTTACTGACAGAAAGCTTAATTGTCTGCTGTCCCTTTAAGAGCAGCTGCTGACAGAAACACGGATCTAACACGCGCCTCATTCTCTCACAACTCTTTGCGTTCATTAAAGACTTTATTTCACTAATTTAAGACTGCTCTTCTTATATGAGGATACTCACAAAACAGACATTTTTGGCAAAATTGTGTGTTATTGTTCGTTGCGCGAAAGAGGACCGTTTTCTGGTGCGCAGTCTGTGCGCACGATCTGGCGCTCGTCTTTCACTCTCTGTGTGTGTGTGTTACATAGACAGGACATTCGCAGGCAGCGCGTTTAAACGCATTTACATGAATAAGAGCGGGATCATATAATGTAACGCTACCCAAGGGATGACAAAAATTAACGAATGCTGCGTTTGCGTTAAATATTTTAACGCGTTAAACTGGACAAAAATAATCTCATGCGTTAACGCGTTAAAAAACGCAAAGTGAGCTTCAACAGCGGATGTCGAGCTGATGAGGGAACGTTACTACACACAGTTAATTGCTGTCTGCCTTACCGTCGACCTGTGGCTGTCAGACTGCATATGAGATTTTACGCCATTGATTCCCATTGTAGCTATACCCAATTTAAATACCTTTTTACAAACGCTGCAAAATCCTTCTTTATTTTGACCACCAACCATGTTCTAAATTGTTTGTCTTCCATGCACTTTCCCAGTTTTCTGGTCTAGTTTTATTCCTGTTGTTCCTGCTGTCCAAAATTACTCGCGCCACCTCCGCAACTTTGCTCCGGCCGGAGGCAATCAGCAAACTGTTTCCGCATGTTTTTAATCACACTAACGTACATATTTTGCGACGACAGCAAATAAAAATGATTAATCATGAAGACTATTCAAATAAATTGATAATATAACATTTTCTTCAAAACCTTAAAAAATTTTAATGCCTGTAGGATTACAATTTAATGCTTTTTAATGCCATTTAAGGCCTTAATTATCGCAAAATCCATTTAATGACTTTTAATGCTTTTTAATGCCCCGCGGAAACCCTGTAGTAACTTTGGAAAACCACTAGCCACAGTGGCTGGTGAGCAAAAAAGTTAATGTCAAGCCCTGCCTATTCCATTATTCATATTGCACAGCCTCATTAACAGGCTAATTCAAGGAAACCGACTGTAAGAGCACGATATCAGTACCTTGTTACCGGTGCCAGCACAACAGATGCCCAGAGCCATTGCAGCGCCGCAGCGGACGTGGGGGTTGTAGCTCTCGGACAGCAGGGAAACCACACTGGGACATTGTTCTGGAGTCCTGTAGACACACATATAAAAAAAAAACACTTGAAGGAAAGACCATAAATTTTTCACAACGGTTTATTTTCCCTGACAGTAATACTTTGGATCGGGTGTAGGAATGCGGGGCTTCAGTTCTTTGTTCAAAGTTTATGCAAAGGAACTCTTAAACTGGCGCACAGGCTCTCAGTCAAATTGTCGTTCGTAACACAAACGATGCTGACTTGATAAAACAGTGCAGGACAGCTATTTCGGTTTCCAGTTCCCAAGTATATTTGAAGTATAGATGTGTGATACTATGAAAAAGGCCATAAAATTATGGCAATGGGATTGTTAGGCCAATTGTGACAAACGTTTTTAATAAAAGCAGCAGCACTTCCAGACAATTTCCCATTTTTGTGAAAACCTTAGTTACAAGCCAGGTAACAAGGAGATTCATTTGGTTAAACTAGTCAAACTGGCCTTGTGAAAAACTAATTAGCTATACTAAAAGGTTAAACAGCAAATCGTGATTTCACCAACTATACTCATCACAACTACACAGTCACCTGTCAAAGTTCGTTTGCTTGTGAATGCATATTTAAAGTCTGCCGTCGGATTACGTCACACACTGAACTTCAAAATCACACTGGTTTGCTTACACGTGTCATGTTGAGAAAATGCATCCCATATTTCCAAAGCCTCTGTTTAACACTGCAGTGATGTTATTCTGAAGGACTAAATGCCCATCTAGGAATAAAACGGTCAAATAAGCGCCTCATTAAATCCTCATTAAATCCTCAGAGACTCTGTTACGCCAACACTCGCATAACACAAAGTCAAGGAAAGATGAAACATATTATATTAAAGAGAATTACTTGTGCTCATTTACTTCACACTGAAACTATTTGCAATTTCATTTAAAAAAAAAAAAACCCACAATAAATAAAATTATAATTTCAAGCTGTCATATGAAGGAGACAGATTTAGAAATTCTGCTAATAAAAGCATATAAATGTGTCTTTGTTGTGGACAATAACTGAAATGAAAGCCAGTATTATGAATCTATACTTCTGTATAACTTTATCGCTTAAGCTCCTATCTTGATTTTACGTGTTTTAAGCTAAATCAGTAGGGGTGTAACAACACCCTCATGTCACGATTCGATCCATATCACGATACTGAACTCACAATATGATATTGCGATGATATAAATGGTAAAAGGTTAACAAAAACTGTTGATTAAAATGCTGTGTGTAAATGAACAGGCTTGGACTTGGTGCTGGAACCCAAAGCACAGGACAATAGAGACACCAGAATAACAATATTCATGATTCTGAAGCTGAAAACACAGAATTATTTTAGACGAATATGTTTGCACTGTCTCTGACTAGACACATTTAAAATAATGTAGGCCACTTTTTACTGCTAACAAGACATTTGGCATTATCAGGACCCACAAATATTCCCCCATTGCATTATTATGCATTACATTCAACATTTATAAATAGTAGTTTAATGCAGTACTGACACTAAAACTCTGAAAACGTGATTTTTTTCCCCTCACACTGAAATTTAAATTTGGGTGAATTGTACACAACACATCCATGATACATATTGAAGCATTTCTGTATTGCGATATATTGTGACATATATTGTTACACCCCTATAAATCAGTCATCATTTAAAACTGCACAAAGAAAAGATGAGTAACTTTATTTTCTATGGGTATCATACTAATCTGATCAGCGTAGATCATTTGATTGGCTGACACCAATATACTAACAAAAGCATTGCGCAACACTGGGTTAACTTAAAGTGCGCTGACTGACAAGTATAGTTCAGTTTAGGTCCAGACCAGAGTAGCCAATAATCAGGTGAGACAAGAGCTCGAACTCTTCCCACCGCAATACCCTTTCCGTGGGAAGCTAATCCACAGTTTAGCACTCGCATACGAATGCCACTAGCAATAAAAAAGGATTTGACCTTGATCTTTCATCATGCTGGGATTAACGTGTTGCGCTGGATATCAAGGTTTCTGCCAAACTCGGCAGGCTCTGGGAAACACAGTTTCAATGTTGAAGAAGTTGGGAACCTTCAGTACAAATACAAATCTTAGCGAGGATCTTACGCCTATTCATGAACATTTAGTTCATCTAATCCTGACTAGTCATTTGGGCTTAGAAGCTTCAATCTGAATCATTTGTTTACTCAGAAATCTAGATTTGCCTTCAATACGTTATGGTATTTATTCATAACCACTTGCCAATCTGTAAAAAAAAATGAGCCATTTACAAAAAAACAACACCTGCTCAAACTCCACACTTTATACACAAATTTAGCAGAAACCCCTTTAAGTACTAATCTACTTCCTACAATATATTAGGGATGTCCCGAGCTCAAGGACCGGTATCAGAGCCGACTCTGCAGATCGTGGCGTTTTTTAACTGATCGGTATTGGCTGTCTTAAGCCTGATCCTTTATTTACGTCAGCTGTAATGCAGGTGTCATACAGTAGGTGGCGCTATGCACCTTCAAGTGGGTTTGCCAATCGCCATTAAGAGGAAAAGTAGTTCAAATGTTCTTCCGCAACATGCGAGAACCAATGAGGTTTGATTTAGCGCATCACACAAGCACGGTTGGGCTTATTTAGCATGTTTGATGCGCAGGTTTGTAACGAACCACTCGAAAGTCGTTTATTTACGATTTACTTTTATTTGCCGTCAGACTATCTGAGACATTGTTGCCGTAACACATTGCTATAGGTTGCGTTTTGCTTCAGACTTGAGTTTTCATGCTTTCTAACTTTTTTTCTTTTTATTGCAATTATTCGGCTTAAATTTAACAGTATCCCCATAACTTTTATTAGTTAGGCTAGTAGTTTTTGCTGTGGTATCAGTTTTGGGTGTAATGCATTACTAAATAATACTCAATTACTGTAATTCAATTAATTCTCCCTTCATTTCTTAATTTTTCTGTAATTACAGTTTCTTCTGATGTAATTGCATTTAAAACACACACACATTATAAATATATATATATATATATGAAGAGTTCAGATGCAAAAGCCTCTAAGTGCCATCTGAAATTTTCTTCTAGAATGATCATTTTTATAAAGCTTGTATATTTAAGTTAAGTAATTTCACTTAAATGACAATTAATAGGTAATTTGCATTGCCATTTAAGTGAAATTATTGAACTTAAATTTACGAGTATATATATATATATATACACACACACACACACACACACACATATATACACACATATATATATATATACACACACACACCAGCCTTAACAGACTCTTAAATCTTCAGCTAAAAGCTCCCTCCTAAATTTGTTTTGTCTGATTTAAGTTTTTTCTTGTTAACTTTTATAAACAAAAGCCGGAGCGTGACACACTCCAGGAGTCGGAGGCGTACATGGTGCAAGAGTTTCTCTTAGCCAGACGCTATCCAACGCACCAGCAAACTGAACAAACAGAAGAGCGATCTGCACAACAGCCCTTGCTCCACTGAAAAGTATTTCTTTACTAGTTTATCATCAAAGTATATGATTCAGGTTTATGAGCTGTTATTCTTTTCCCTTTAAACAAGCATTTAAAGACATTTTTGCATCAAGTTTCCATACACACACACAAACTACAAAGATTTTCAACTGAAATATCTCTCATGATCTTAAAACTTTTTGATCGAATGGCTTAGACAATACCGATGTCTTCAAAACCAATTTAGAGCATGAATGCGGATGCATGAAGTATATTATTTTTGAAGAGGGCAAACATGAGATGATAATGAATGCAAAGCAGCCAACAAGTGTCAAATACACATACTCTATAAAAAGTATATGATCAATAAGCAATGGAAACATGTTTTCATATTAACTCACATTTATTTAATCCAATTTCAGCTTAAATATTTTGTTACACTTTTTTTTTTTAAGTCGGTTTAATAAAATATAAAGAACTGAATTTTTTTTTTGTTGTAGTAGTTGCAATTTTTCTACAGTGTAGAAACACCTTTAATAGTTTAAAAGCATCCCAAGATGCACCGCAGCGCCAGAATACATAATTCTCATATTTACATTTATGCTATTTCAAAATTATGACTTTACTTTTAGTCAGAAGTAGTAGGTGTGTTTAAACCTTTGATTGGAAATGTGTTTAAACACACACACACATACACACAGTTAGGAGGTTTTGTTGTTGTTGTTTTGAATAACCAGCTTCAGCTTCACCGTGGTAAGGTGGGAAACAGATGTGCCATGACACATGCAGCCTGAAAACACTGTGGTAATGGGAGCGGGAAGCTGAACAAAGACCCAACCAGAAAAAAAAAAAAGTAATTTAATGCAAAAGTGGGAGTCAAGTCCTCACTCGATCTTAAAATATGACAGATCAGCCCCTTAGTATTCATAGTGTGTTCAGTGACAATCCCTCCAATCTGGATTTATGGATGCCTGAAGAGCTTGGTGCTTTCAAGGTTCAAGTCTGGAGAGATACTCAGTGAGCTTTAGATTTTTATCTACTAAAAATCTTTTCAGAGATTGATGAAAAACGACCTGTTTCTGGGGAGGGGTTTGACACAAATGACGAAAAGTAGACAGCTGGGATGTGCACACCTTATTATAATAGTCTAGTTGACTAAATGGAGGGAATATGGTAGTAGTCGCACTACTGTATAAGACAATGACTGACAAATATGAATAGGCTCTCGGCTGCATTGAGGAAACGACCCCCCAGGATCACTGGATCCACCCCGGTGTCGACTCATCCATCAGCTTCTCCAGGTCTAACACGCGAGTGAGCGGGCGGGAGAGAGGGAGGGAGGGAGAGGCAGAGCGAGTCGTAAACAGACAGAACGAGAGAGGAAGGGTTAGAGGACGTGTGGAAGTTTTAGACCGGTGATCATGATAGGTGATGCGGAGAAGATCTGGGGATTCGTCCAGCTCCTCAAGCACAGGGAAGTTCCTCAGCACGAAGCCGAAAGAGTGAGATGATATCTGGATCTTTTCCCACAAAGAATTTGGACAAGCTAATGTTTTGGGGTGTAGATTATAAAAGGCAATAAGTCTCAATCTGAGGGACGTTTAGTGCACTTGCTTAAAAGACAATGAATGATACGGAATTAAGCTAATGAAGAGGAAACACACAGTTTGGAGCTCAAGGTAAGTAGTAGAAAACATTTCCCATAATGGGAAAAAAATTAATATTTAGAAATATTTTAAATGTAAAAAATATATAGTTAAAAATTGTAAACGTGTATTGGAGAATATATATATATGTTTAGCTTAAAGAAGAAATAGCAAAATTTCAAAAGGTGAACCGAGTTTGTAAGGGAATCTACTTTCACAGAGCTTCTAAAAAATAATAATTTTGGTTACACTTTACAATAAGGTCTAATTAGTTAACATTAGTTGCTGTATTAACTAACAATGAGCTATACATTTGTGATACATCATCTTTGTTAACATTAAAAATCCAGCTGTTCATTGCGTTTTCATGTTAGTTCACGGTGCATTAATGTTAACAAATACAACTTTTGATTTTAATACTGTTTAAGTAAATGTTGAAATTAGCATTAACTAAGAATAATAAATGTTAAGTATTGTTCATTCTTAGTTCATGTTCACTAAAGTAGTTAACTAATGTTAACAAACAAAAGTGAGTGTAAAGTGTTACCCAAATTATAAGGTAAATTCATTTTAATTAAAAAAAATATATATTATTTTCAATATATAACAGAAAATATAGATTTAAATATACAAGATAAATAAGATTACACGACATTTGTTTGTCCGCATTTCATAATACTTATTACATAATGTTATGCCAGAAGGAACCATTTCCAAATTATAATGCAATTATGAAATCCTAATTATTCTGAAAACATGAACGTTGTTTATGAAGTCATCTGCCTCGACTGATTGGGCTAGATAGGGACGCAAATGACTCCATGTGGTCAGCATTCACAGATCATTACTGATAGCCACTTCCTTGCTTAATTACAAACATGGTCTGGCACACGTACTTCTAATCGCATGACAAGAAAATCATATTCATCATATGCCGGTTTAAGATAATGTGTTTTGAATGACGAAATCACCGTTCAAATGTTTATATTTCCAGGAGTGTAAAAGCGCACAGACAGAACAAAGATGGGCAATACCTCGTCCACCATGTGACTGCTCTACTCTAAACTCTGGCTGCATCTGGAGATAATACTTTGGAAGGGAAACTCACTTTCTCAATAAATTGGCTTTTGCACGCAAACAGAAGTGCATCGCATGAATTGAACACACTCGGCCACGATCTGATCGGAGGGACAATGCTGGACGAGCCCACGGAAAAAACAAAAGCTCAGTTTTACGAAGCAGAATGGCTAGCTATAGTGTCCGCAACCAAACGGGGAGCGAGGACCGGGATTTTCTCGAGCCTGGAGAACAACTCCGCTGGGCCGCACTGCTCATCCTCCTGGTCATCTTTCCCACCATTGGTGGAAACATCCTGGTCATTCTGGCGGTGTCACTGGAGAGGAAACTCCAGAACGCCACTAACTTCTTCCTGATGTCTCTGGCCGTGGCCGATCTACTGGTGGGATTGCTAGTGATGCCCATCGCTCTGGTGACTGTGCTTTTCCGTAAGTAATCTGAACTTTGATTGTACAAATAAAAAAATAAAACAAGTTCGGTAACTTCACTTAAAGTCTGTATGTATAATGCATTATAAACGTATTTTTAATGCTGTAATTAGGCCTTATAATGCATTGTATGGTCTCATGAATAATTGTAACCACAGTTATAATACTTATCTATTCATTTAACACAAGTATAATGCACTAAAACGCATGACAACCAATTTCAGAATCTGCAAATATTATAATGCATTATAACTGGTTACAATTATTTATGAAAAGATATAACGTATTATAATGTACCTTTATAATGCATTATACATAAGGGCTTTAAGTAAAGTGTCACCAACATTAGTTTGGTGGTTCCATAAGGTTTGTTGGATAGTGAAAGTTATAGCCCAGATGAAATCTGTAGACTTTTTTTGTCTATGATTTTTTCAGTGCACCACTAAAACCATATTAAACAGAATAATAAAGACCATGTTTCGTTTCCCTGCACTGGCAGAGCGAATACACACAGCAGGCATTAAAACATGTCTCTCACAAAACTTTCAAACATCTGCCAAGCTACTACTACTGTCGTACTTATGCCAGCGTGTCTTTCAGCTCCGATGCCAGAACACTCCAGTCGGTCCATTATTCCTCACTGATTGGATTTGATGACATTTATTACTTCATTTGCTGCACCTGGTCTTCACACGTTAAAACTTAAAGTGAACCATAACTTTGCTGGCTTCATCACAATATCGGGATAGTTCACCCAAAGATTCAGTCATCAATTACTCAACAAAACTTCCAGTCTTCTGTGGGACACAAAAGAAAATGGTTTCACTTTATTATAACACATTCTGTTGACCTTGCAACCTTGCACCTACATGTCTACTAACTCTCAAAGTGTTAGTAGGGTATTAGTAGACTGGTAGGTTTAGGTTTAGAATAAGTAAGACATGTAGTTGCAAAGTTACTTATAGTCAGTAGAATGTTCAAAAGGGACCATCAAAGTAAAGTGTTACCAAGAAAATAATTCATTCAAAATGTTAACTTTTTTTAATGTCCATAGAATGCAAGTCAATTTGGTCCAAGTTTTGGAACGACACAAACACCAAAAAATTATGACAGAATTGTCATTTTTAGCATGAAATATCCCTTTAACTCCAGTCATCTGTCCTGGACAATACGTTCAACAGATGCTATTTATCCAAAGCAACTTGTCAAACACTTTGAGAAATTGGGGGGAAACAGAGCCAAAATGTAAAGATGGAGAGGGTTGGCTTTAATTGATGGGAATTTTTTTTTTTCTGAAAATGAAACTTGGTCTTTTGAGGTTTCAGTCATTGAGTTAAACCAAGCCTTGATGACGTGAAAACATTGAGTCGTCCCCCAAGGACCATAAGGATAGGAAAAGGGAGCAAAAGTCCAGGTTTTCTAAAGGTGTTCCACACAAAGAGAACCATGTGTGAACGCAGCAAAAAAAAAAAAAAAAGATTTCACCAAACAGCTGAAGCTCACCAGAAGTCATGAGCACTGACAGGTAATTAAGTTGAATTACCTTAGGAGGAAGGGGTACAATAACACATTTGGTTTGAGTGCAACAACTTATTGACCAAGAAAGAAGTAACTCTAGATACAACTTAGCAGTAACTCTAGACCTTAATCCTCAAGATAATAACTTGCGATTAAATGTAATCATCAAAATAAAAGTGACCTTTCCCAATTGGAGTAACTCAAAGGTTTCGGTGCTGTAAGATGTGCTTGCCTCAAACAGTAAAACCAATGTTATACCAAAGGCCACGTCCACATCTGTGGACCAGGTGAAGACAGAAACTGAAGTTAAAGCAATGACTGAACACTGAAAATCTACACAGCGCTTGATAAAGAGTCTCAGCAGGGCTAAAAACAAGAGCCTACCCTCGAGAGCACACCACACATGTATTTCTCTGGGAAAGAGGGAAATATTTACATGAGGAAGTTGAGACTTGGCAGTGCAAACCTAAAGTGTGGTAGAGTGTCTTTATTTAGCTTTCAGGAAGAGAGGGCACACTTTTCTGACAGTCTATATGGAAACTAGGGATGGACATGTAGTGAATATTAATGATATGTTCGCTTAGATTCTGTAGGCATCATAAAATGTTGGAATATCGCAAATATTGCAATCATTTTTCCTATTGAACTGACCGAATTTCACCGGTGAAAATTCACCAAACAGTGGTGAACATGGACACACGTTTACACTCTACAAAATAATTCTTAGATCTGAATCTATTGAGCAATAATAGCATTTTGGTTAAAAGAGGATTCCTGTGATTGGGGGGAAAACTCTAAATGAAATTAAATTAACCTATTACTGCTCAACTGCTTCACAAAATTATATTCAAATTTCACCAGACATGGAATGGAAGAAACACTGCTCAATTTATGCACAAAAACTAATTTAATGCATGTTATGCATTTGACTCATGCTGATTAAATCAATTCAGATCAAAAATGATTCAGAAAGCTTCAAAAAGCCCAGCTGGCAATAATGTACCCTCTGAGGAGCTCCTATGAAGGTCTGTTTAGTAAAGAGGGGTGATCTGACTAATGCCAGTTTTCAACATCTGGACAAGGCCTCTCCAAACCATGGAGATCTGCTCATAAACCACAAGTTTGGAGATACACTGTAAGTTTAGGTCCATGCAAGCTAAAAGAAATCATGTTTGAAAACACATATACCCCATAGAGCTTTTACAAAATGCAGCTTTGTTCAACTTATCCAATAACTTCAGGTTTATAATCAACTTTTTGAAGAATGTTACAACAAATGTTTTCACTTCTTGTCATCAGGGCAATAATATGGCAGTTTATCTAAAGACAAACTGAAAAACTGGCAACATGAAAACTTATTTAAAGGCTTTAGACAATATTATCTGTAAGTGTACTGGGATGAAATCAACTCAATTCACCAATGTCTGTCACTAAAATAAACCGCATCAATGATGAAGAGCTTGATGAATGAGCCAAAAGCTCTAGAGTGTCTGATCTTATTAACTGTTTTTTGTTAAACTCAAGCTTGTATCAATTTATTTATTATTATTCATGTTTCAGATCCAATAGATGCAAGATGAGATGCAAAGGCTGTGATACATTTAAAAGTAATGCATTTCCTAACGTCCATGTCCAAACAAAACAAACAAATGAAAACCAGTCTGTTGACATCTACAGTGAGTCCTGCGTTGTGAGAAATGCAACGGCAACGAAAAGTTGCAAAGTCATCTGAAAGAATTGGCAAAAACATTTTGATCATGTAAAATCATCTTAAAAAAAAAAACTAGTCTAGTAGCACTACGTGGAATCTGTGATGTAAAATGTTCATAATAATATTAGGCTTATTCTGCATGGGTGACTGAAGAGGAGTTAAACTAGTTTTGAAACTTTGAGGGAGCAGGTTAGGGCTGGAAGTCTCCAGAAACACAACATAGCCTCTGTCAGGGTTAGTAACCCATTCGAAGTTAAGTGTGTCACATCACAAAATGGCAAAAAGTTTGTCATATCTCCAATTCAGCCAACCCATTGATTGGTGCTTAATCTTCTCTTTGTATTCCAGACTCCAGATGGCCCCTTCCAGACTTCCTGTGCCCTATCTGGCTGTTTCTGGACGTCTTGTTCTCAACGGCGTCCATCATGCACCTGTGCGCCATCTCCCTCGACCGCTACATAGCGATCAAGAAGCCAATCCAGCACAGCCAGTTCAAGTCCAGAGCGAAAGCGTTGGCGAAAATCGCACTTGTCTGGCTAATCTCTATAGGTATGTCGAGCCGAAAAGACACTATTACACGAAATCAAGATTTTTTACAATATGAATGAATGCATGAACAATTACAAATGCTCATTTAAATATTCATATCTACTATGAAACGAAAAGGAAATATTGCCTTTACAATTGCAGGGAATGGCATTAACCCAATTGAAATCAATTTTAAAAACACAACTGCCACAATTTTCTCTCGAAAGATGAAGAGGCAATACGGTTTAAAAAATGGGATCAAGCTCAAATCTAGTTTCATTACCTACATTTAATAAGATGTGTATAGCTATATACAAACTGTGGCAAAACCCAGTCCTTAATCTCCACACCGATCAATGATCTCAACACTCGTTGTCTCTGGAAAAGTCGCATACGCATAAATTTCCTTTATCTTGTGTCACTGACTGGCCAGCAAACTTCCATTTACACAAGCAATATTGGCTTGCGGGGGTGAAATGAAAGTAAACACCTTGAAATTTCTGCTCGTTAACAACAGTTGTGTTGTTTGAACGACCTCAAGGCATGGTTCTGGAATCGCTTCACCACCATAAAAAGGCAGGCCACGTGCTTTGTCACTTCAACCCTGACCATAAACACCACATCTCTGTGTACTCCTGAGGACGGTTTCACATATTCTCACATTTGACAAAGCAGTCTTACTGAGAAAAGACAGGAGCTCATGGTTATGGACAGGGGTGCACATAACTCTTTTGGTCTGGTCCTCAAGGGAGCACCTGGAGACGCTGCTTGGTACTCACACTTTACTCGGCACACTTATCCTACAAGCTGTCGTCATCACTTTCCTCCCGATCTTTTTTTCTCTCGAAAACGGTAGATGACTTTTTTTAACATTAATGACAGACAACAGCAGGAATATTAGGCTGCCATCACTTTAAGACCGAATGCACAGAACAAACATACTAACTCGCATCCGGTTTCTTTCTCGACTGTTGTGACATAACTGAGAGAAGACTTGCCGAGACGGGTATTTTGACGTAATTGTGTGTGTATGTGTCCATTCAAGTGCAAGTAAAGGCAAAAGAGGAATAAATTCGGTATTCAAGAGCTGCCTGAAACATGCCTCTCTCGCGATTTTCATCTCTTCTTCCACGTTTAAAATCATTTCAATGTGTAAATTGGCAAGAAAAGACATGTCCGAATGATGCAATTTCTCTCTATGATGGTTAAACTTCGCAGTTAATCCACGAATCACATGATTGCTGAACCGTGGGGGCTGGTCTGTGCAGATCACGGATCAATTGCAATCCGTTGCACCAATAATAATTAATGAACACACTTCTCATCATGATTGCTATCTAACCATGGCTTATTTTTATCACGCATGCACACCAGTTATGTGCACCTCTAGTTATGGATACTTCAAGTAAAAGTCCAAGATGTGTTATCGATGTTATAAATGCTATTATTAGTAATAATTGGCAATTTTACACAAGAGCTCCACAATAATAAGAGGGGAATCTCATGCTGTTTTTGATTGTACGTTTCTACAAGTTTTGCATTTTAAAAAAGGCCTCGAGACCAGCGTTCTGTTCAATAACATAGGCACGCCTAGAGGAACACCACACAAGCTGAACTGTTCAAGGTTCTGAAGAGCCAATCAATCAACTAGTAGCATTTTATTGATAAAAATAAAATAAAATAAAAAGGTATCTGCCAAAGCACAAAACTATTTGTTGGGCAGGAGCTTAGATAGGGAATGAATGACTATGCAATAACCTAGTCCAGGGGTGTCCAATCCTGTTTTTGGGTCTCCATCTTGCTGGACAGTTTAACTCTAACCAGTGTTGTAGTCGAAACTAGCACAAACATTTTAATGTTTTATTTAAACCTTATTCTCTGCTCAATTTAACAATTAGTCTTTCTTTATCAGGTATTGCAATACCAATTCCAATCAAAGGGCTACAAGTCTCGGATCATCCAAACATCACCTTCAACAACAACCACACCTGTTTGTTGTCACCAGAGGGCTTTGGGGACTTCAAGGTGTATGGGTCTTTGACGGCTTTCTTTATACCCCTTACAATTATGATGATCATCTACTTGCTGACAATCCAAGTCCTACGCAAGAAGGCTGATCTTTTGAGATCGAGAGCTAGGAGGCCCACCGTTTCCACTGTCTTCCAGCAGGAATTGCCGGCTCTCTCTTCCCCAGAGAAAGTGGGCATTGCAAACGGAATAAAAAGGGACCGAACACTGAGCTCCGTCACAGGGGATGAGGTTCCTCTCCGCAGGATGTCCACCATAGGGAAGAGGTCCATGCAAAACTTGACTAATGAACAAAGGGCATCAAAGGTTCTGGGAATTGTATTCATGTTGTTTGTTGTGATGTGGTGTCCTTTCTTCATTACTAATGTGACTTCTGTACTCTGTCAAGGGTGCAACGGTAATCTAGTGGAACACTTGTTGGATATCTTTCAATGGGTGGGATATGTTTCATCGGGCATCAACCCTCTGGTTTACACGCTGTTTAACAGGACGTTCAGGCAGGCCTTTAGGCGCTACATCACCTGTAACTACAGTCGTGTGAGGACTCCAAAAATGCAACGGAGAAGCAGAATTGCTTTCCGGTCACCAGTGACTGAAAACTCAAAACGGTTTATGAAACACGGTATGAAAAACGGCATTAGTCCTGTAAGCTATCAGAGTCCTCTCCGGCGTCGGCCCACGAATCTGCAGACCTCCGCCAATATCACGCTGGACACGTTGCTTCTGGCGGAGAACGAAGACTGCAAACCTGACGAACACGTAAGTCACGTGTAGTATATCTGACACGCTTCAGAAAAGACAAGATAGAGACTTGCCATAGTGTTTCAGTGGCATAAAAATGACAAGTCCTCATGGGAACCAACGAGATATGGTCAATGAGAAGTTCAAGGCTAAGTCCAAGGTTTGTTCAGCATCGCAGCCAATACAACACTCCATCTTTAAACCTTGGATTGGGGGATATAAGATGAATGTCTGAAAACCACCAAAAGAGACAACACAGCTTTTGCGTGTGAAAATAATGGGCAGCTTAATAACTGGCGGTACTGTGAAAATAAACAGTACTTAGGGGCAAGAGAGGACTATCTACGCACATCCCAAATTTGGTTGACAGGGTCTACAATGTGAAGCCAAAAAAAAAAAAAGAGACATCTTAATAAAGATAAGCACAAATAGCTCATTTAAATCACACCTCCACTTACCTTCTGTATACAAGGAAAAATAAATGCCTTACTGAATTATAGCAGGGTTTCTTTATTTCTGTAGACTGATCTTGAATCAAAAAACAAGTGCTTTTGTAAATATAAGAAAGAATTATCTGTAGATACTGACATTTCTGAAGATTCTTGGAACTATTGCCAAATAAACTTTTTCTCTAGATAATCATTATGGTTTCATTGTGAATTAAAAAAACAATGTGTCTTGCATACTGAATATGCAAGTGCTCCTTAATGTTTACAGTTTATAATCGCACCAAAAAAAAAAACAATCATCTATGACACCACTAAAAACATTCAACATGTTTAAATTTTATATTCTCATAGTGAGAATATGCCATTTGCATTTGTAGCAAGAGATCCATCAACACCCACAAAACTGTTTTGCGTGATTTGCATGTCTGCGGGACAGACGACAGAAACCTGTTGAACTGTTGCAGATCTATGCACTCTCTAAACAAAGGAGGGGTTTACATCGAAATTATTTTGTTTAAATGACAATATCGCATGGCCTTTTTAGGGCTTAAAATAGTTCACCGGTTCTACTTGGCCCAGAACCCTGAGAGGCGTCTGAGGGGGAACTTACTGACACCAATAACAAAAGACTGTGCAAAAGAATGAAAAAAATTGAAATATATGGGACAACACAACGTGTCCTACCAACTGCATGCAAGATGTCTTCAGGTGTAACATGGAACCTAGCTAATTAAACACTACTACTTTAGGATATTTTCGTCTTGAAAGCAATGGTCACCAAATATTGTTGTAGAGATCAATCAAAGATCAATGCTGTCTAACTGAGACCATTTCAAGAATTACTTGATGTTCAGATGCTTTGAATGCAGGAGCGCATAGGAGTGTGTAGTGGACATAAAGTCATTAAACAGGGCTTTTACGATTGACAACCTGACTTTGAAAACATGCATTTCTAAACCTGTAAAAATGTGGGGTCTGGCAAAAAGCATAAAAATAAATCCGAGGACATGACAACTCATTTTTGGTTGAACTACAGCTTAAAGGGATACTTCACCTCTGGAAAGATGAATGTGTATTGAAAATGGGTCATTTATGTAGTAGAAATGTGAAATTATTTTTTAATTTGGAGCCTTCTAGACTGAGAAAAGCCAGAAAATGTATTTTTGGCTCATGTGGATGAAAGACAACAACTCCCAGAATGCACTTGCTTCGCTGCCTTGCGAGGCCACTCCCAAGCCACGCCTACCGGTAAGAGCACGCAGTTAAACAACTAGGCTAGGCTACTAGTTGACTCGAAACTTAAAAGACGTTGTTTTATCGTGAGTCTCCGTGACGAGTCTGCCCGGGATTTCGAGATCGCCCAAAATGTCCCGGATTCGGCTTTTGCGTTCTACAGTCGCCATTCATTATGTTTACTGTGGCGAGCAGGACGAGGCTGAGCGGCGCGGGAAAACGGCGCGAGGCCGGTGGCGTCATTACTGAGACGCACCGGTCTCGTATCTCTAACGGAGGAGCGGGAATTTTCTTAGCAATGCTAAAATGCACATCAACCGATCACTTGTTTAGCGTTCATGTAAACACTACATTCAGATTCACCAATTGGAATGAATTCAGTTAGATTGACACGAAAGGTGTGCATGTAAACAATGAATGGCGACTGTAGAAAGCAAAAGCCAAATCCCGGACATTTTGGACGATCTCGACGGCCGGACATGTCCGGGAAAAAGAGGATGGTAACCACTACTACTCAGCTTTCTCCACAGAACAAGAGCCTGCTAGCTTAGCTTCCAAAGAAAGATGGCTGACACTATTTATACATTCTGTGAGTGAGATCCCCCTATGGGCGGGTTGAACACATGCGGAACGAGCTCTACTACTGGCTGTAGTCTTTAGCCTCTGGACAAAAAATCCTCCGATGACGTAAAATGACGATTTTTGCGTCATCTGAGGATTTTTCCCAGACAAAAATACATAAATCTCTAGTCTCAGGGGGATATGAGGGTGGAAAGCACGGTCATTCGAAAATACTACAGGTTTTATACTGATACAAAGCTCAATGCTAAATGCTGAAGTATCCAGAAATTCCGGTGAACTGATGACATACACTCAATGCAGAAACACTAAGTCAGAGCAAAAGAGGATGGAAAATGTGTGCACACTCTCAATGACAATACAGCAAGTGGCACAGGGCACGTTAAGAGGAAGTGATCGATCTCTTAATGGGTTCACAATCAAATACCGGCAACAAGCACATCAGGAGACACTCCAAACACATTTGGAAAGCGCAACAGAGGAATGGGAGGAATCTCGTCTGTGTATACATTAAAGCCTGATTAATCCGTTCCTGGCAAGCATTCAGAAAGCGGCTCGTCTGTTTAAGATGAAGCGCAGGACGAGACGACAGGGCGCGTTGATGAGAGAAGAGACCGGTGAGGACAGGCAACATACCTGAACATGATGAAGCCGATGGACTCGACGGCAGCCCTCCGAACATCGTCGTTCACGTCGCTCACCTGACAGGAAGAGGGGCGAGAAATCAGACAAAATGTTAAACTCACTAATCGTAAATCTAGAATTACATAATTAACTAAACATTACTTTGGTTTGAGCGGATATTGCCAAATGTGTCATGTTGCCAGCACTGATGTAAAAAACTGATAAATTATTTAAAATTCATGGCATTTCATTTTCAAATTATTACTACAATTAACAGGTTTTCACATGTCCACAATTTCAAATTTCCGACCTATTAAAGTCTTTTAGTCCTCATGCAAGCAAACTCTTAATCACTCACAGAGCAATGGCTAAATTTAGCTCCGTATGGCACGCATGTTATTTTCTTGCCGTTGTATAAATAATCAAGTAACAATTAAAGTTGAAGTGCCTGAGCTTAACCAGAGCCTAAATCTAAAAGAAATGCATAAATTACAACACTAGCATATTCATGTTTTAAAGTTACAGAGTTACACAGAAACACCAAAAGCTCGTTTGATGCAAGTACAACAGAGAATGGAAATGCCGCCACCTGAAGGAAATGCAAGATAGACTCAAAAAGAAAAGAAAAAAAAACTATGCTACAATGATAACAAAAAGATGTGCTGCAATTATCATCTAAAATCGAAAATTAAGTCTTTATTCGTGATTAATTAGGAGCATGTCTTACTACTTGAACTCTTTAAACCATGTTAAATGTCCTAAAATAAATATCAGATTATGGCCTTTTTATTAGGAAATTCTCACTATGAACTTGTTTGGTAATATCTAATCTCATAAAGCTACTCATTTCAGAATAAGATGACTGATTTTCAAACGATTTTCTCTCATGTAATTGTGAAATGACCCTTATATATGTTTTTTTGGTGTCTAATAATCCATGTCGTTTGTAATATTTGCTGGTGTAGACTCACAGCCACGTGTAGCAGTCGTCGGATGGCTTTGTTGTTCCCAGATCCGCAGTATGCCATGGCCACTGTGTACATTCCCGAGCGGCGCAGGATGGGGTCCTGTCAGGACAGAGAGATAAAACAGAAGCTCAGTGTGCAGACCAGAACCTCAGACATCAGCACGCCGCACAGTTAATATATTCACAGAATAAACACAGCTCTCTGGAAACGGCTAAGACTACAAAGAACGCATTCTGCATGGAAAACTGTGTTATGAAGCATTACATTTGTATGAAAAATTAGGTACTGCCCTTAAGGTTTTGACTTTAACATTTTCAAAAAACCTCCCAGCAAACATTACAATATCTAAAAAGTCATACGAAATGTTAATTAAAAACAAATCAAATCAAATCAAGTATATTTGTATAGCGCTTTTCACAATACAGATTGTATCAAAGCAGCTTCACAGTATTAAATTAAAATAAAATAATACAACAAAGTTTGTTTCTAGTGGAATTTATTGATTGATAGAATAAAATTAAATATCCCCAAAATATCCCCAACTGAGCAAGCCAAAGGCAACAGTGGCAAGGAACCGAAAAACTCCATCAAGTGACCTAATGGTGTCCTAAAACTCATCAGGTGACCTAATGGAGAAAAAAAAAAACCTTGGGAGAACCCAGGCTCAGTCGGGGGCCAGTTCTCCTCTGGCATTTATGAACTAGAGGCCGGATTGTAGTTTGAACTGTGAGATTAACAATATTATATGAATGTGAATGCCTGGCCGAAAAGATGCGTCTTTAATCTAGTTTTAAACTGGGAGAGCGAGTCAGAGCAACGAACAGTATCAGGAAGACTATTCCAGTGCTCAACAGTGCTCACCTTATCTCTGCATAGACTCTCGATTAGAGCGTCGGCCTCTTCCATCCTTCCGTACATTACCATGGCGATGCCAACAGCCAATCCGCGCAGGATCTTCTCGTGCTGGGTCTCCTGAGCGTAACCCACCATGTCCTCGATCGCCTGGGCCGACTTTGAGCCCAACATCACCAGACCCAGAGCAAGACCAGCCGCCTCTCCTGTGACAACACCCATTAATAACATGACAGTGAGCTTAACCTTGAAATATAGACTGGGTTGGTGAACATTTAAAACTGAACGGCATTATGGTAAAGTATTCTGGGTGGTCGCTAGGGCTGCACACTTAATCGAGTTTCTAACTGTGATTACGAGTACGGATGCCACGATTACTAAGAAAAAAAGACCACCTACATTATTCTGCGTGCTTAAGAGGTGTGTTTAGAGCATGTTACGCTGTGAGAGGCGAATCACGACTACTTCAGAGAACCAGCACAATAGGAACTACCAGTGTACGCCAAAATAAAGTCTCTCACCTCAGAAAAAACGACTTTCCTGTCCTGTTTATTTTCACTTTGTGTTATTTTGTATGTTTTTAAATGACTGTGGTGGCTCACTCCAACATTGTATTAATGAAACCTAGTTTGGGACTGCTATTTAATAACTTAACCTCATAGTCCTACTGTTTATTTATCAGTATTAGCCATATTCTTACACTTTATGTGTATGTTAAGTAAAGGGGGACCGTACTTGTGTGTAAAAATGTATTATAATAGTGGGTCGCAGTTTGATGACCATGGGGAAATGTGGGTCCCATTGCCAAACAAGTTGAGAACCACTGGTATAAAGCTATTCAAAACCTCATTCAATGTAAATTGTGATAATCGTAATTAATAAATCGCAATTACAATTCGTAAAGCAACTGGTCGCCTTATATTTTAATCATTAGTAATAGTGATGCTTGCCTTAGTGAAATCTACTGACAAAACTGAACCTTTTAATAATCGTGATATTGATTTTTTTCTATAAGATGTTTTACGTGCCTGTTACTGCATCATCTTGATAGAGGTTTGATTTGAGCAAATCGTAGACGTCTTGGCGGGCGGTGCCCAGGGCAGCTAAACCGAGACCCAGAGCGCCACCATGACGGACAATCTGCAAAGAATGAACATGGAGAATTATTCCTGCTTTTTTGGAGTCGCAGTGCAGCAAAAGTTTATTTGAATGTGATTATGCACTTACATCATTACTGGCACTCTTGAGCTGGCTGAGAAGGTAGTCGATGATTTCCCCGCCGTGATTAGCATGGATCAGGCCAAGCGCGTACAGCCCACCCCCTTCCTGATAGGCTGATCCTGGTGAGGTGTCTTTGGGCAGGTAAGTCGCCATTAGCTGTAGTGCTTCCTTTTCATGGCCCTGGACACAAAAGCAAATGCATTTATCAATGAAAATAAAAACGTAATAACAAATATATTTTTCTTTATTAAGAAAAAATATATACATTTCAGGCATTTTCCACAAATAGTACTAAATTCCACCTTTCTGCTATGCAGGAATGTTTTATAGCATAGTAATTAAAATAGTTTTTACAATGAATTAAATCAATTCATCATGTCAAAATAGACATAATAAAATCATGATTTTACTAAAACACACAAACATTTGTGGTGTTTAAATTTAGTTATAATTAAGAATGTTTAAATATATGTAATGGTTCTCACTACTAACAAATATCTAAATACACATCTAAATAAACGAACATCTAAAAGAAACATCCAAACAAACAAACCATCTAAAACAATAACAAAACATCTGAAACAAACAGAAATCGAAAACAAACAAAAACAGATCTAAAACAGACAGATTAAAAACAAACAGAAACCTAAAACAAACAGAAATTGAAAACAAACAAAAACAGATCTAAAACAGACGAAACAGATTAAAAACAAACAGAAATCGAAAACAAACAAAAGCAGATCTAAAACAGACAAATGAGAGATTAAAAACAAACAGAAACCAAAAGCAAACAGAAATCGAAAAAACAAACAAAAACAGATCTAAAACAGATAAAAGAGATTAAAAACAAATAGAAATCTAAAACAAATAAACAAACCTGAAGTCTAACAAGAAAACAAACAAACAGAATCTAAGACAACAGAATTCTGAATCAGAAAGAAATCTAGACCAAAAACAGATATCTAAAGCAAACAAACAAAATAAATCTGAAACAAACAAATCTAAAGCAAACAAAAAGAAATCTGAAAGACAGAAATATAAAACAAACAGAACTCTGAAACAGACAGAAATCTCAAACAAACAAACAGAAATCTAAAGCAAACAAACAGGAATGTAAAAAAGAGAGACAGACTGATAGATGACTAAACTGTTCCCTATTTGTGGAAAGTGCCTTGAGCGTATGATAATGTTAACCTTGTGAATGACGCCAAGACTCGCTGTTGCTGTGAATTTGGCCCAATTAGTTGCTCTCGCCAGCCACTCCAGATTCTCTCTGTAACACATAAAAAGGAGACAGTTCTCATCTCGGTGTCCTCATCTACATCAAGAGGGAAAGTTTCGATGAGTGAGCATGTGAATGCAGAATCTGTACCGTAGAAACTGGTCACTGGTTGTTCCCGTGTGCATGAATGAGTTTGCTATGACCGTCGCCGTGTGACACACCGAATTTCGCACCGCATCCTGAAATGAATCAGGAATAAAACCATACTTAGCTTATGAAGTATACCAACATCTGGGATTTGATTCATGATAAAAATGACACCAGCTGATGCCAAAGATCATCAGAGCTGGCTTCTCACCTTTGTGTTTTTGAGAATCATCAGGTCTGTGTTGTTGTTTCGAATGAGGAACTGAAGGTGCAGCTCAATGGCCATTTCACCACTTAATATTTTGATCATTTTTGAGTTCTGGTCTTTCGGCTCATCCTTCTATTTTAAATACATAAAAAAAAATAATAATAATATACACACACTTTATACAAGCGTAATATCTGATGAGTTAAAAGACTGGAAGTGAAGACTCACCACTTCCACAGTCTTTCCAGCAGGAGAGCTTCCAGCCTTGTCTTCCGTCTCCATTGCGTCACTGAAATATGGACATAGAACATATAAGGAATATGTCATCTCATAAATATTTTTTTTACTGTGGAAAATACAGCACATTTCACTCTTTCAAAGCTGTGAGTTACAATGATTCCCCCATGATTAAGAGGCTGAATCGCACGAACACGAAATCAAAAAAAGAAATGATAAACATTGGCGATGAAACTAAGCTTATTTTTAGAGAGTGTCGGGCTGAGCAAATATGGGCAGAACTCTTTACTGCCCTAGTACTTCAGAAAGCCTTTTAAAGGTATACATGTGAATTAAACGTGGCACAATGTGTTCTAATATGTAACTATGCCATGTTTGGTCTCATCTGACAGCCTATAAACTGAAATGAATGGTGGTGAACTTTATAGAGATATTAAAGTATCCTAATGTACAATCTAGGTACTAACATACATGGTTTCCTGTCAGTTGGGTTTGGTGTTGGTATTCCACTCATGTTTAAAGCAACACTAAGGAACTTTTCCTCTTCGGTCACCCTACAGGTTGGAAGCGGAATTGGCCATTACCGCTGTCGTAAATAGGGGTGTGACGGTTAGTATATAACCGTGAGACCGACAGTTATAGTTGAACACCGTCATTAGATCTCTATAACCGCCAAAACCGTGTTATTAAAATATTTTTTACAAACATTTTTTATCATAGAGAATGTTTAAATACTAATTAAAAACAATTGTTAACAGTCTGTGTCATTAATGGTCTACGTTGTTTCCAACTGTATTTGATTCTTTGCCAAGTACCAACACATCAGACATGATTTTTACCACTTCATTAAGTTTTTCTTTGTAGAAAGCCTTTCTTTAAAGCGAATTTCGTTTTGTATAAATTGCATATTAATTTTAATAAATGTTTCATCAACCAATTACATGTATTTAATAAATAAAAAGCAAATATAGCAGACAATATAATAACCGTGACATTGAGGCGCCAGCGCGCCGCGTTCACTATTGCATTGTTAAAAGCCTTTCTTTAAAGCGAATTTCATTTTGTACAAATTGTATCTGTCAGTTGGGTTTGGTGTTGGTATCATGTTTAACAATGCTTTGCTCAGGGTATAAGAAGGAAAAGTAACTGTTGATCTGGGAGAAAGGCTTTAACTCTGCCACTCCCGCACATCGGTGCGTAAACTCATACTACAAGAAAGGCTTTAACGGCCTCTTCTGTATGACAGTGCTTTATTTGTTACAACTAAGTTTCTATACAGTATGTTGTTCCATTCTACTCTGTATATTTAAACATGTGACTTAATAAATAACTTTGCCTGCTTTAAAGGCTTTGAGAATCTTTCCTTTTATCACTGATTATGTTGAAAGCTAAAGTGATTATAACTTTCGTTATCTAAACGTTCAGGTTAAATCCTACATTTTCCTATCAGTTCTAAGAAAGACTTTTACCTTTAAAGAATAAGAGATTAAAGAATAACAACAACTTTAATGGAGTCAGATTAATTATATTGGAGTCAGATAAATATTTGAATTATACACATCTGCCTTTTGTTCCGATTATTGGTTCAAAATAGCAGCGTAAGTTTCCAGCCTTACATGAGATTTATGATATTTATCACTGTATTACAGTAAAAACGTTGTACAATGATTTTAAAAGGTAGTACAATAAATACTACCATGATGATGTATAAATATTTAAAATATATTTTTTTAAATATGATATTTTCACATGACATGAGTATAAAGTGAAGCTCACACTGATTTCAGTATTCTTGCTATACTTTTGCGTAGATTGCGTAAACATCTCTAGAACGCACGTACGCCAAAGAGGCCGTTTAGAGATTGGAAAAAAAAAGACAATATTATAAGAGTGTCACAATATATCGCAATACAAAAATGCATCAATATGTATCGTGGATAGTGACAATATGTATTGTGCATAATTCACTCAAAATAAAATTTCTGTGTGAGAAAAAATTCAAGTTTGTGGGTCCTGATAATGCCAAATATCTTTTTACCAGTAAAAAGTGGCCTGTATATTTTGTAGAATTCTGTGTTTTTAGCTTCAGAATCATGAATATTGTTATTCTGGTGTCTCTATTGTCCTGTGCTTTGGGTTTCAGCAACAAGACTAATCCTATTCATTTACACACACAATGTAACACCAAATTCAGCATTTTAATCAACAGTACATTTGTTAACCTTTTACCATACATCTTTGAGTATCGCAATAATATCGTATCGTGAGTTCAGTATCATGATATGTATCGAATGGTGACATGAGGGTATTGTTACAGCCCTACAATATTAGTATCTTTCCTAACACACAAACCTATAATTTTGCTTCAGAAGACATATATCCACTAGGCGTGTATGAATTACTATCATAACTATGTGCTTTTTGTAGCTACAGCATTTTTGGACCACATTCACTTGCATTATATAGATTTTTCTAAACACATTGATCAATTTTCACTCATATATCAACAATACACAAGTAGCAAAAAAGCATTCATTACTTCAATGAGCTCATTGTTTCTGCATTAAATTATTACATTGTTTAAATTAATACTTTTTTTTCGCTAACTGTGATTTTGTACATGTACATTTCTGAAATACATAACTTAGACAGTTATACCTCTGATAGCAGATCACTGTAAATTGTAATGTGGACTCGTGCATTTTCTGTGAAGCTGCTTTGAAATGATGTGTATTGTGAAAAGCGCTATACAAATAAATGTGAATTGAATTGAATTATACTGTCTTAAAGGGGTGGTATAACACCCTTTTCACAAGATGTAAAATAAATCTCTGATGTCCCCAGAGTGTGTATGTGAGGTTTTAGCTCAAAATACCCCACAGATATTTTTATATTGCATGTTAAAGTTGTCAGTTTTTGAGAGTGAGCAAAAACGCCTCGTTTTGTGTCTGTCCCTTTAAATGCAAATGAGCTGCTGCTCCCGACACAGGGGGCGGAGCTTCAACAGCTTTTGTTTTTGAAAATTTCAAAAACTTTTATAGATGGAGAGACTCAAGAAGTGACAACATGTAGACATTGATTGGTGAAGACACTGGTGGTGGTTGAGGACATGATTGTAACGCACTTTGGGTGTACAGTAGTACATATGTAAAAAAGCGCTATATAAATGCCTCATTCATTCATGCAATTGAATTGAATACACCAACATGGAACAGGTAAAATGCCCACCTGTCTTTCTCCGGTGTGGGCACAGTGCCCGTGTTGGTGGATCCGGGCACAGCGGGGATAGGTGTGCCGACGGTCCGCAGGTTCTGGATGACCGAGGACAGGAACTGCTGGCTGGCGCTCTCATACAGGTCAAAGCAGATCTGATAGGCCATCAGGAGGTTATCCTCCTTCACCAGCTTCTCCAAAATATCACTCACCGCTTGAGGGTCGTCGAGGAAAATCAGACACTGTGATGAAAAAGAAAGATGTTAGAGAGGAGCCTCTGAATGCAGGGTAAAGCTGAAGCGCGCTCAGGACAGGTCACCTGGCACACGTTGATGAAGTCCGGCTTCTCCAGGTTCATGTACAGCTTGACGAGGACTCGGAGAACTTCGTTACGAAACTTCTTGTTCTGCATGAGGGACATGCAGATCTTCAGGCTGTAGGCCAGCAAACCACCAATGTCAGTCTGTAGGACAACAAAACATGGTGAAATGGTGAAAGCTGTAAAGTCGTTGAAGTTATGACTAAGTTCACAACATATTTACATCTTAAAGTCCCCCTGTAGTCAATAATTGTATCCCTTAAAACTCATTTTTAATCACCAAAATGACATATTTAAATCTTTTTTCCTTGCAAAAAATATATCCACGGCTTAAAATATCTTGAATGTAACTCGACACCCTTGTCTCATTTAGTATACGGAGTTCTATGAATATGCAAATGAGCCCCGTCTCCACTCACAGCAGCTCAGAGATCCACTCGTTGACGATCGCACATTGATTTATTTCACTTTAACACACTCAAATTTTGTTCCTCTCATGCAGTGACAGATGCAGCATTTTGACTGGTCCACTTCTACTTCACAAGATGAGGACGTGTAATTTTCTGGGTCATGAAAAAGTGATATATTTCCTTCTTCCTTTCCTGCAAAATGCTCACTCTGTCTGGATGTGTTTAAATCTGCATTACGGATGCTTTCCTGTCACATTACACACATGCGCACTTCAATAGGCCGACAGAGAAGAGGTTAATGCGTTTACATGCCGCGCAAAATCAGAGTAAGAGGCAAAAAATGACCTGTGTCGACCCGGTTTATGACGAAAACGTGTCGGCTTATTAAGCATAATCGGATGCTTTTAAATAAACACTGACAAAAAACTATACAAGTTTAAAGGCTGGACGATATGAAGATATATATAGCATTGATATGAGTGATCAGCCGGATTTAGACCTATATTGTATTTATATAAAGCGTTCACATGCACATTTGCTGTATTTGTTTCCCCGGCGTGGAAATCAGGCTCATATAAATGTCAGGAAACATGTTCCTGCTGCGTGTCGATATCCACGGATCACTGGATCTTTGGTAAGTTGTAAGGAACACTATATCGAGTCCAACCTTTAGTTTAAACTGGTAATCGTTTGTTTAACTCGCGTTTCCACAGTTTCATCGCATCATGCAGCAGCTCTTCTGCCACTCAGTCCGGCTGAGGGAGTGTGTTTTGGCGGGAAAGTGACATCAATGCATTCCCTCACACACGGATTATATTCCGCTTTATTGCACACTCATAAACCGCACACTTCACTCTTAACCGATGACCTCAGCGACACTACGATCCAGCAATATGAAGTGAGATTCTGCAGACGAGCAACTTACAGACTCCAGGACGGTCTTCTCAAAGATGTCCAGGCGTCTGGTCTCCAGCGCGATGCCGATGGCCTGTTTGTACTTGTGATCTCCCAGGCAGCGCTGGAACATCTTGTTGACGATTCCCTCCAGACGAGGATCGATGCTTTTCTTCTCCTCGTCCTCCGGCAGCTCGGCGTTCCCAACACGCAGTTTGGTGTAGTGATCAATACACTTGGCTGATGGGCGAAAGAATATATACACTCATTAGAGTCGCATTTATTTTGATCATTTATGAATGACAACTTGAAACCACGATACATGTTTTCAGGATTTCTTCAAGATAAGCTGATCACTTACCAATAATGGTCTCCACATATTCGGAGTCGTCGGTGACGTTGAAGAGGTCTCCAGCACCCAGCGCGTAGTTTAAAGACTCGTCGAAAGCCCCGAGGTGGTAAAACACTTTAGACGCCACCAGTGCGGCAAACTCTCTGCTACGAAACGTCTCGTCCTCATACAGGACCTCGCTGACGGAGGAAAACACGCTTCGTTAGCATCTAAAACACTCGTATGAAATGCTTCAGCATGAGCTTTTTAATGTATTCATTAACAGCCATTTCATTTCAAATAATGAGAGAAAATTAAACTGGCTGCTCTTTTCTGTGAAACAATATGCTTTCAATATTATAGAAAATAGCAACTCGGATATTGTTTATCATTTATTCTTGTGTTCCATGAAAGGAAGAACCTCATCAAATTACAGTACAAAAAAGATATATAGGTATATATATAGGTGGTGGTTGAGGAGATCCATATGTAAAGTGCTTTGAGTATTGAGAAAAGTGCTATCTAAATGTAATGAACCTTAATATTATTGTAAATTATTATTATTGTTTGTTATTCAGGATATTGTATTTAATTCTTTTAATCAATAATTAAATACTTTTGCAATAATGTTATTGCACTGTAAAATAAAGTACTTAATTATTAATAGTGTTAATATTTTTTTCTATTTTATTATTTTATTTAAAAAAATCAATACAGAAAATACTATTGCAATACTATTGTACGTACATTAATAAAAAAAAGCATTTAATAATTATTGTTAGCATCATAATTATATTCACTTTAATATTTTAAATTACTTAAAAGCCAATAAAGAAATATTGCTATTGCAATAGCAGTATTTCACTGTAAAAAGAAAAAAAAATAATTAATATAATAATTATATATTTATTAGGAATATTATTATTCCTATTATTCCTATTATTAGGAATATTACTACTGCAATAGTACTATCGTAAAAAAAAATACAAAATGAGTTTTAATTATTAGTAGCATAATATTAATTACAATAAAAACAAGTATTATTATTTTACAGTAAAATTACAATATTTTTTTTTTCTTTTATACTTTTTAAAAATTTAAAAAAAGAAAATACAGAAATCAATGTACATCTTTCATATTTATGACAATTATTGGGTGAACGCCTTCAAAAATGAGCCAAGATCATCAGAGCTACTTACATTTTGTCTACGGACTCAGAGATCTCTGCCCAAAAGTCATTGACGATGGAGTTCAGTTTGTGTAGAGCGAACTCCTTAAAAAGAAGAACAAAATATTGTCAATAACCAGATCCATATAATAAGCATGTATGTGTTTGTTTGAGCAGATCCTGTACCTTGAGCTGTGGCTCATCTTCATCCAGGAGGGAAATGATACCAGCTACAAAACAGCAAAACAGACATCAGTACAGTATATATACAGTCTTATCCTGCTCTCTGTCTATTTATATACAGTAAATATATATATATATATATATATATATATATATATATATATATATATATATATATATATATGTGTGTGTAAATAAATATATTGTTCAAAATGCAAGTATAACTTTGATGAAAGAACTTTTGATTCACTTCAAATGTTGACTACTATAATAAATATATAAATATGTATATATATATATATATATATATATATATATATATATATATATATATATATATATATATAAAGCCTGTATGTCCATCTGTCTTCATATCAGTCCATCTATCCGTGTAACAAGGCTAACGTTTAGCAACAATGACATGACAGATCTGCTGAATAACAACCTTAGACATGCATTTTAATTAAAACTAACATATAAATGGCTTTTTGATGTTATTTATATAGTCAAAACAATGTTGAGACACATATATCAGATCTACTTTTCAAAAATCACGCTATTTTGCCGATGTAAACAAACCACAGCAGTGAAAACACCACGAGAAATGACATTAACAAACCTTTACACTATCACCACCGCCTTTACGCGCTAAAGTAGTACATATAGCATACTTATAATTGAAAATATATTGGCATTAAACACAGATACAGCTGTGAAGCTCGTCGAGCGTTTGCGGCGTGTTAGCCGTTAGCTGTGTGACTCAGCTAAATCAAACGCACTCTCTCTCGTGCACTCGCATTCACTCACCGGCTGAAGTGATCATGTCTGCTTGCGACGGTCACTGGATCTCCTCCAGCACAGTGATTTAAACACACGAACCGTATTAAGAAGAATAAAGTCTATTTGACTGTCAATGAAACTGTGAGCGCTCGAGCGATCGACTGCTATTACAGCAGCGGCACAAACTCATCTGACTGAATGAGCGCTTCTGCGCCGGAACGCCGGAAATAGCGCCTGAAAATACGAGTTGTCATTTAGTATAAAATCACATGCTGCAGAATACATGAAGGTGGTGATAAGCAGATATTATACAACTATTATTTTATGGGTAATATCATTTATTTTTAAAATTAATATATTGGATGTGTAAGGCATGTAGTAATTGTTTCCAGACAGGCTTTGAAGCGGCCAGCCCGTCAGTGGCTCTTCTTCTCTGCCGTTCAGTGAAGGCTGTGGTTCGTCATGCCACTCTGTGGTCCAAGATGGAACAAATGTCCTTCTGTAACATCTATCATGAACATCATCTATAATAACCGTAGCCCGTTTCGGAAATCATAATTTGGTTAATCATAATTCTGAAAAAAAAAAAAAATGAATAAATAAAATAATATACATATCATAATTTGGTTAATCATAATTCTGAAGAAAAAAATGAATAAATACAATTATGTATATATATATATATATATATATATATATATATATATATATATATATATATATATATATATATATATATATACACTTTATTAGTTTAAAAAAACGAGATAAAAAGTTAAAATTCTTACAGAAAAGTGAAAATTATGACACAAAAGTCTTAATTATGACATCCTAAGTCATAATTATGACATAAAAGTGGAAATGAGATACTAAGTGATAATTATGAGATACAGTAAGTCAAATTTATGACTCATAATTTTTACTTTTTATGTTATAATTTCAAATATCTCATAATTATGACTTTTTATCTCATAATTTGTCATAATTTAGATTTTTGTCAAAATTATGATATACAAAAGCATTTTTTTTATGTGGTGGAAATGGGCCCCATATGTAAAAAATAAATAAATAAATAAGCCAGTTTACAGTATTGTACATGTGACATGTTTATTTTAGTGGTTTTAGTAGCTCATTATTGTATAACTTTCCCGTTATAAGTGTCTGAGGACCCCTAGTGGCCCCGGGTTGAGCTCACCTAAACGAGTCAGTGAGTCATCCGTTTGAATCATTCTGAATCACAAACCGATTCAGACCATTGCTGTCTGGTGTGTGATCTATCAACTGAAAAGAACCGACTCAAAAGAGTCACTCATTCATGAACATTGATTTAGTAGTTCAGATTGTAAACAGCCATCAGAAAATCCCAAATATTATTTAGCCTATTCTGTACGCAGTACGTATAAATAAAATATGTTTTAACTAACAAGAATCTATGGAAGCCCATTTCTGCCAGTTATGCGTTGTTAAATCTTAATTATGACATAAAAAGTCATAATTATGACATACTAAGTCATATAAAAAGTCAAACTTATGACATAAAAAGGCAAAATTCTGATGTACTAAATCAATTGTGAAATAAAAAAAATAATAATTATGAGATTAAAAAGTCAAAATTATTATAACTTTGAAATTTTCAGATACTAAGTATTAATTATGATGAGATAAAAGACGACATTATGGAGTACACAGTCATAATTATGAGATAAAATATTAATTTATGGTGTACTCATTCCTTTAGGTAAACATTTGAAATTGAGATACTGAGTCATAATTAAGAGATAAAAAGTCGAAAATATGATGTACTCAGTCATAATTATGATAAAATATGAAATGGTGTATGGTGTACTCATTTTTGATGAGATAATATTTGAAAATTGAGATACTTACTCATAATTATGATGTATTCAGTCATAATTATGAAATAAAAAGTCAAAATATGATGTACTGTCATTATGAGGTAAAAAAGTAGAAATTATGTGATTAAAATATAAATTTAGACAAATTTGAAATTATGAGATACTAAGTCATAATCATGATATAAAAAGACATTATGATGTACTCAGTCATAATTTAGATAAAAAGTAAAAATATGATGTACTCAGACTTTCTGTCACAATTCACTTTTTGTCATAATTTTTACTTTTTATGTCATAATTATTATTTAAAAAATTATTAAAAAAAAAAGTCATCATTATTAGGGAAGTTGCGCTAGTCTTTTCTTCCCTGTTGTGCCGAATATCCGAGTGAAATGCTTGAGGAACGAGAACAAATGTGGGCGGGGCTTGATTTAGTCTAGGGATTGATGGATGGTTGTGGTTTGCTATTGGTGGATCTGATGTGATTGACAGGTTGCCCCGCCCGAGAGAGAGTACGTTATTTTGATTAAAGAAAATGAGGGCACGTGAATAAAATAAAATGAAGTGCACAGATCAGTTAGAATAAAATGCCATATTCCATAAAAATAAACACACAAACAAGAACTGTCCATTTCGATTTCATGGTGACTTTAATTTTTCAAGTATTCAAGATTATGGTTTATGAACCACTGGAATAGTTTCTGAACAGCTACAATTCATTTCCTTGGTTAGTTCAGAATGGCATGAGGGAATAGTGCAAAACTTACTGACTAAGTGTTTCTTTAATTTATAATAACAGCATTCACAGTGTTCACAATAGATGATTTAACACTAATAATCTCCGACTCTATACGCTAGCAGTGAGACTTCCTTCTGATATCATCATGAGTAATGCAGTAGCAGCCTTTCGTCGCCTTCATTTCTCGACTGGTAAGTTATAGTGCAAGAATAAACGACCTGAGTCGAACACAGACAAGTAGTTTGAGGCTTGGTTTTCCGCCATCTCGGTGTATTTGCGAAGCGTGTCTGGCGTCATTTAGCCGAGGGCTTCGTCCGCAAGGGAATTCCTTCTTCGCCTGGGTTTGGATTTGCTGCAAGAGCAAAAAAGATTGCACAATTAATCAACAGAGAAACAACTGTTTTTGAAACCAAACGCGAACGAGTGTCATACTGTTGGTGTTGAAGTCGGCCTGTCCTCTGCGGCGCTTCCTGAACATTCCTGGTAAACATTTCAGGGGCCAAAACACACCGCTTTTACTGCCAGCGCCGCTGTCT
Source organism: Vimba vimba (assembly GCA_022828995.1). Classification (NCBI taxonomy): domain Eukaryota; kingdom Metazoa; phylum Chordata; class Actinopteri; order Cypriniformes; family Leuciscidae; genus Vimba; species Vimba vimba. The sequence goes on along the minus strand of CM040825.1, from coordinate 9,033,219 downwards.
GCAACATAAAGAGCCATTGAGACAGCACTCATTAGAAGCATTCTTGCTTTCTTCGCTTCTTCTTGGGGCCTCCATTCATTATAATTCCCCAAATCATGTGACTCACGAACAGAGGAGTCGTGGCAACAAGCTTATGAGCAAATCGAACGGTTCTTTATAGTGGAAAAGGTTATTTATATTATTTAAATGTTCTTCATACTAAGAAAAAAAAAAATACAATTTTAAGAGCTGTACACTGAAGGGTTCTTTGGGGAACCACAATGGTTCTTCTATGGCATCACCGGTACTTTTATTTTTTAGAGTGTAATGGCCAAATGCTGTCTAGGTAGGGAGCTTACTAGATCTACTAGTCTCAAAAGACTACAATGGCTTTTGGATTGTTGCCGAAAATAAGCTCTATGACCAAATAAAGCTGGTTCCTTACACATTTTGTTCATCAATCTTGTACACAAATGAGCACAACTTTTATGAATTCTGAAGCCTAAATACATTTGGCTATTTCGCTATTCTCCCATGATTCTGAACAGACTAAATAGAATGTAATTTACTAGAGGTTCTGACAACATGTTAATTGCTGCTGTCTATTTTTTTTTTTTTTGTCTGTATCAATGAATGATTCAATGACTCGCTCATAAAGGCTTCACTTGTTTCATTACTGGATGAATCAGCTTTTTGAAGAATCTCTTGAATGAATGATTCAATGACTCACTCATAAAGACTTCACTTGATTCATTACTGGATGAATCAGCTTTTTGAAGAATCTCTTGAATGAATGATTCAATGACTCGCTCATAAAGGCTTCACTTGTTTCATTACTGGATGAATCAGCTTTTTGAAGAATCTCTTGAATGAATGATTCAATGACTCGCTCATAAAGGCTTCACTTGTTTCATTACTGAATGAATCAGCTTTTTGAAGAATCTCTTGAATGAATGATTCAATGACTCACTCATAAAGACTTCACTTGATTCACTACTGGATGAATCAGCTTTTTGAAGAATCTCTTGAATGAATGATTCAATGACTCGCTCATAAAGGCTTCACTTGTTTCATTACTGAATGAATCAGCTTTTTGAAGAATCTCTTGAATGAATGATTCAATGACTCGCTCATAAAGGCTTCACTTGTTTCATTACTGAATGAATCAGCTTTTTGAAGAATCTCTTGAATGAATGATTCAATGACTCACTCATAAAGACTTCACTTGATTCATTACTGGATGAATCAGCTTTTTGAAGAATCTCTTGAATGAATGATTCAATGACTCACTCATAAAGACTTCACTTGATTCACTACTGGATGAATCAGCTTTTTGAAGAATCTCTTGAATGAATGATTCAATGACTCGCTCATAAAGGCTTCACTTGTTTCATTACTGGATGAATCAGCTTTTTGAAGAATCTCTTGAATGAATGATTCAATGACTCACTCATAAAGACTTCACTTGTTTCATTACTGTATGATTCAGTATTTTTGAACAAATCTCTTGAATGAATGATTCAATGACTCACTCAAAGGTGTGTTTGACTTGAAGCGGCTCTGCGCAGATCTATCGGTGTATGACATCAAAGCACCGCAAGAGTAATTAGAAAGCATAAGGAGCCGTCTGTTCTCTAATCATTCTCAGGGTAATGTCATACACAGAAAGCGATGCATAAGGATGAAGTGTAACAACGAATTATTATTTTTTCTAAGTGTTAACAACTTAGTGTTAACTAATAATTGTTGCAAACTGGTACTACCAACAAAATATTAGTGCATTCCTGGAACTGGGCGTCATTACACTACATCCTTATGCATCGCTTTCTGCCAGGACTTTTATGTGCTTTTCCCAAATCACGGAAGTGACGTCGACGTCCGGGTTAGCGGTAGCATTAGCCATCAGGCAAGTGTTATTTAAATAAACTCCTGATGTACTTACAAACTTTCCAATGCCTCGTTTTATGAATACCGAATCTATTTGTACTCCTGTAGAAGTTTGGTGCCATTCTGGGCATTATTAGTGGGGTAATTTACGAGATACAACCTTGGATCCATTCTAATGGGGGGGGGGGGGGGGTTGATTTTACTCTGAACCATCCCTTTAAGTTAACGAACAGCAACATAGTTGCACGGTTGCAGAATTGCATGATATTAAGTCACAATTGTGCGATAAACTCAGTTATGAGTTATAAAGTCAGAATTGCAAGATATAAAGTCAGTGTTTTTTTCCTCAGAATTGGACTTTATAACTCCCAATTGCAAGTTTATATCTCACAATTATGAGAAAAACAGTCAGAATTGCGAGATGTGAACGCAATTGTAAGAAAAGGAGTCCGAACTGTGAGATAAAACGTCACAATTATCTTTAAAATTATTTTATTCCATGGTGGAAACAAGCTTTCATACAAAAGGAATATTGTGGTGGAAATTATAAGTCAATTCTTTTGCGTTCTTTCGCAAACGTTTTGCGTTCCCCCGAGCAACTTTGCGTTCACTCGCAAAAACATTTTGAGCTCTTTGAGCGCGAACGCAAAAGTTTCTCGGCGGAACGCAACAGTTTTTGAGAGGGAACGCAAAGTTTTTGGCTTAAAGCAAAAGTTTTGGCGAGGGAACGCAAAGTTTCTTGAGAGAACACAAAACATTTGCGAGAGAACGCAAAAGCACTGACAAATTGTTCCTCCACCTCATTTTTTTTTTATATACTTCACCATGTCACTTTAAGGTCTCTGTAGGAAAGTGATGGCCAAAGAGTGCACTAGGTTGAGCGTCTAACCTGCAGACATTGAGGACTTCACAGCCCGGCAGGTGCTCCATCTGATCTCCTGTAACACATCCGGGCACTTTGAGACGTACCGGCCGGTCCATATGGCCTGTTGGGGGTGACTGATAAACACTGATCGCATTGATCGATCCAGTAAGTCCACTGACTCTTTGCTCTCAGATTGATCGCTGTCCGTGTGAACGAGTCCCAGCAGAGCCGGGCGGAGCGCGTTTCTCTTTAAGCGAGCTCTCACGTCCTTCAGGATCTCCCTCAAACACACCTCGTTCTCCTTAGCACACACATAATCGTGTCTGAAGATGAATATGATCACGGAGCATTTGATGGCTCTCTGCTTGCCGCCGATGTTTCTGCTTGAACTCACGCTTTTATTCTCGAGTGGATCTGCTTTCTTGCTCTTGGTGCATCGATCATCAGGGACACGTGAACTTTGTTCTGATTGGTCGGGAATGCAGACGTTTGTTTGGATTTTGATTTCGCCGTTGCTGTTGCCAAGACAGTCGTGGATTTCTTCATGCTCCCCGTTATTAAACATATCAGCGATAAAGTCCTGGAAAACGCCGGTGTCTCCTTCAGGTCCGCTCACCGCGCTTATTAAATGAATGTTACTTTTTCCACCGATCTGAAGCAGAATTTGCTGGAATGGATCATCATGCTCGCTTTCAGAGGCCATTGCCAATGTAACTCCTTTACCAGGCGGCTCGTTTATGTCTTTAGCACAAGACAGCGTTGTCAAAGCAATTTGAAAGGGCTAACTTACTTGAAAAACAAGTTCGCAAGCATTTTACATGAAGAACTGCAGAAATCTCTCTGTGTCTGCCTCGTGTGTAGGAGGGTTTATTTACACAAGATTGACAAGCTCGCCGTGAAGGTGGGAGTTGTGCTTTGCTTCTGATTGGATAAACAAATATATATAGGCGGGGCTTATTTCAACGTGATTGACAGGCTATGAGTTTCCTCTGATTGGCCAAGCACGCGTGTCGATAAACTCTACAAGACGCTCGCCTTGGAGGTGAAATCTTTTTTTCCTAATTATTTTTTAAATACACTTTATGTTCCAAATTAGAATTCTAACACTATTGTGGAGTTTTTCTTTGTGACAGCTGCCGTTGACGATTGGCAGCAATGTTACTGTTTTGAAAGTTATATTAAACTGTCTGAAAACAAAACAGGGTTCAAAACAAGGTAGCCTACATTTCCTATATAATCAAGAGTATAAACTATATAATCGCATCTTAGTAAGATATAAGCCAACATTTGATTTGAACGGCTTATATTATTATTTTTTTTTTTTTACATTTGTATCATTAGATGTTTAAAGGTCCCATATTGTCAAAATTTCCTTTTTTTTTCCATGACGTAAAAGAAATTGATGTCAACTTACTGTATCAGTAAAGAAATACATAGCTGCATTCGGTGTCTGTCTGCTAACGTTACATTATAAAGCAGTTAACTGTTTCAAAATTAGCTATTAACGTACATATTTTGGAATTTGACAAAAAAAAGTCAGAGTTTGTTTACAGACAGTTTAAATTAGCGTTAACGTTAAATCTGCGTGCAGCATTGATGTATAATAATACTCTTACAATAACGCCGAAAGTAAGGAGGTCGTTGTTTGTCTCCTGTCGTCGCCGATTCGCGGTCTGAGTCCGCCTCGAACATATAAGGCCGGATAACATTTCCCTCAGTAATGTCCATCATTACAGGTGTTTTATTTACCTTTCTTGTGAGCATCACCAGACCACAGCAGGCTACAGCATACATGACCTTAGTTACCTGTGTTGGCCTGGCCCTGCTTCACTCAGAAAACAACAGGCCAATCAGAAGAGAGGCTCATGAATATTAATTAGACAGGCCAAAACCAACTTGGCAGAGCTCCTGAGAAATATATATATATATATATAAATATTAAAAACTTAAAATGTCAAAGTTAGCTATTAAAAAGCATTCAAACAGTTCCCCTCAGGATATTTTTCAATAAATAACTAGCTTTGTAATTAATGATAAGCTGAAATCTTGGGTAAACAGTCCTCCCAACCTTTGACCAGCCATGACTATTTGCAGTCTTCTTCATTGCAAAGGATGATAAAGTTACGGTAACCAGTCTATGTGCATGATCATTGTAAATTTGTTGTCATTTAATGCTTTAAAACATACATAATCTGTTGGTGATTTTAATAAAAGCACTATTCACTATTCAACTGATCAAAAGCTGCTGCAAAATACTGCTGTAAGGAGTTATAGGAGTAATAAATTATATTATATTAATTGGAGTTCTGAATCTGATCAGTCATATGGCATTCATGGCTCAGGAAACTGACTCACAAAATGAAATCTAAAACCTGTTTTGTTTTTGTTTTTCAGCAGAAAGAGTGAAAAATGTGTTTGATTTGCTATAATGTCTGTATATTTCATTAAATATTAATCTTAAAATACAGAAAAATGTAATACATACATGTAAGTTGTTTCACTGACCATCTAGCCATGTCTGATGTTAGAGCTTTGGCCATGATCACATTCACCTGTATGTCTTTACCTTGTTTAGCTCTCCCCATATACGCCTGGTTTTCACGTTCATTCCCTGCGAAGTCTTGTTAGTTGTTTACACACTGCATCTCTGAGCGTTTTCCTCTGTTTTCCATGTTCCTGGTTCTTGATATCTGCCTGTGTCCTGGTTTTCCCGTTCCTGTCTCACCCTCAGGATTAGTTTGTTTGATTGGACTGATTTCCTGTGCTCTGACCTCTTGCCTGTTTCGACTACGATTGTGGATTACCCTTTCAATAAACTGCATTTGGATTCTCAACCTTTGTGTCTCAGAGCAGTTTCTGACAGTTTTCAATTAAACAATAAATGTATTCATTGTAAAAAAAAATATATATATATATATATATTACTTGCTCTTCCAACAATTTCACTGGTCCCTCTTAAAATATTGCTAGAAGTGTTTGTTTTCATCAAAAAAAAAAAAAAAATGTTCGCAAACTATTTTTTTTATTTACTTTTCTGTACAAAAAGAAAATATGCAGCAAGCTTTAAATGTATAATCACTTTTGCTGGAAAAGAATGTCATGACAGTTTGGTTTGTAGCTTTCAACACGTTTGTCCAGAAGACTATTAACATTATCTTTGTGACAAATCAGACTGTAATCAATAAACCTTAACATCAGATCATTTTATTAATAAAATCTTTCATATGAACATTAAAAATGTTCAGACATCAACACCAGTACTTTTAAATTAAGTACATGGGTGAAAAAGATTTTTATTTTCAATATTTATTCATAAATCAAATATTTTCAGTATAGCTGGAAGTGATTTTTATTTTTTCTTCTTATCTGACTGAAACTTGGCAGTCATGTGTTTTGAAACTCTATCCACTAGTTTTTATAAGTCAGAGCAGGTTTGCATATGACTAAAATATGTTGCAGGTCAGGATTACTATTCTCAGATTTTCGGTATGAGGAAACATCATGTAAATCCCATCAGGGTCATTCCATGTGAACTTAAAACCAGAGGTCAAACACAAGAAGTGTGTTTCCCCGTTTTTGAACTGACACCGTTGAATTATAATGCAACAAAGATTTCTAAAGTCAACAGATTTAACTCTCTGTGTAAAAAATAAAATAAAATAATCACAACTCTCATTTTGGTCCCATTGACAAAATAGTGGATTATTCAGTAAATATATACATCTGTGACATTTAATATTTTGGCTTTCATATTTATATTTTGATTTATGTCAAATCAAAAAAATCTGAGCCGGGGAAGTTTCTGAAATTTGCTTGTGACCCATCAATCATTCTTGGTAACCGACACGCTATCTGGAAAAGCAAGTTTTTAAACAAGTAAATGTGAGGAAAAAAAATGACTGATACTTCTTATCTTATCTTAACTGATCTTCTCTTAACAGTTCGCTTATTTAGGTTTCTTGAAATTTCCTCATTACTGATTCTGGTTAATTCACTTGAAGTGCCAAGTTTCACAACATTTAAAAAATAAGAAGCATTGACTTAATGGGTTCAGATTGTTATCAAGTGTGACTTCTCAACATATACTAACTTCCTCCTAGTAGATAAATGTAAATGCACACGTCTGGGGTACGTTTTAGTGTTAAGGTTAGAATTAAGATTAAAATTAGTACAATAAGTAACAACATTTATTGGCCAGAGTATACAATCGCCAGGAATTTTGCCAAAGTTATTAAAGTATATTTTAATAACTTTGGGGAATGGCAGCTGGAGAAAAGGTTTTATTTATATTTCATATTATGTTATAGAAACACATAAAATTTGAGTTACACACTGAAAATATATAAATTTAATTAAAAATAAACATTTATTTGCAGGAAATTGACTTGACTTGACAAAACCTGTTTAATGTGTAAAGTGCCAACTTCATTGTATGTCGAGGATTGCATGTGGACGGACAGAAGTTTTCCATGTCAGATCCTTAGGCCAACAATTTTCTTTGTTTCTTCATAGTAACCCTGATGGTCCCATTAATGTTTGCTGGGAAAAGCTTGGCAAACTGAAATGAAAATTGACAACTTAATATGCATGTTAGGAACAACACATTCCAGGTCCCAGTGTTATGGCAGGGCACATCTTTTACTGCCAGTGGAGAAAGCTTTGCTACATTTCGATTGGATCTTGGTGGATTAGCACCAAAGCCAACCGCAACTTTTTGGATTAGTTAATCTCTATTTGTTTAGAACATTGCCAAAGGTATTCTGGTGGTGGTTTGGAAAGTGAGAAATGCATTGATAAAACTTACTTGGTTACTAACGTAACCTTGGTTCGATGAGATAACGGGAACGGGAACGAGTACTGCGTTGCTAAACGCATCGGGAAAAATCCTTTTTCTCCGATTACTGAAGATTATAGAATAATGCAGTGAAACTGCATGAGCCTATGGTGAGAAAGGCCGCCAAACCCCGCAGAAATGGGCGGGGCTATCCATCTATATAAGAGGGCGTTCTGCCATAGGGAATCAGGTTAATTCAACTGAAGCGAGTAAGTTCCCTTTCGATACGGTTCACTTGTACTGCGTCGCTAAATGCAATGGGAACCAAGTCCAATCACGCCGTGCTTAGAACTGCAAAATGACAATTGTTCTGGGGCCCTGGCCCAGGGCGCATGAATAAGGGCCTAAGGGTGCCAAGGCTAAGATAGGACGGTATAACAGCCCAAAAACAATGGACTCACATAGGGTTGAGCTCACATAGAGGTCGAAGCCCAGCTTACACAGACAGGAGCCGTGCTTGTAGCCCAGGGACATCCGGGTTATGGAATCTGGCCAATGTGGACAGCGAGGACCAGCCGGCCGCCGCACAAGTGACGCCAATGGACAGTCCGCAGGACCATACCCAGGATGAGGCCTTGCCTCTGGTGGAGTGCACTTTTAATCCGATGGGGCACTGTAGGCCCATTGAAGCGTAGGTCGACGCAATCACATCCACTATCCAGTGGGACAGTCTTTGCTTTGAAACCGGATGCCCTTTGGTGTGGCCAACAAAGCACACAAAGAGCTGCTCTGACTGCCTGAACGGGGCAGAGCGCTCAATATATACTCTTAAGGCCCGAACAGGGCAGAGTAAATGAGACCCATAACAGTTTGTTTATTTAGGTTTCTTGAAATTTCCTCATTACTGATTCTGGTTAATTCACTTGAAGTGCCAAGTTTCAAACATTTAAAAAATGAGAAGCATTGACTTGATGGGGGTTCAGATTGTTATCAAGTGTGACTTCTCAACATATACTAACTTCCTCCTAATAGATAAATGTAAATGCACACGTCTGGGGTACGTTTTAGTGTTAAGGTTAGAATTAAGATTAAAATTAGTACAATAAGTAACAACATTTATTGGCCAGAGTATACAATCGCCAGGAATTTTGCCAAAGTTATTAAAGTATATTTTAATAACTTTGGGGAATGGCAGCTGGAGAAAAGGTTTTATTTATATTTCATATTATGTTATAGAAACACATAAAATTTGAGTTACACACTGAAAATATATAAATTTAATTAAAAATAAACATTTATTTGCAGGAAATTGACTTGACTTGACAAAACCTGTTTAATGTGTAAAGTGCCAACTTCATTGTATGTCGAGGATTGCATGTGGACGGACAGAAGTTTTCCATGTCAGATCCTTAGGCCAACAATTTTCTTTGTTTCTTCATAGTAACCCTGATGGTCCCATTAATGTTTGCTGGGAAAAGCTTGGCAAACTGAAATGAAAATTGACAACTTAATATGCATGTTAGGAACAACACATTCCAGGTCCCAGTGTTATGGCAGGGCACATCTTTTACTGCCAGTGGAGAAAGCTTTGCTACATTTCGATTGAATCTTGGTGGATTAGCACCAAAGCCAACCGCAACTTTTTGGATTAGTTAATCTCTATTTGTTTAGAACATTGCCAAAGGTATTCTGGTGGTGGTTTGGAAAGTGAGAAATGCATTGATAAAACTTACTCGGTTACTAACGTAACCTTGGTTCGATGAGATAACGGGAACGAGTACTGCGTTGCTAAACGCATTGGGAAAAATCCTTTTTCTCAGATTACTGAAGATTATAGAATAATGCAGTGAAACTGCATGAGCCTATGGTGAGAAAGGCCGCCAAACCCCGCAGAAATGGGCGGGGCTATCCATCTATATAAGAGGGCGTTCTGCCATAGGGAATCAGGTTAATTCAACTGAAGCGAGTAAGTTCCCTTTCGATACGGTTCACTTGTACTGCGTCGCTAAATGCAATGGGAACCAAGTCCAATCACGCCGTGCTTAGAACTGCAAAATGACAATTGTTCTGGGGCCCTGGCCCAGGGCGCATGAATAAGGGCCTAAGGGTGCCAAGGCTAAGATAGGACGGTGTAACAGCCCAAAAACAATGGACTCACATAGGGTTGAGCTCACATAGAGGTCGAAGCCCAGCTTACACAGACAGGAGCCGTGCTTGTAGCCCAGGGACATCCGGGTTATGGAATCTGGCCAATGTGGACAGCGAGGACCAGCCGGCCGCCGCACAAGTGACGCCAATGGACAGTCCGCAGGACCATACCCAGGATGAGGCCTTGCCTCTGGTGGAGTGCACTTTTAATCCGATGGGGCACTGTAGGCCCATTGAAGCGTAGGTTGACGCAATCGCATCCACTATCCAGTGGGACAGTCTTTGCTTTGAAACCGGATGCCCTTTGGTGTGGCCAACAAAGCACACAAAGAGCTGCTCTGACTGCCTGAACGGGGCAGAGCGCTCAATATATACTCTTAAGGCCCGAACAGGGCAGAGTAAATGAGACCCATAACAGTTTGTTTATTTAGGTTTCTTGAAATTTCCTCATTACTGATTCTGGTTAATTCACTTGAAGTGCCAAGTTTCAAACATTTAAAAAATGAGAAGCATTGACTTGATGGGGGTTCAGATTGTTATCAAGTGTGACTTCTCAACATATACTAACTTCCTACTAATAGATAAATGTAAATGCACACGTCTGGGGTACGTTTTAGTGTTAAGGTTAGAATTAAGTGCAATGGGAACCCAGTCCAATCGTGCCGTGCTTAGAACTGTGAAACGACAATTGTTCTGGGGCCCTGGCCCAGGGCGCATCAATAAGGGCCCAAGGCTGCCAAGGCTAAGATACTACCTATACTACTCCATAGGTTTGTGCAGCTTATTCTATAATCTTCAGTAATTGGAGAGAAGGTAGTTTTCTCATTGCGAGCGAACCGTATCAAACGGGAACTTTGAAGACACTGCTCTAACTGTATGCTTTAGATCAGTGTTTCCCAACCCTGTTCCTGGAGGCACACCAGCACTACACATTTCCCAACTCTTCCTAATCAAACACACCTGATTCAACTCATCAGCACTTTAGTAGAGACTCCAAGACCAGAAATAGAAAGGAGACATCCAAAATGTGTAGTGCTGGTGTGCCTCCAGGAACAGGGTTGGGAAACACTGATCTAAAGCACACAGATAGAGCAGTGTCTTTAAAGTATTAAACTGTCAAACATTTCAATTTCACTGAGTATTTAAAGTTTGTTAACTTTCTCTGCTGATTTCAAAAAATTTATATTTTAGGTCTGCTGACAGTGGATCTTGACATTTGTCTGACCGTGGTATATTGTTGATCTTTCATTTAACAAAAACCTGGCTTGGAAGAGTTTGATAAGTTAGGGTTTTGAGAAATCTCTTTCTATTCCAACCATAATGCAAAGTCTGCCCAACGTTGGAGTTTGATGTAAAGACAACATTAGTTTTTGACATCAGATCAAAATTAATTTTTAACCAAAGTTTGACATCTGCCCAACGTTGAACCTTGACGTCAAACAAATGTTGTGTTTACACGCCAACCGGGTTTTCATTCTTATTGTTATTGTTGTTTCCTTCATGCCATGAATACAATACATTTCAATTGTAATTGCTTTCTGGATATATTTTTGTTCTTAATATATTTTTTTTAACTCAACAGAAAGTTTTTTTTTTTTTTTTTAATTAGACAGAATAGTTAAAAGACAAAATATTAGCTTACCTTGTCAATATATGTAATGATCTCATCATCGCTCAGGTCAACAAAGGATCTCATTTTAAAAGTTGCATAAGCAAATGCTGTCATATCTATAAAATTAGATCAGCATAGGTGAATACAATTTTAATAAGAAAATCTTGGTGGTGAATAATAAAAACTGCATAAACAGATAAAATTAATTTTGCTTACTTCGGGGAGGAACATCTGTAGATGAAGATGCTGACTGAGCTGTGGATGTTGGTGCAGTTGTTGTTGATTGAGTGGTAGATGTTGGTGCAGTTGATGTCGAAGTTAGTGCAGTTGTTGTCTGTGCAGTTGTTGTTTCTGTTGTAGATGTTGTAGATGGTGCAGTTGTTGTTTGTGTTGTAGATGGTGCAGTTGTTGTTTGTGTTGTAGATGGTGCAGTTGTTGTTGTTTCTGTTGTAGATGGTGCAGTTGTTGTTTGTGTTGTAGATGGTGTAGTTGTTGTTTGTGTTGTAGATGGTGTAGTTGTTGTTTGTGTTGTAGATGGTGTAGTTGTTGTTTCTGTTGTAGATGGTGCAGTTGTTGTTGTTTCTGTTGTAGATGGTGCAGTTGTTGTTTCTGTTGTAGATGGTGCAGTTGTTGTTTCTGTTGTAGATGGTGTAGTTGTTGTTTCTGTTGTAGATGGTGTAGATGTTGTAGATGGTGTAGTTGTTGTTTCTGTTGTAGATGTTGTAGATGGTGTAGTTGTTGTTTCTGTTGTAGATGGCGTAGTTGTTGTTTCTGTTGTAGATGTTGTAGATGGTGTAGTTGTTGTTTCTGTTGTAGATGGTGTAGTTGTTGTTTCTGTTGTAGATGTTGTAGATGGTGTAGTTGTTGTTTCTGTTGTAGATGGTGTAGTTGTTGTGTCTGTTGTAGATGTTGTAGATGGTGTAGTTGTTGTTTCTGTTGTAGATGGTGCAGTTGTTGTTTCTGTTGTAGATGTTGTAGATGGTGTAGTTGTTGTTTCTGTTGTAGATGTTGTAGATGGTGTAGTTGTTGTTTCTGTTGTAGATGGTGTAGTTGTTGTTTCTGTTGTAGATGTTGTAGATGGTGTAGTTGTTGTTTCTGTTGTAGATGGTGTAGTTGTTGTTTCTGTTGTTTCTGTTGTAGATGGTGTAGTTGTTTCTGTTGTTTCTGTTGTAGATGGTGTAGTTGTTGTTTCTGTTGTAGATGGTGTAGTTGTTGTTTCTGTTGTAGATGGTGTAGTTGTTGTTTCTGTTGTAGATGGTGTAGTTGTTGTTTCTGTTGTAGATGGTGTAGTTGTTGTTTCTGTTGTAGATGGTGTAGTTGTTGTTTCTGTTGTAGATAGTGTAGTTGTTGTTTCTGTTGTTTCTGTTGTAGATGGTGTGGTTGTTGTTTCTGTTGTAGATGGTGTAGTTGTTTCTGTTGTAGATGTTGTAGATGGAGCAGTTGTTGTTTCTGTTGTAGATGGTGTAGATGGTGTAGTTGTTGTTTCTGTTGTAGATGGTGTAGTTGTTGTTTCTGTTGTTTCTGTTGTAGATGGTGTAGTTGTTTCTGTTGTAGATGTTGTAGATGGTGCAGTTGTTGTTTCTGTTGTAGATGGTGTAGATGTTGTAGTTGTTGTTTCTGTTGTTTCTGTTGTAGATGGTGTAGTTGTTGTTTCTGTTGTTTCTGTTGTAGATGGTGCAGTTGTTGTTTCTGTTGTAGATGTTGTAGATGGTGTAGTTGTTGTTTCTGTTGTAGATGGTGCAGTTGTTGTTTCTGTTGTTTCTGTTGTAGATGGTGTAGTTGTTGTTTCTGTTGTAGATGGTGTAGTTGTTGTTTCTGTTGTAGATGTTGTAGATGGTGTAGTTGTTGTTTCTGTTGTAGATGGTGTAGTTGTTGTTTCTGTTGTAGATGGTGTAGTTGTTGTTTCTGTTGTAGATGGTTCAGTTGTTGTTTCTGTTGTAGATGTTGTAGATGGCAGAGTTGTTGTTTCTGTTGTAGATGGTGTAGTTGTTGTTTCTGTTGTAGATGGTGTAGTTGTTGTTTCTGTTGTAGATGTTGTAGATGGTGTAGTTGTTGTTTCTGTTGTAGATGGTGTAGACGGTGTAGATGGTGTAGTTGTTGTTTCTGTTGTAGATGGTGTAGTTGTTGTTTCTGTTGTAGATGGTGTAGTTGTTGTTTCTGTTGTAGATGGTGCAGTTGTTGTTTCTGTTGTAGATGGTGTAGTTGTTGTTTCTGTTGTAGATGATGCAGTTGTTGTTTCTGTTGTAGATGTTGTAGATGGTGTAGTTGTTGTTTCTGTTGTAGATGGTGTAGTTGTTGTTTCTGTTGTAGATGGTGTAGTTGTTGTTTCTGTTGTTTCTGTTGTAGATGGTGTAGTTGTTGTTTCTGTTGTAGATGGTGTAGTTGTTGTTTGTGTTGTAGATGGTGCAGTTGTTGTTTCTGTTGTAGATGGTGTAGTTGTTGTTTCTGTTGTAGATGGTGTAGATGGTGTAGTTGTTGTTTCTGTTGTAGATGGTGTAGTTATTGTTTCTGTTGTAGATGTTGTAGATGGTGTAGTTGTTGTTTCTGTTGTAGATGGTGTTGTTGTTTCTGTTGTAGATGGTGTAGATGTTGTAGATGGTGTAGTTGTTGTTTCTGTTGTAGATGGTGTAGTGGTTGTTTCTGTTGTAGATGGTGTAGTTGTTGTTTCTGTTGTAGATGGTGCAGTTGTTGTTTCTGTTCTAGATGTTGTAGATGGTGCAGTTGTTGTTTCTGTTGTAGACGGTGTTTCTGTTGTAGATGGTGTAGTTGTTGTTTCTGTTGTTTCTGTTGTAGATGGTGTAGTTGTTGTTTCTGTTGTTTGTGTTGTAGATGGTGCAGTTGTTGTTTCTGTTGTAGATGGTGTAGTTGTTGTTTCTGTTGTAGATGGTGTAGATGGTGTAGTTGTTGTTTCTGTTGTAGATGGTGCAGTTGTTGTTTCTGTTGTAGATGTTGTAGATGGTGTAGTTGTTTCTGTTGTAGATGGTGTAGTTGTTGTTTCTGTTGTAGATGTTGTAGATGGTGTTGTTGTTGTTTCTGTTGTAGATGGTGTAGATGTTGTAGATGGTGTAGTTGTTGTTTCTGTTGTAGATGGTGTAGTTGTTGTTTCTGTTGTAGATGTTGTAGATGGTGTAGTTGTTGTTTCTGTTGTAGATGGTGCAGTTGTTGTTTCTGTTGTAGATGTTGTAGATGGTGTAGTTGTTGTTTCTGTTGTAGATGGTGTAGTTGTTGTTTCTGTTGTAGATGTTGTAGATGGTGCAGTTGTTGTTTCTGTTGTAGATGGTGTAGTTGTTGTTTCTGTTGTTTCTGTTGTAGATGGTGTAGTTGTTGTTTCTGTTGTAGATGTTGTAGATGGTGTAGTTGTTTGTGTTGTAGATGGTGTAGTTGGTGTAGTTGTTGTTTCTGTTGTTTCTGTTGTAGATGGTGTAGTTGTTGTTTCTGTTGTAGATGTTGTAGATGGTGTAGTTGTTGTTTCTGTTGTAGATGGTGTAGTTGGTGTAGTTGTTGTTTCTGTTGTAGATGTAGTTGGTGTAGTTGTTGTTTCTGTTGTAGATGGTGTAGATGTTGTAGATGTTGTAGATGGTGTAGTTGTTGTTTCTGTTGTTTCTGTTGTAGATGGTGTAGTTGTTTCTGTTGTAGATGTTGTAGTTGGTGTAGTTGTTGTTTCTGTTGTAGATTGTGTAGATGTTGTTTCTGTTGTTTCTGTTGTAGATGGTGTAGTTGTTGTTTCTGTTGTAGATGTTGTAGTTGGTGTAGTTGTTGTTTCTGTTGTAGATGGTGTAGATGTTGTTTCTGTTGTTTCTGTTGTAGATGGTGTAGTTGTTGTTTCTGTTGTAGATGGTGTAGTTGTTGTTTCTGTTGTAGATGTAGTTGGTGTAGTTGTTGTTTCTGTTGTTTCTGTTGTAGATGGTGTAGTTGTTGTTTCTGTTGTAGATGGTGTAGTTGGTGTAGTTGTTGTTTCTGTTGTAGATGGTGTAGTTGGTGTAGTTGTTGTTTCTGTTGTAGATGGTGTAGATGGTGTAGTTGTTGTTTCTGTTGTAGATGGTGTAGTTGGTGTAGTTGTTGTTTCTGTTGTAGATGGTGTAGTTGGTGTAGTTGTTGTTTCTGTTGTAGATGTAGTTGGTGTAGTTGTTGTTTCTGTTGTAGATGGTGTAGATGTTGTAGATGTTGTAGATGGTGTAGTTGTTTCTGTTGTAGATGTTGTAGATGGTGTAGTTGTTTGTGTTGTAGATGGTGTAGTTGGTGTAGTTGTTGTTTCTGTTGTTTCTGTTGTAGATGGTGTAGTTGTTGTTTCTGTTGTAGATGTTGTAGATGGTGTAGTTGTTGTTTCTGTTGTAGATGGTGTAGTTGGTGTAGTTGTTGTTTCTGTTGTAGATGGTGTAGTTGGTGTAGTTGTTGTTTCTGTTGTAGATGTAGTTGGTGTAGTTGTTGTTGTTTCTGTTGTAGATGGTGTAGATGTTGTAGATGTTGTAGATGGTGTAGTTGTTGTTTCTGTTGTAGATGTTGTAGATGGTGTAGTTGTTTGTGTTGTAGATGGTGTAGTTGGTGTAGTTGTTGTTTCTGTTGTAGATGTAGTTGGTGTAGTTGTTGTTTCTGTTGTAGATGGTGTAGATGTTGTAGATGTTGTAGATGGTGTAGTTGTTGTTTCTGTTGTAGATGTTGTAGATGGTGTAGTTGTTTCTGTTGTAGATGTTGTAGATGGTGTAGTTGTTTGTGTTGTAGATGGTGTAGTTGGTGTAGTTGTTGTTTCTGTTGTTTCTGTTGTAGATGGTGTAGTTGTTGTTTCTGTTGTAGATGTTGTAGATGGTGTAGTTGTTGTTTCTGTTGTAGATGGTGTAGTTGGTGTAGTTGTTGTTTCTGTTGTAGATGTAGTTGGAGTAGTTGTTGTTTCTGTTGTAGATGGTGTAGTTGTTGTTTCTGTTGTAGATGTAGTTGGTGTAGTTGTTGTTTCTGTTGTTTCTGTTGTAGATGGTGTAGATGGTGTAGTTGTTGTTTCTGTTGTAGATGGTGTAGTTGGTGTAGTTGTTGTTTCTGTTGTAGATGGTGTAGTTGGTGTAGTTGTTGTTTCTGTTATAGATGGTGTAGATGGTGTAGTTGTTGTTTCTGTTGTAGATGGTGTAGTTGGTGTAGTTGTTGTTTCTGTTGTAGATGGTGTAGTTGGTGTAGTTGTTGTTTCTGTTGTAGATGTAGTTGGTGTAGTTGTTGTTTCTGTTGTAGATGGTGTAGATGTTGTAGATGTTGTAGATGTTGTAGATGGTGTAGTTGTTGTTTCTGTTGTAGATGTTGTAGATGGTGTAGTTGTTTGTGTTGTAGATGGTGTAGTTGGTGTAGTTGTTGTTTCTGTTGTTTCTGTTGTAGATGGTGTAGTTGTTGTTTCTGTTGTAGATGTTGTAGATGGTGTAGTTGTTGTTTCTGTTGTAGATGGTGTAGTTGGTGTAGTTGTTGTTTCTGTTGTAGATGTAGTTGGTGTAGTTGTTGTTTCTGTTGTAGATGGTGTAGTTGTTGTTTCTGTTGTAGATGTTGTAGATGGTGTAGTTGTTGTTTCTGTTGTAGATGGTGTAGTTGGTGTAGTTGTTGTTTCTGTTGTAGATGTAGTTGGTGTAGTTGTTGTTTCTGTTGTAGATGGTGTAGATGTTGTAGATGTTGTAGATGGTGTAGTTGTTGTTTCTGTTGTTTCTGTTGTAGATGGTGTAGTTGTTGTTTCTGTTGTAGATGTTGTAGATGGTGTAGTTGTTTGTGTTGTAGATGGTGTAGTTGGTGTAGTTGTTGTTTCTGTTGTTTCTGTTGTAGATGGTGTAGTTGTTGTTTCTGTTGTAGATGTTGTAGATGGTGTAGTTGTTGTTTCTGTTGTAGATGGTGTAGTTGGTGTAGTTGTTGTTTCTGTTGTTTCTGTTGTAGATGGTGTAGTTGTTTGTGTTGTAGATGGTGTAGTTGGTGTAGTTGTTGTTTCTGTTGTTTCTGTTGTAGATGGTGTAGTTGTTGTTTCTGTTGTAGATGTTGTAGATGGTGTAGTTGTTGTTTCTGTTGTAGATGGTGTAGTTGGTGTAGTTGTTGTTTCTGTTGTAGATGGTGTAGATGTTGTAGATGGTGTAGTTGTTGTTTCTGTTGTTTCTGTTGTAGATGGTGTAGTTGTTTCTGTTGTAGATGTTGTAGTTGGTGTAGTTGTTGTTTCTGTTGTAGATTGTGTAGATGTTGTTTCTGTTGTTTCTGTTGTAGATGGTGTAGTTGTTGTTTCTGTTGTAGATGTTGTAGTTGGTGTAGTTGTTGTTTCTGTTGTAGATGGTGTAGATGTTGTTTCTGTTGTTTCTGTTGTAGATGGTGTAGTTGTTGTTTCTGTTGTAGATGGTGTAGTTGTTGTTTCTGTTGTAGATGTAGTTGGTGTAGTTGTTGTTTCTGTTGTTTCTGTTGTAGATGGTGTAGATGGTGTAGTTGTTGTTTCTGTTGTAGATGGTGTAGTTGGTGTAGTTGTTGTTTCTGTTGTAGATGGTGTAGTTGGTGTAGTTGTTGTTTCTGTTGTAGATGGTGTAGATGGTGTAGTTGTTGTTTCTGTTGTAGATGGTGTAGTTGGTGTAGTTGTTGTTTCTGTTGTAGATGGTGTAGTTGGTGTAGTTGTTGTTTCTGTTGTAGATGTAGTTGGTGTAGTTGTTGTTTCTGTTGTAGATGGTGTAGATGTTGTAGATGTTGTAGATGGTGTAGTTGTTGTTTCTGTTGTAGATGGTGTAGATGGTGTAGTTGTTGTTTCTGTTGTAGATGGTGTAGTTGGTGTAGTTGTTGTTTCTGTTGTAGATGTAGTTGGTATAGTTGTTGTTTCTGTTGTAGATGGTGTAGATGTTGTAGATGTTGTAGATGGTGTAGTTGTTGTTTCTGTTGTTTCTGTTGTAGATGGTGTAGTTGTTGTTTCTGTTGTAGATGTTGTAGTTGGTGTAGTTGTTGTTTCTGTTGTAGATGGTGTAGATGTTGTTTCTGTTGTTTCTGTTGTAGATGGTGTAGTTGTTGTTTCTGTTGTAGATGTAGTTGGTGTAGTTGTTGTTTCTGTTGTTTCTGTTGTAGATGGTGTAGTTGTTGTTTCTGTTGTTTCTGTTGTAGATGGTGTAGTTGTTTGTGTTGTAGATGGTGTAGTTGGTGTAGTTGTTGTTTCTGTTGTAGATGGTGTAGATGGTGTAGTTGTTGTTTCTGTTGTAGATGTTGTAGTTGGTGTAGTTGTTGTTTCTGTTGTAGATGGTGTAGATGTTGTTTCTGTTGTTTCTGTTGTAGATGGTGTAGTTGTTGTTTCTGTTGTAGATGTTGTAGTTGGTGTAGTTGTTGTTTCTGTTGTAGATGGTGTAGATGTTGTTTCTGTTGTTTCTGTTGTAGATGGTGTAGTTGTTGTTTCTGTTGTAGATGGTGTAGTTGTTGTTTCTGTTGTAGATGTTGTAGATGTTGTAGATGGTGTAGTTGTTGTTTCTGTTGTAGATGGTGCAGTTGTTGTTTCTGTTGTAGATGTTGTAGATGGTGTAGTTGTTGTTTCTGTTGTAGATGGTGTAGATGGTGCAGTTGTTGTTTCTGTTGTAGTTGGTGCAGTTGTTGTTTCTGTTGTAGATGGTGTAGATGTTGTAGATGGTGTAGTTGTTGTTTCTGTTGTAGATGTTGTAGATGGTGTAGTTGTTGTTTCTGTTGTAGATGGTGTAGTTGTTGTTTCTGTTGTAGATGGTGTAGTTGTTGTTTCTGTTGTAGATGGTGTAGTTGTTGTAGATGGTGTAGATGGTGTAGTTGTTGTTTCTGTTGTAGATGGTGTAGTTGTTGTTTCTGTTGTTTCTGTTGTAAATGGTGTAGTTGTTGTTTCTGTTGTAGATGTTGTAGATGGTGCAGTTGTTGTTTCTGTTGTTTCTGTTGTAGATGGTGTAGTTGTTGTAGTTGATTCAGATGTAGATGTGGTTTCAGTTGTTGTTGGTTGAACTACCGTTGTTGATTCAGCTGTTGTTGTTGGTTCAGGTGTAGATGTGGGTTCAGTTGTTGTAGGTTCAGCCAGTGTTGTTGGAGCAGATTCAGTTTCTGCTATAGTTGAATTCACTGTTTCTGTTGTTGTTTGTGCAGCTAGTAATGTAAAATAAATAAATAAACAACAAATCTTTAATAGATAAAATAGAAGAAAGGCATAAGATGGATATATAATATAATTGAATTGTTGAACTCTGTTTCAACATGGTTTAAAAATAATTAGATGCATTGTTGATCACTCTAACCAAGCACTAACAAGTATAATTCTCTCTGTATTTTTCATATGTGACCGAAGGATAATGACACTTAAAAATCAGGCATGGACACCTTTTCAACTTCACTTGCCCTTAATAAAACAGCTCAATGGCATTGGAGGAAAGACAGAAATTCTCCTGCATTACATGCAGCACAAAAAGATTGATTAGTTCGTTTTACACAGATTCGAAAACTGAAGGTTCAATCTTTTAGGACAAACAGTTTGCATTTTGGGAAAAAACAATAATTCGAAATGAGAGAGACAAAGAGCAATCTATGAGCATATCTGAACCCTTGAAGGGCCTTGCGGGAAGGGTCACTTCTTGAAGGCAAAGTTCAAATGAAAGTGAGCAACTGAATTACTTCACAAGGGATCCTCCCACAAATCCGTTAGCAAGGGCGTCACCTTCCTAAAATAATTGCCTAAGTCATTTTTTGACAAAAAAATATTTTTTTGCATAAGTCATCTCCTCATGATGCTGGCCACCTCTGGTAAAATTGCCCACATCCTCAGTTGAACAGATCATGCAATTCTATCTCGGTAGTATAATGGCCTATGTGTGTGACTTAGGCCGTTTTATTTTGCCTAAGTCAAAAGACAATGAGACTTAGGCAACTCTACAGACTTTTCAAGATGGCAGCTGCATCAAGAAGAACGGAAATCTACTCAAACTCTGGAGTTAGTTTTCAGTTTTTTTGTGTTTTCTGAGAAACCTGAAAACATGACTTGGGCAATTATTTTAGCAAGGACTACATCTGATAGTCATTTCAAGGAAGTAACTTTGAGGTTTCTTTTGACTTCCTGATAATCTTTTTTAATCTGTATTATAATTATTGCTTTTATATATTTATATTTATATTTTCACTCCAATTCATGTGTATAATATTATTTTACTTACCTGTGTGATTATTTTTGTCATTTTACCTTTTTTGAGTTATATTTTATATAACTTATTGTGCCTAAATATGCACTGTTACACAAATCTACCTCCGTCTGGTGTCTTAATATACATATGTAGCTATATTCAAACTTTAAATTAAAATAATTTAATTACAAGCTGGCTTTGATAGAACATAGAAGTAATTTAAAAAATAATAAATAAAATTCAGTGAAATGTCATGACAGATTTGTTGATTAAGGGAGTGGTTACATTTTGTGCCTGTTTTGGTTTGGTTTGTTTGGGTTTTTTGTTTTAGTTGTTATTGTTGTTCACATATCTTTTTTTAGTCGTTTGTTTATTACATTTATGTTTTTTTTTTTTTTTTTTTTTATAGTTCGAAATAAAGATTTTCAATTCAATTCAATTCAATTCAAATCAAATCTTACCGTCAAACACCGCACTCTTGGTTGATTAACCCAAACCTTGCTTACTCGAGGTATGCTGGTTCCTTATTATAATTTTTTTTGGTCTTTTGCCTAAACATTTGGAAATGAGAGCACATGGCAATGTGTACATCGTATTTGTTTTATAGAGATAACCAGGGCAATTCACCCAAAGCAGCTGCTTATTTGTCTTTTATATCAGGTATGTTTTCTGTTTTATACTATTTTCTTATTTAATGTGATTTATTTGTTTATTTTTTTAACTCAATTTATGTTTCATGCTCCTTTTTTTGGGTCCCTTTAACTGCATGGAAGAGAAAACAAGGGCGATTCACTCACAAAGAGTCTGCTTGTTTGTGTTTTATGTCAGGGATTAAAACTGATAAACTGCCTCCTGCTGTCCCGTGTCTAACTCCACAAAGCTACACAGAATCAAGTGTTTTGTAACTGTTGTTGCTGGCCGCACATCCCTCTTTGTGGTTACACTTACCCTTAAACATACCCAGGTATGTCACATAACCTGCTTCATTAAATACTCCTCAGCTACAACAGCTCAAAGTGCAGTGTGACAGGGAAGTATCATTTTGGTAACACAATATTGAAAACGACCATGAACCGTGCAACATATTTCATTATCAGTTGTGTTATTGTGTGCTTGTTTACCTTTGGCACAAACACAATCAAAATGACTTAAGTTACAAGTTTGGTTTGTATTCGCAGGAAAAATGTTTGCTTTGCCTTTTGTTGGCAGTTGGTTTTGGAATGCAATGCGTAATTATTAAGGCATTTAAGGAGTTGTAGAGCAAGAACTGAGTTATTATAATACAAATCAACTTAAATAAACACAACGAAACGTCACCCAGTTTTGCGAAGAGGAGTTTCAGTACCGAATCACCATGTGTGAATTCACTCCCCAAATAAGAGAGAACCACAGGATTCTGTTGATTTATTTTTATGAAGATGGGGTAGGAAAAGTATTTTAACATCCAATTAATCATTAATAATAAATTATTTCTTGGGTATTTTGAATGTTGTATTAAATACTTTGAATGCATTAATGTAACAAACATTAATACCAAGTTAATTATTGTTATTGTTTCATTTTTCATTCTAAAAACTGATCTGATTTCAGATTTCGGATCTGATTTCAGATTAACAGATTATAATTTTAGCTATTTGTGTTACCAAAGACTGTAAGAAATTTTGCAATCTTTATATTCCTTAACATTATTGTGGTTTGAACAATCATTCAAGCATTTTCTACCGTTAATTCAAATTCTACACAAATATACTAAATAAGCTCGTCACGATATCTCACAATATATTCCAATTGTTTTAATCATTTTTGTGGCAGAGATGTAATTCTCTTACATGTTTAGTGCTTTAGTCTTAGTCTTTAGTGCTTTAGTCTTTAGTCTTATATTCTCACGCCACAAACTCACATATTTAGATTTAAATAGATCTCTTACCTGTTAGTATTGATCTACCAATCAGTAAAGCCAATCCAGCATATAAAATAAATCGATACATCTTTCAGGAGTTTGCTAACAAACCTAAAGCGAGAAAAATAACCTCTGAGAAGCAACCTAATGTGAATAATGCTTCCTTAATGACTGATCACCTTCTGATTGATTTATATGGAAACGGACAGAGGACTGATGTGTTTTGACATGAGACTAAAACTGTCCTTAAACTCCACCCATCGTTTATTCAATACTAATATAACAGGTTTTTAGACTGGGTCAGTGTGTGTTCAGTTAGATTTCTGTTTTAAACTGGTACAACTTTACAAGAAGGTTTCATTTGTTAACATTTTTAACATGAACAATAAAAAATACTCAAGCATTTATTAATCTTAGTTAATGTTAATTTCAACATTTACTAAAACATTTATTAAAATCAAAAGTTATATCTGGACATTATTTAATGGACTTGAGCTGACATGAACTATTAATGGACAGTTATATTGGTATTAACTAACATTAACAAAGATGTTGAGATTCCAGGAAAGTTCATCGGAAAGTTTGATCCTTTCTTCTGCGCTCTTTGCCTTTGTTTGTTTAGCTTTGACAGGTGCTCGTCAATTCGTTGGGTTTTTCTCATGCCATTTAATACCTTTACACTACCCCTTATTTAAAGACTGTCTTGTGCATTGAAGCTGTCTAGCTCGCCCATGCTCTCGTTTGAGCCAGTGCTCAGCTTTACCCTATAGGCGGATCATCTACACCGCTCTCCTCAGTAGTTAATGCATTAACTAATGGACCTTATTGTTAAGTGTTCCCATTAAAGGGGTGGTATCCTTTTCCACAAGATGTAAAATAAGTCTCTGATGTCCCCAGAGTGTGTATGTGAAATTTTAGCTCAAAATACCCCACAGATATTTATATATAGCATGTTAAAATTAAGCACCGTTTTTGTGTCTGTTCGTTTAAATGCAAATGAGCTGCTGCTCCCGGCACAGGGGGCGGAGCTTCAACAGCTTGAGTCATTTTACTTCACACACACATGCACTGAAAATTAAAAAAAACTTTTAACCTTTTTATGTTCAAACCGGAGTCAGAAAGATGGAGAGACTCAAGAAGAAGTAACAACATATAGAAAACATTTCTGAATGGTTAGTTGGTGAATATATGTAGCTTATGTGTAGTTATCTTCTAGTCATTAGCATATTCTGTCATGATAATCTATAAATCGTGTTCCTGGGGGCGGGGTTTATGTAAATTTTAGGGTTAGTGATGTCACTAATCCGTGTAGTCCCTACCAGCCGTTTGTTGTAGTCCTTAAAAAACGATTTCTTTAAAAGCAAATATCTCCCTTTGCTTTGAACTTTAAGCACTGTAACATTTTTTCAGATGTTGTTTATGCTCAAACAGCAACATTACACACTAACTAAAGTTAGAAAAGTGAAATCATATTCAACCACCCCTTTAAACTAATAATTTATCAACAGAAATATCCAAATATTAAAGTCAAGTCAAAGTCAAGTCATCTTTATTTATATAGCGTTTTTAACAATGTAGATTGTTCCAAAGCGGCTTTACATTGATAATAGGAAATTAAAGAAACAGAGATTGTTTTGGCTTTATAGCAGCTCTAGAATAAAGTTATTGTCCAGCTAAAGTTAGATTTGATTGATTCGCTTCCATCACAACGATCATTAGTTATTAACTTAGGGGCCGCTAACACGACACCGTTTAAAGTTATTTAAAAACCTGTGAGAACGCTGATGGCGTGTACATGCGTATTACGAGTTCAGTCTATAGGTATGTGCGTTTGAGTATATGTCCGCAGGTGTGTAGTCCTTCCCTACAAACCAACCTTCAACAAATTACTTGTCTGGCCTTAAAATTTATAATACAGAATTATTATCGCTTCCGCGGAGCCACGCAAACCGGAATTATCCCGACAACGCTTTATCTGTAGAGAGGTAAAGGGAGGGCGGGAGGCCTTCACAGGGGAGGGACTGGTTGACACTTCAGGACTGGGTTGTCGTCGCGTCCAGGCGCAGGTCCTTCATCAGATCTGGATACGGCTTGGATCCGGCGGACTGCGGTAAACCTCGAGATAAACAGAGAGACTAATATTAGCATAGACGCCATTCTTCTTATGATGTAACGAGTACATCAGGATTTATGGGAAGTGTTCCCGGTTCCGGCTGACCTAATCTATGCATCCTAACATTGAATTATAGAAGTCTATAATGTGTTATGTGTATGCTAGGTCAAAGAGATGTGTTTTTAGTCTGGCTTTGAACTGACAGAGTGTGTCTGCTTCCTGGACAATGTTAGGAAGACTGTTCCAAAGTTTTGGTGCTAAATAGGAGAAGGATCTACCGCCAGCAGTCGATTTTGATATTCTAGGTATTATCAACTGGCCAGAATTTTGAGATCGCAGTAGATGTGAAGGACTATAATGCGTTAAGAGCTTGCTCAAGTACTGCGGATCTAAACCATTTAGTACTTTGTAAGTAATCAGCAATATTTTAAAATTTATACGATGTTTAATAGGGAGCCAATGCAGTGTTGACAGAACCGGGCTAATATGGTCATACTTCCTGGTTCTGGTAAGAACTCGAGCTGCTGCGTTTTGAACCAGCTGTAGTTTGTTTATTAAGCGTGCAGGGCAACCACCCAGTAGAGCATTACAATAATCTAGCCTTGAGGTCATGACTAACTAATTGTTCCGCATTTGTCAATGAGAGCATATGACGTAATTTAGATATATTTTTAAGATGGAAAAATGCAGTTTTACAGATACTAGACACGTGACTTTCAAATTAAAGATTGGTATCAAAGAGCACACACACACCCAGGTTCCTAACCGACGACGAAGACTTAACAGAGCAGCCATCAAGTGTTAGACAGTATTCTAGGTCATTACGTGAGGAAGTTTTTTCGTCCAATAATTAGAATCTCTGTTTTTTCAGAATTAAGTAGTTGGAAATTACTATCCGATTTTTTAATATTAAACATCTATTAGATGGATTTACCCAACTAAATAAAACTAACTGTAGTATTTAAGCTCATTCAACGAATGCTCCGCAATCTGTTGCACAGACATTTACACCCCTCACCTCCTACCATCTTCAAAATAAAGCATTGGATTCTGTATAGAAACATATGTACATAATCATTGTATCTCCTTCTGTAACATATGCTAAGGAACATTTGGTTATTAAAAGGCTTGGGGGATTTGTGTCTCACGGATGTATCTCAAGCTGTCTAGTATGGCAGCTCGAGCACCTTAGATCCAAAGATTGTCAAGAAATTTAATTCTCAAAGTGGTCCTGACTGAACTTATGTAAATGTAACTTATTATAATTGTACTTACAGACCTTATTCACAGCAGCGCCATCTTTGATTTTTAATGGGAATGAAAGCGAGGCTGTGAGGGACAGACATGCATCTCTTCAATGGGCTGTACTGTTATTTAATGTGTTTTTGGATTGTTCTGCTCATGAAACAAAGAAAAATATCTTTCCAAGTAATTTCAGTTGACAAAAAACTCCCGACAATATAAGCTGTGGAAAATTGTAAGTAGTCTATGAGCTTTATACAGTTTTTTACAGCGGATGCCATTGGAAACACGACAAGTCTGTCCCTCACAGCCTCGCTTTCATACCTGTTATGGCGCTGCTCTGAATAAGGTCTATACATTTGAACACTTTCACTTTTGACTGCATTGTTGGGTGAATATAGGCTACATGCCACAAATACATACCATTCATTACAGTAACATTAACCACTCATTTACGGTAAGGAACAAAAAAGTTTTTTTTTATAAAAAGAATGTAAATACATTTTTCTTATATGATACACTTAAAAATAAAGGTTCTATATTGGCATCGGTATAGTGGAAAAGGGTTCGTCAGATTATGTTTTTTATGTGCTATAAATAAATGAAAATTAAAAAAAAAAAAAAGAGCAATAGCAAATTTAAAGTTAGCATGAACATAGATGAATAAATGGGTGTATCCTTGCATTCCAGAAATGTCCAGTCAATATGTCATGCTGTTCTACAGAGAGAGACAAAAGACTATTGTTTTCTGTGTATGATTTCATTGATTATAAACGAGTTCTTCACGGTTACACACTCAAAAAAATAATCTGTTGAACGAACTTAATTAAATTAAGGAAAGGTTTTCCACGAAATTGAATTACATTTTTCCAACAAAATCGAATTAGTTTGAAATAATTTGTTGTAATCTTGTTGTATGAATTTAAATTAATTTAGTCATTCCTGCTAGATAAAGTTTTGTCAGGTTAACTACATTTAGTTTTTGTCCTGCCTTAAATCACCAACATTATAATTTTAGTTAATTTGACTCTATACGGTCACTTCTAATGATAGACACTACTAGTGTTCAATTGAATTAAAACCATTTTTTACATAGTAATATAATATTACTTGTGCAGGTCTGCGAGTGAGGGGTCGCCACTCTTCTGCTTAATGGTAACCACAAAATTCAAAAACATTACAGAAAGTCCTCTAAGTTTCTAACATAACTGAACATTAAACACTAACATTAACTAACAACATCTTTCCATTTACTGAAAAACACATAAAATAACACTTTTTCCCTAAATTGACCCTCTTAATGCAGTCCCTTGCAAAGCATGCTGGGAACTACAGATCCACTGCCCAGTTAGATGTCAACAACAATGATTCATGTAGTTTTCACACAAATTAATTAGGTTGATTGAACACAATTAAATTAAGTTGTGACAATATTAAACAATCGTGTTACTTTTGCTTATTTTAATTAATTATTTTAACAAGAGGCCAAAATTCATTTTTTGAGTGACATCCGGTTAAGACGAACGAAAAATATTCATGTTGACTCAATTAAAAAAAATTTGGTAAACCAAATTTTTAAAAAATTACATTGATTACATTTAATGAAATTAAGATGGAATCATTTCTATGAAGGGTTATGTCATATATGCTCATTTTAATTAATGAAATTGAACAAAGAGCTAAAATCATTTTTTTGAGTGCAGATTCCTAGCATGTAGCATTGTTAGAAATTCTGGCAAACACAAGAGGGAAAGAGCATATAAAGGGAGCTAAGAACATGAGGAACAGGTGTGCACACACAGACAAACAAGGACTTAACGAGGAGACAGGTGCTAACACTCAAACAAGGACTCAACTAAACAAGGGGGCGTAGTACCGGGAAACAAGGAGGAAGGGACAGAGGAGCACATGGCAAACACAAACAAAGACACAGCCATGCGTTTAAGCACAACATAAACATAGATACATTAAACAGAGACAACACAGACAACGCTGCCAGGGCAGAACCCTGACATAAAATTTATAATACAGAATTTTTATCGCTTCCGCGTAGCCACGCGAACCAGAATTATCCCGACAACGCTTTATCTGTAGTTGACACTTCAAGACTGGGTTGTCGTCGCGTCCAGGCACTTCATCAGATCTGGATATGGCCTCGATCCGGCGGACTGCAGTAAACCTTGGGATAAACAGCGAGACTAATATTATATATGACTAATATAGTCATCCAATTTTTTATATCAGCTATGCATTCCGTTAATTTTGTGAATTGGTAAGTTTCGTCAGGGCGTGAAGAAATATAGAGCTGAGTATCATCAGCATAACAGTGAAAACTAATGCCATGTTTCCTAATGATATCTCCCAAGGGTGGCATGTACAGAGTGAACAGCAGCGGTCCTAGTACTGAGCCTTGTGGTACGCCATACTGAACTTGTGATCGATGAGACATCTCTTCATTTACTGCTACAAACTGATAACGGTCAGATAAGTATGATTTAAACCATGCTAATGCAATTCCACTAATGCCAACATAATTTTCGAGTCTATTTAAAAGAATGTTGTGGTCAATGGTGTCAAACGCAGCACTAAGATCGAGTAACACTAATAGAGAGATACAACCACGATCGGATGATAAGAGCAAATCATTTGTGACTCTAATGAGAGCCGTCTTGATACTATGGTACGGTCTAAATCCTGACTGAAAATCCTCAGATATCATTTCTTTCTAAAAGGGAACACAGTTGTGAGGATACCGCCTTTTCTAGTATCTTTGACAGAAAAGGTAGATTTGAGATCGGCCTGTAATTGACTAATTCTGTACGATCAAGTTGCGTTTTTTAACAAGCGGTTTAATCATAGCCAGCTTAAAGGTTTTTGGTATGTATCCTAGAGACAAAGATGAATTAATGATATTAAGAAGAGGATCTATGGTAACACTTTAGAATACTGTATCTTACTTACTGCGTAACTAATAAGTAATTATTGAAGAACTAATAGGTAATTATTCATTAACTACTTCTTCACTACTGTTAACTACTAAGGAAGATGTGTTAACTAATCAGTATGTAATATAGTTTTATGATTGTGTTAAGTAACAGTTAGTTAATCAATAAATAATGATTTCTTGAAGAACTACTACTAATTATCTACTAATTAAGGTTCAAGAAAAATAACTAAGAAGTAACTACTAATGAACAGTCATACAAAACTAACCTCAGATTAGTTTTTATATTTTATATACAGTACTGTGTGTGTCTGTTTTCCTCAGCATAGAATGCCATTGAGTAAATTCATGTTTGAGGCAATGACTGAGGGAAACTGAAAATATAGGGAACTTATTAGTAATTCATAAATAATTATCAAATAATTCTGCAGGAATTAGGCTACTTATAACCTGAAACAGTATTCTAAAGTGAACATATAAGGAAATTAATTGGTAATTAACAAATAATTATTAGATAATTCTTCAGGAATTACTTGGAACCTGGAACAGTATTCTAAAGTGAGAATATAGGGAACTCATTAGTAATTAATAAATAATTATCAAATAATTATCCAGGAATTAGGCTACTTATAACCTGAAATAGTATTCTTAAGTGAACATATAAGGAAATTAATTGGTAATTAACAAATAATTATTAGATAATTCTTCAGGAATTACTTGGAACCTGGAACAGTATTCTAAAGTGAGAATATAGGGAACTCATTAGCAATTAATAAATAATTATCAAATAATTATCCAGGAATTAGGCTACTTATAACCTGAAACAGTATTCTTAAGTGAACATATAAGGAAATTAATTGGTAATTAACAAATAATTATTAGATAATTCTTCAGGAATTACTTGTAACCTGGAACAGTATTCTAAAGTGAGAATATAGGGAACTCATTAGCAATTAATAAATAATTATCAAATAATTATCCAGGAATTAGGCTACTTATAACCTGAAACAGTATTCTTAAGTGAACATATAAGGAAATTAATTGGTAATTAACAAATAATTATTAGATAATTCTTCAGGAATTACTTGGAACCTGGAACAGTATTCTAAAGTGAGAATATAGGGAACTCATTAGCAATTAATAAATAATTATCAAATAATTATCCAGGAATTAGGCTACTTATAACCTGAAACAGTATTCTTAAGTGAACATATAAGGAAATTAATTGGTAATTAACAAATAATTATTAGATAATTCTTCAGGAATTACTTGGAACCTGGAACAGTATTCTAAAGTGAGAATATAGGGAACTCATTAGTAATTAATAAATAATTATCACATACTTCTGACTCAAATCAAACTTACTGTAAAAAAACACATTATTAACGGTATTATCTAAACCTTTGTAAAATAGATAAGTTATCATACATTATGATACATTTTGCTAATTAAATAAAAAGTTTGCTTATTTGCAGATCAATATATAGCCTAGTAAATGTCTGCACTTATCTTACTTATTAGTGCTGAAGAATGACTAAAACTGGCTAAAAAAAAAAAAAAAAACATTGATCAGTGCTTTTTACTTTTCAAGTAATTACCTTTGTACATTTACTAAGATAATTTTGAAAATGAATAGGCCAATAGTTTATCATTTTACTGGAGTAATATTTTATTGGGTTATCTGTACTTTTACTCAAGTACTTGATTTGTGTACTTCATCCACCACTCCACTGCTAAAATAAAATGGTTTATTGTAGTAACCACTGTGTATGACTGTTCATTAGTAGTTACTTTTTAGTTATTTTTCTTGCACATTAATTAATAGATAATTAATAATAGTTATTCAAGAGTTATGACATAATTCATTAGTTATTGATTAACTAACTGAAACTTAACACAATCATACAATTTTATTACATACTAATTAGTTAACACATCTTCCTTAGTAGTTAACAGTAGTGACTTAAGTGTTAATAAATAATTATCTATTAGTACCTCAATAATTCCTTATTAGTTAAGCAGTAAGTAAGATACAGTATTCTAAAGTGTTACCGGATCTATGACCTCTGGAAGCATCTCTTTCAGTAGCTTAGTTGGTATAGGGTCTAACATACATGTTGTCGATTTAGTTGATTTAACGAGTTTAGTGAATTCTTCCTCTTCTATAGCAATGAATGAATCTCCTTAGGGAGACTACAATGCACTGCCTGATGCGATACTGTAGTAGATGGTTGCATGGTTATAATTTTCTCCCTGATATTATCAATCTTGTTAGTAATGAAGTTCATAAAGTCATTACTGCTGTGCTGCTTGGAAACGTCTGGGCTTGAAACTTTATTTTTCGTTAGTTTAGCCACTGTTTCAACTTAGGACTCGAGACTCTCAGTGGAAAAAAAGCTAAGTAAAAGGAATAAAAGTAAGTGAGACAAGAGTAGTTAGATGGCTTGAATAAAGCTGCTCGTTCTTAACCAACTTTCATCTCCCAAATTGGTATGATGCTTTGTCCGTGTCCTGAATTTATAAACTGAGGTGTATGTCCAGTGTATGTTTGAGGAGTTATGACCAATTAGGTATCGTCTTTGATTCTTTGATTCCTCCTCTCCCATTAATTACATGTTATAACATGGTCTCTTAACTTCCCCGCTCTTAGCAGAGTACAATTTAGACATGATTTCTATAATAAGAATACAATACATTTTACACAGATTTCATTTATGCCTCCATTTAAAAAGATAAGAAGACATACATGCTAATATCAAATACTCCTGGCTTCAATGAAACCATTCAATAGTTATAACAATCGCATGATCTAAGCATAAATTTCACATATCTAGGTTGTGGACATGATATAGAATTATGCAGCTGAACAATGTTTGATTGTAAGTTCGTCTAGCATTGTTTCGGAATAATCTGATGTGTTTTGATCATGAAAAAGCAGTCAGAGATTTCAACCCTATCTTTAAAAGCTCAGGTCAAACCGAGGGCTTTGAAAAGACAGTGATCTGTTATCAGAGGTAACTGTCTAAATCATGTATTTCAGAAATATATACAAGTCACACGGTTAGCTAAAAATTATTAATTTAAACAATGCTATAATTTAAGGCAGAAACAATGAGCTCCATGAAGTAATGAATACTTGTTTGTTAACAAATGATTAGGATATATGTTGATTCAGAGTGATTCGTCATCTGAAGTCTTCGCAGGAGTTGGCGTTGTCTCGGTGTTGGGCATCTGAAGTCTTCATGATAGGCTGGATCCAAACTAGAGCTGACAAACTCTCTATTTACCTCAGGATGGGCATCCCGAGATAAAACAGAAACAAATGAAAAATAATCTGCATAGCTGCTGTTCGTAACATTAAGCAATTAAGCAGATAATCATGTGCCTCTGATATAACTAGAGTATTAGGTTATGAGATGCATTATGTGAATGCTTAAACAGGGAGAGCGAGTCTGAGCCACGAACATTATCAGGAAAGCTATTCCAGAGTTTAGGAGCCAAATGTGAAAACGCTCTCCCTCCTTTAGTGGACTTAGATCTCCTAGGTACCAGAAGCCCAGAGTTTTGAGACCTTAGAGAGCGTGATGGATTGTAAGGCGATAGAAGATCAATTAAATACAAAGAAGCTAAACAGTTTAGGGCCTTGTATGTCAGTAGAAATACTTAATAATTGATACAGAACTTATTTGGTAACCAGTGTAGAGATGATAAAATTGGTGTTATATGATTATATTTTCTTGACATGGTAAAAACTTTAGTTACTGCATTTTGGACTAACTATAGTTTGTTTATTGAGGATGCAGGACAACCAGCTAATAAAGCATTACTAGTCTCGAGGTCATGAACGCATGAACTAACTTTTCTGCATTAGAAACAGATAGCATGTTTCAGAGCTTAGCGATGTTTCTGAGGTGGAAGAAGGCTGTTTTTTTATCATATGAAATATGATTTTCGAAAGACAAGTTGCTGTCTAATATAACGCCCAGGTCTTTAACTGTAGAGGATGAAGTTACAGTACATCCTTCTAGATGCAAATTGTATTCTAAGAGATTCTGCGTACAGGTTTTTGGTCCAATAAGTAATACCTCAGTCTAAGCTGATTTTAATAGAAGAAAATTACAAGTCATCCAATATTTTATATATTTAAAACACTCTGTCAACTTAGATAATTTAGAGATTTCATCTGGTCGTAATGAAATATATAACTGAGTATCTGAGGATGGGGGGCATCACGCATCAAGCTCCGATGGCCACGATCCACGGCCACGGCCCCACCACGGTCAGCAGCATCTCCAGTCGTAATGGTTGCTAGTCCTGTGTTTCCAGTACCTACCCGTCCTGTGTTTCCTTGACCAGAGACTCTTCACGTCAACCCTACCATGCCGGACAAGATGGCCCCGCCTGAGTCTTCGGCCAAGATGGCCGCATGACTCTTCAGAGGTTGCAGCATTGCAGGCTGAATCATAAGACGCTGTCAAAGGTTGTACATTTACAATTGTATTTCTGATGCTTTCGATTTTCTCAGTGAAGAAATTCATAAATACATTACTACTAAACTGTAATGCAGTGGTTCTCAATTCCAGTCCTCGGGACCCGCTGCTCTGCACATTTTGTATGTCTCCCTTATTTAACACACCTGAACCGGATCATCAGCTCATTAGGAGAGACTCCATGAACTGAACTGAGTGTGTCAGATCATAGATGTAAACACTAGGGGCCCTATTTTAACGATCTGAAACGCAAGTGTCAAAGCGCAAAGCGCAAGTAACTTTGTGGGCGGGTCTTGGCGCTGTTGCTATTTTCCCGGCGGGATAAATGACTCTTGCGCCAGGCGCAAATCTAAAATGGGTTGGTCTGAAGAGCTTCATTATTCATAGGTGTGGTTTGGGCGTAACGTGAAATAAACCAATCAGAGCGTCATCTCACATTCCCTTTAAGAGCAGGCGCGCTTGTTCTAAAGCGGATTCCTATCATAACGGCGGATTTGCCAGGCGCGCGCCAGGAGCGGTTCACAGCCAAGGAGAGCAACGCTATCAATCTATCTATCTAATAATGTATGATTTGCAAAAATGAAAACTGCTGCTTCTGTGTAGATGAGAGAATCAAAGTGCCGTTGTGCACACGTTGATTATGGCCAAGCATGCACCCTTACAATAGCTTATGAATAACATGTGCAACGCGCCACTGACTTTAAACTATTTTTTCCTGGTTAGTGGCGCAATTGTTTTCTAAACCTGCAAAATAGCATGAAGGAACATTTGCGCCGGAACACGCCTCCTTTTTTGCGCTGAACCGCCCAGGGAGCGCAAGTTCATTCCCTAGTTTAGCGACGTGCTTCTGTGGAGGGAAAAGCGCGCTGTGCGCGGGTGCAAAATAGGAATGATACATGCGTCGGTGTACAAAGTCAATTGCGCTGGGTGCAAGATAGGGCCCTAGATGTCGCCTTGTATACGGCAGTTCATTGGAACGAATGCGTCAATAGAGCCACCATCTTGGAACAGGGGAGCCCCTCCTCTTTAATGCATCAGCGTCAATGTATGCAAAGGTCTAACAGAAATAAAATCACCATAAATCGTCATGAATGCGATTTTTAAGTTTTTTTGGTTCATTTCAACGGTCAGACATGTATTTATCATCGAGTCCTGAGAAAATTTAAGGTTTTGATATTAAGATAATTATTATTAAATTGAACAAGCGCAACATTCAGCATTCAATCAAATATTCTAAAAGATGTATAATTAATAATAATGTTATTTCAACATAATATCTCGTTATTTCAACATAATATCTGTGCGTGCAACAAGCAAATGTGCATTTGTAAATCCGGTGACGCGTGCATTGTTTTTTATTAATAAACTAGTGTTTTCTGACAGTGTCGACTCGGCCAAAGATGAAATTGACGATCGCCATATTCGTAGTGAACGCGCCTATAGAGAGAAATGCACATAATGGATTACCAGAGAGTAGCCTTTTTCCTTTCGTTTTGAATTATTTAGTTTAAAGACATTTCAAGCTTTGTGTAGCCTATTTGATGTATTTCTCATTTCTGTGTGAGGCATACACTGAGTTTCGTTAAGTTAGGATGAGATGCGCTCCAGTTAACGTGCAATGCAAAAGTGACCGCGCGGGCGCCTCCATGATTAATTGGTTGATGAAAAAATTATTAAAATTAAGATACAATTTATACAAAACGAAATTCACTTTAAAAAAAGACTTTAAACAGTTGACATTTTCACAAATTCCAGTGTCCTTCCACATCTCCATCACCAGTTTGCAAGGAAGAAACAAACCCTTGAGCCCACTGTATCCGTGTGCAAAACGTACACATACATAGGATTTGTGGAATTCTATGTATAATAATCATGGATGTACTGTTTGAAGATTGACAGGGAGAGGACAAAAGCATACTATTAGGACTGTACTACTTACAGGTTACAAGCGCCACACTGTTTTTTTTCCATTAAAAGGTTTGAGTACAATCGGTAAAAAAAATCTAAAGTTAGGAACAACACAGCCAAAAGTGGGTATTGAGGATCAACTCCTACATATTGTACATTTTAAACACAAGGGTTATTTCAAATAATATCTAAAGAGTACAGCACATTCACAGTTAATTTTCTGTGCGAGAATCACAGTTCATTTTCTTCCTCCAAGCAGAGAAATGTACACTTAAAGGACAAGTTCGGTATTTTACACTTAAAGCCCTGTTTACAGATCGTTTCTGATTAAATAGAACGGTTAAGATTAAAATTTGGACACCGGAGATCTCCAAAATGGGGCGTGAACTTCAAAAGTGGGCAGAACCTTCAAAATGGGGCGGGGTCTCCAAGCGCAGATACTTTCACCATTTGCTCTGGCTTCAGCCAATTGTCACAGAGCTCATGGCCAGTGGCATAGGGACTGGAGGTTACCTCCCGTGAGCAGTCTCAGCTATTGGTTTTACGATCTGTTTAATAACTTTTTGAAGCATCAAAGTGGTAGTTGCGTAGCTGTCAGTGGAGGGACAGAAAGCTCTCAGATTTCATAAAAAGTATCTTCATTTGTGTTCCGAAGATGAACGAATGTCTTACAGGTTTGGAATGACATGAGGGTGAGTAAATAATGACAGAATTTAAATTTTTGGGTGAACGATCCCTTGAACTAGTAAACTATTATTATACCTATAAGTTCACTAATAATATAGTTGCAGTACAAATGAAAACTTTGTGGCGTTATAACACCCACGGCACAGGAGATTCGAGGGAAAAATCTTTAATAACTCAGAAGAACATAAAAGAGAAAAACAAAGCTACTACACTTACACATTGATGAGACTGCTTAAATACACAGGGAGAGTAATCAACGTAAAATAGAACAGGTGCAGGGACTAATTAACACCCAGGGAAACCGACGATAAAGGAACAGTGAAAATGAAACCAAAACAGAATATAACAGAATATAGGCCTACACGTTACAATACTATTAGTACATTAATATTAGTTTACTTACAACATAAAGTATACTTATAATATACTTGAACTCAACTTAAGTATAATTAATAAAATGAACTTGAAATATACATAAAGGATATACATATATATGTAAAGGATTGCATGTGGTTGGACAGAACTTTTTTCATGTCAGATCCTTTTTCATGTCAGATCCTTAGACCAACAATTTTCTTGATTTCTTCACAGTAATCCTGATGGTCCCACTAATGTTTGCTTGAAAGTGCTTGGCAAACTGCAATAAAAAATGTAAAACTTATACATTTTACATATATACATATATATATACACATGCATTACAGTAAAATCTAAACAGTAACAAACAACTGTTTTGAGTCCGTTTTGACCAGCTAATGATCATAATTAGACAAAAAAGTTTAGACATAAATTAGCTTACCTTTTCAAAATATGTAATGATTTGATCATTGCTCATCTCAACAAAGGATCTAATTTTGAAAGTTGCGTAAGCAAATGCTGTCATATCTATAAAATACAAATGCAAATTAGATTCATTTCAGCATAAGTGAAAATAACTGTAATAGCACAATATGGGAGGTGAGTAATAAGAATAATAGCATAAATAGATCAAATAAATATGACTTACTTCGGGGGAGAGCACCTGTAGATGAAGATGTTGCTGGGTGAACTAACGTTGTTGGTCCACCTGTTATCATTTGTACAGATGTAGAATCTTGTGTAATTGATGTTTCTCTTTGAGATGTAGATGTGGTTTCAGTTGCTGCTGGTTCTACTACCATTGTTGGTCCAGCTGTTGTCATTGGTTCAGATGTAGATGCTGGTTTAGTTGATGTTTCTGCTTGAGTTGCAGTTGTGGTTTCAGTTGTTGTTGATGATGATGTTGTTGTTGGAGAAGAGAATGATGGTTGAGTTGTATCAATTGATGTTGGTTCAGATGTAGATTTCGGTGTACTTGTGGTTTCTGTTTGAGATGTAGATGTGGTTTCAGCTGTTGTTGATTGAACTGCATTTATTTGTCCAGCTGTTGTCATTGGTTCAGATGTAGATGCTGTTTTAGTTGATGTTTCTGCTTGAGTTGCAGTTGTGGTTTCAGTTGTTGTTGATGATGTTGTTGGAGAAGAGAATGATGGTTGGGATGTATCCATTGTTGTTGGTTCAGATGTAGATTTCGGTGTACTTGTGGTTTCTGCTTGAGTTGCAGTTGTGGTTTCAGTTGTTGTTGATGATGATGTTGTTGTTGGAGAAGAGAATGATGGTTGAGTTGTATCAATTGATGTTGGTTCAGATGTAGATTTTGGTGTACTTGTGGTTTCTGTTTGAGATGTAGATGTGGTTTCAGCTGTTGTTGATTGAATTGAAATTGTTGTAGTTGCACTCACAGATGTAGTTTCTGCTGTAGTTTCTGTTTGAGGTGTAGATGTAGCTTCAGCTGTTGTTGTTTGATCTGCATTTATTTGTCCAGCTGTTGTCATTGGTTCAGATGTAGATGCTGGTATAGTTGATGTTTCTGCTTGAGTTGCAGTTGTGGTTTCAGCTGTTGTTGATGATGTTGTTGGAGAAGAGAATGATGGTTGAGTTGTATCAATTGATGTTGGTTCAGATGTAGATTTCGGTGTACTTGTGGTTTCTGTTTGAGATGTAGATGTGGTTTCAGCTGTTGTTGATTGAACTGCATTTATTTGTCCAGCTGTTGTCATTGGTTCAGATGTAGATGCTGGTTTAGTTGATGTTTCTGCTTGAGTTGCAGTTGTGGTTTCAGTTGTTGTTGATGATGTTGTTGTTGGAGAAGAGAATGATGGATGAGTTGTATCCATTGATGTTGGTTCAGATGTAGATTTCGGTGTACTTGTGGTTTCTGTTTGAGATGTAGATGTGGTTTCAGCTGTTGTTGTTTGAAATGCATTTATTGGTCCAGCTGTTGTCATTGGTTCAGATGTAGATGCTGGTATAGTTGATGTTTCTGCTTGAGTTGCAGTTGTGGTTTCAGTTGTTGTTGATGATGTTGTTGGAGAAGAGAATGATGGATGAGTTGTATCAACTGATGTTGTTTCAGATGTAGATTTCGGTGTACTTGTGGTTTCTGTTTGAGATGTAGATGTGGTTTCAGCTGTTGTTGATTGAACTGCATTTATTGGTCCAGCTGTTGTCATTGGTTCAGATGTATATGCTGGTATAGTTGATGTTTCTGCTTGAGTTGCAGTTGTGGTTTCAGTTGTTGTTGATGATGTTGTTGGAGAAGAGAATGATGGTTGAGTTGTATCCATTGTTGTTGGTTCAGATGTAGATTTTGGTGTACTTGTGGTTTCTGTTTGAGATGTAGATGTGGTTTCAGCTGTTGTTGTTGTTGTTGGAAATGCATTTATTGGTCCAGCTGTTATCATTGGTTCAGATGTAGATGCTGGTATAGTTGATGTTTCTGCTTGAGTTGCAGTTGTGGTTTCAGTTGTTGTTGTTGATGTTGTTGGAGAAGAGAATGATGGTTGAGTTGTATCAACTGATGTTGTTTCAGATGTAGATTTCGGTGTACTTGTGGTTTCTGTTTGAGATGTAGATGTGGTTTCAGCTGTTGTTGATTGAACTGCATTTATTTGTCCAGCTGTTGTCATTGGTTCAGATGTAGATGCTGGTTTAGTTGATGTTTCTGCTTGAGTTGCAGTTGTGGTTTCAGTTGTTGTTGATGATGATGATGTTGTTGGAGAAGAGAATGATGGTTGAGTTGTATCCATTGTTGTTGGTTCAGATGTAGATTTCAGTGTACTTGTGGTTTCTGTTTGAGATGTAGATGTGGTTTCAGCTGTTGTTGACTGAACTGCATTTATTTGTCCAGCTGTTGTCATTGGTTCAGATGTAGATGCTGGTTTAGTTGATGTTTCTGCTTGAGTTGCAGTTGTGGTTTCAGCTGTTGTTGATGATGTTGTTGGTGAAGAGAATGATGGTTGAGTTGTATCCATTGTTGTTGGTTCAGATGTAGATTTTGGTGTACTTGTGGTTTCTGTTTGAGATGTAGATGTGGTTTCAGCTGCTGTTGTTGTTGTTGTTTGAAATGCATTTATTGGTCCAGCTGTTGTCATTGGTTCAGATGTAGATGCTGGTATAGTTGATGTTTCTGCTTGAGTTGCAGTTGTGGTTTCAGTTGTTGTTGATGATGTTGTTGGAGAAGAGAATGATGGTTGAGTTGTATCAATTGATGTTGGTTCAGATGTAGATTTCGGTGTACTTGTGGTTTCTGTTTGAGATGTAGATGTGGTTTCAGCTGTTGTTGTTGTTGTTGGAAATGCATTTATTGGTCCAGCTGTTATCATTGGTTCAGATGTAGATGCTGGTATAGTTGATGTTTCTGCTTGAGTTGCAGTTGTGGTTTCAGTTGTTGTTGTTGATGTTGTTGGAGAAGAGAATGATGGTTGAGTTGTATCCATTGTTGTTGGTTCAGATGTAGATTTTGGTGTACTTGTGGTTTCTGTTTGAGATGTAGATGTGGTTTCAGCTGTTGTTGTTGTTGTTGGAAATGCATTTATTTGTCCAGCTGTTGTCATTGGTTCAGATGTAGATGCTGGTATAGTTGATGTTTCTGCTTGAGTTGCAGTTGTGGTTTCAGTTGTTGTTGATGATGATGATGTTGTTGGAGAAGAGAATGATGGTTGAGTTGTATCCATTGTTGTTGGTTCAGATGTAGATTTCAGTGTACTTGTGGTTTCTATTTGAGATGTAGATGTGGTTTCAGCTGTTGTTGATTGAACTGCATTTATTTGTCCAGCTGTTGTCATTGGTTCAGATGTAGATGCTGGTTTAGTTGATGTTTCTGCTTGAGTTGCAGTTGTGGTTTCAGCTGTTGTTGATGATGATGATGTTGTTGGAGAAGAGAATGATGGATGAGTTGTATCAATTGATGTTGGTTCAGATGTAGATTTCGGTGTACTTGTGGTTTCTGTTTGAGATGTAGATGTGGTTTCAGCTGTTGTTGATTGAACTGCATTTATTTGTCCAGCTGTTGTCATTGGTTCAGATGTAGATGCTGGTATAGTTGATGTTTCTGCTTGAGTTGCAGTTGTGGTTTCAGCTGTTGTTGATGATGTTGTTGGAGAAGAGAATGATGGTTGAGTTGTATCCATTGATGTTGGTTCAGATGTAGATTTCGGTGTACTTGTGGTTTCTGCTTGAGATGTAGATGTGGTTTCAGCTGTTGTTGATTGAACTGCATTTATTTGTCCAGCTGTTGTCATTGGTTCAGATGTAGATGCTGGTTTAGTTGATGTTTCTGCTTGAGTTGCAGTTGTGGTTTCAGCTGTTGTTGATGATGATGATGTTGTTGGAGAAGAGAATGATGGTTGAGTTGTATCAATTGATGTTGGTTCAGATGTAGATTTCGGTGTACTTGTGGTTTCTGTTTGAGATGTAGATGTGGTTTCAGCTGTTGTTGACTGAACTGCATTTATTTGTCCAGCTGTTGTCATTGGTTCAGATGTAGATGCTGGTTTAGTTGATGTTTCTGCTTGAGTTGCAGTTGTGGTTTCAGTTGTTGTTGATGATGTTGTTGGAGAAGAGAATGATGGTTGAGTTGTATCCATTGTTGTTGGTTCAGATGTAGATTTCGGTGTACTTGTGGTTTCTGTTTGAGATGTAGATGTGGTTTCAGCTGTTGTTGATTGAACTGCATTTATTTGTCCAGATGTTGTCATTGGTTCAGATGTAGATGCTGGTTTAGTTGATGTTTCTGCTTGAGTTGCAGTTGTGGTTTCAGCTGTTGTTGATTGAATTGAAATTGTTGTAGTTGCACTCACAGATGTAGTTTCTGCTGTAGTTTCTGTTTGAGGTGTAGATGTAGCTTCAGCTGTTGTTGTTTGATCTGCATTTATTTGTCCAGCTGTTGTCATTGGTTCAGATGTAGATGCTGATATAGTAGATGTTTCTGCTTGAGGTGTAGATGTGGTTTCAGCTGTTGTTGATTGAATTGAAATTGTTGTAGTTGCACTCACAGATGTAGTTTCTTCTGTAGTTTCTGTTTGATTTGTAGATGTGGTTGGTTCAATCGTAGTTGTTGATGTTGTTTGATCAGTTGTTGTTTGTGCAGCTGGTGATGTAAAAAACAACCAAAAAAAAAAGATAATAGATGAGATAGAAGAAAAGCATTTATAGATGGCAGACAACAGTGACTTTTCATGAGCACTAACACATATCAGATTTGTTTGTCATATAAGAGAAACATAAAAATGTGGAAACCACTGATCTAGAATACCCCTTTGCCAGTAAGACCCCTTGCATTTGCTGCCTATTAATAATGTTTAAAGATTGGAAGGCAGAGGCATCCACATCCAGTAGGTTTTTCTAATGGGCTTTTGCAATGCATGGCGGTTTCATACAAAGGCGAGAACAATTGAATTAAGTTATAAATAAGAATAATAAACAACCCAAATAAATAGGGAGGATTTTATATATATAAATAATGATTTACACAACGTGGTTGTCTATACAGACGGAGGGTCCAGACCTCCATAGGGTGTGTGAGCATCTTTGCCAAGGTACACACCCTTCCAAGAGAGTGACCGATGTTAAAGATGTGAATCACTGTTGGAACACCATTAATTTGGCAAAAGACAGCTCTTAATTGTCTTACAGCACTGGTAAAATCCACCAAATGCATTGTTGTCCCAAGAAAATTGTTGCATGGTTTGCATTGTTGTCCCAAGAAAATTGTTGCATGGTTTGCTTATGCCATTGCAATTCAGGCTACATCACCCTTCTGCACATCAGTTGAGATTTTGAGACTTCTATGCACTGTATTTGGATTTGGCTATCCAGCATACCAAGACTGGTTGCCACCAATGTGCCACTCTGGCAAAAGCCCTGTTGTTCCTGATGGAGCAGTCCCGTTATGAGTCGAGTCTACCTTTACAGCTGACATGCTAAAATGTGAACATCAGCTCATCTTAGTCATCCGTGAGTGTGTGACATTCTTCACGGCTGCTCTTTTAATTGATGACGAGAGGAAGGAGACATTGCAGGATGGGCAATGTACACCTATATATCAACCTCCGTCTGCTCACTGGGACATTTTCCATGGGCAGGACACATCTAGCGCCAGGTTAGCATTGACCAATGACGAGGTGAGTGCACAACAAGAGATTGCTTCGCCCTCAACTGACTCAGTGCTGACTTTTTGGAAGTCTGGCCATCTTCGTCAGTTTCCTGACAAGTTAAAGGACTATGAGCTACAGCAATCAAGCAGCTTTGACCTGTATCCTTTGTTATGACATATAGTAAATTTTGAAAATATGTTGCATTTATGTTTGGTATTGTGTTGCATAACAATTTGCAGTGCTGTTTGCACTGACTACTTGATTCCAATGTTTTGTCTTTTGTTGTTATGTGTGATCTTGTTTACCCCTAACCAACATTGGTGGCACCAGTATATGGAATCCCAGCATATTGCCTGTTATATTGGCTTCGGTTTGCATTGAAGTGAGTCTTATTTTGCCTCTCATGTCTGTGATTCATTGTGCCTCATCTACACACTGGTGTAAAGTGATCCTCCACTAATTTAAATGGCATACCATTCAGAAAGCTGGTGCTTACATTTTTTTGAAAGGGGCACAAATCCATGTATAACCTGAATGTTTACTAAGGCTACGTCTACATTAATCCGGATACATTCGAAAATGGCGTTTTCATTTATAAACGCTCTCCGTCCACACTAGCGTTTTCAGGCGTTTTCGGCAGTTCGGTGTGGATGAGAAACTTTTGAAAGACGCCTGAAAACGCTAAATTCACCTTTGTGTCACCATTCATGTGAAAAAATAAATAATTTAAGTTATCGCGCAATTCTTCTGACAGGATAGTTTTATTTAGTAAAATATCTCACCATTCACTGATGCGGTCCAGGTCGCACGCAGACACCATATGTTTAGTCTAAAACGTGACTGCTCTCATGTATTGCCGCAGGACAGCAAATGTGAATAAATTCTGTCATCTTTGCAGGACTGTGATATGAAGAGTATGCAATGTAGAATATTTTTAGCAACAGTGTGAAAGTGAATAGCACATAACAGGCACAATACTGGTATAAACATGAATATCTATTGGTACTGTTGGAAACTCAGAATCGAAGACCAGGAGACTTGGTTCTTTCTTCAGCAGGATTCTTTATTGAGAACACGAGCTGTCGGTAGCTGCAGTCACCAAAGTCTAACTTAGTTCTATACAGTATAGTTTTTTATACATTTACAAGGAGGAGGGACTGAAAAAGGTGGAGACAAATCCAAACAAAGCATGCAAATGAGTATACAGGTTTAGGTAACACACCCTAGACTGAGGGTCTGGCCAATCCTAATTCAATCAGCATAACCGTCTATTGCATTGCTAATCCAATCAGCCTAACGATTCAACGTCTGGGGCTGGGGCTCCAAGAGTCATTTGGGCTCCGAAAGCCATTTGCAGAACAAAAGGTGACAGTCTCAGTGATCTGACTCATTTAACTTATAATGGAGAAAACAGGAATTGCAACTTTGCTGAGCCGAATCATTCATGTGATATTCATCATCTTAACCTTAAAAGCTAAATACAATATTATTTACCGTGACGTTATGTACGGAAGCATATTTGAAATAGATTCTTAAATTTGTTATTCCACAGTACAATATGCATCACATGACTAAATTTATGTCATCGTTTTTAAATAGCACCGGTTTCACAGTCCACACTACAACGTGAAAATGGCGTTTTCAAATGTATCCACTTTGGAGTGCGTTTTCAAAAAAGCTTTGTTTTCATTAATAAAAAGCCGTCTCAGTGTGGACGGAAGCCCAAAACGGAGAGAAAAATATACGTTTTCAAGCGAAAATGTATTAGTGTGGACATGGCCTAAATGTGCCGATATAATCTAAAAGTTTAGAGACAGGGACCTCAATATCTGTGACTCATAGACTCATCTGTTTAGTCAGCCGCAAATATGGCTTGACCCCAAAAAATTCTAACAAAAGGTTTCTCAGTGGTTTACAGTAGTTTCAGATGTACTTAAAAACATACTAAAAGTTTACCAAAGTTTGACTCCAAGAAAGGCCCCATTTTCAAAATGGCGGCCGTCAGGTCCTTAAAATGACCATTACTCCTTTGTATTCCTTCTAGACAAGGAATACTGGTGCCTGATACATGTTTGGGCCATGTAATATTCTAATTAGCATATTTGCATGATGGATAAGTGATAACAAGTACAATTACATAATAAAGCAATTGGTTACAAGCATATTTATGTCAAAAATAAGTACAATTTCCCTCAAGTAATTGCATATTTCTCCATTCTCATATAGTTTTGCATGGTGTTGGTGGTTTCTGTGGTTCATAACCATTCTTTTGATTCCAATAAAGAATAAATTCATTAGAACATGTGTGGTACTGTAAAATTAGTCAAAACAGGGCTGCCACGTGAAGGCATGTGCCGATTGTCTGAACCCATATAGAATCACGCCAATTAATTGGGTGATGGTGCGGGCGCCTCCTCTTCGGGGCTACATCACTTACTCTTATACAGTGAACGCACCCTCTGCTCCTCAGATTTTACACCGATGAAGAAGCTCCTTCAGCAGCAAGAGGAGCTTGGCAGCGAACGCAGCATCTCGTTCCCCATTCAGAGAACATGGGTTACGCGAGTAACCCGAGACGTTCTCTTTCATAGGTTGTCATACTCAAAACTTGGAAAAATAACTCTTTGATATTCAAAATGTTACAAGAACAATTCAGGAGGTGTTGATTCAATAGATTCTGTTCAGTACATTCAGTTTGGTAAATAAAATTCAAAAGGTTTGGTTCAATACATTCAATCCAAAAGAAGTTCAGTAAATCAGTGCAAAAGATTCAACTCAGAAAATTTGGGTCGATTCAGTAATCTCAGTTCAGAAAGATTCAGTTCAAGTGACTCGGTTCAAAATTGTTCAATTCGATAGATTCACCAGGAAAATGATTCGATTCCACA
This sequence comes from Vimba vimba, assembly GCA_022828995.1. NCBI lineage: Eukaryota > Metazoa > Chordata > Actinopteri > Cypriniformes > Leuciscidae > Vimba > Vimba vimba. The sequence goes on along the minus strand of CM040825.1, from coordinate 8,988,232 downwards.
GTTCTAGAAAACTCCATGTGGTACAAAAAAAATAAGGAACAATAAAAAAAAAAATAGCTCCGTCTCCACAAAGACATTCCTTTGAGCGGTCTCTCAAAGGTAAAAAAATAAAGAAAACGTGGCTCCGTTTGTGTGAAACTAGCAGGTAATTGGAATTTTCCTACCCGGTTCCTGGGTTAGATTGAATTGTTTCGCCTCAGTCAGCGTTCGTCTCGTGTGGGTTGACTCGCCATCTCACATCGTCCTCTAATTGAAATGATCGGAGTTCCAGCAGAGAATGTCTAATAAGGGGAGAAGTTCCACTCTCAGTAAACTTCCGGCTTCTGAACTGGTTGCAGTTCCACTCTGGCTCCATATGAGGGCGCTCACAGGACGAGTGCAGAATGAATGGAGGTCTATGGCGCTATACCCCTCAAAATCCACTTTTCTCAGGATATATTTTTTTGTCTAGTAATTTGAATGTTGTATTCAAAAGGAGATGCAAAGAAATTACACATTGCTGGGTGTTCAATTTTTTAGAGTCACTTATTTGCTTAAAAAAGTCTTTTAAAATGTCAATGACGTCATACACATCGTACGACCAGAGATACTGCTTTACGGCAATCCTTCAGTCACTTTGGTGCTTTCACGCTCTGCACTTTCTTTTCCCTAGAGAAATAGGACAACCCTTTGCCCACTATTAGAACAATTTATCATTGCACACCTGCAAGGCATTTTTCTCCTTTTTAAATTTTTATTGATATTTAGCACTATTGAGCGGGACATTGGTTGTTGTTGTTTTTTTTAAGGTGGCAATACTATACCATATGTATCCTGTATTTCCTAACACAAGAATAACACAACAAGTACTCAAATTCTATTTATTTTCCGTGTAAATTTCACAGTACATACCATAGGCAGATAAAAGTGCCAGCAACCAAAAAAAGTTGCTGCGTTGAAAAAAAAAAGTTGGGTGAAAAAGTCCGCCTTAACATTCTGGTCCCGCATCGGATGCCACGATGCCATCAAACGGTATCTCTGGTCGTAATCAGTCCTTCACTGACCAATCAGCGTTCATTAGCAGAATTCTAGCGTGTTATGGGCAACAACAACTCAACATGTAAGAAATCGAAAGGACATAAGTACTCGTTCATTCAACTTTCGACCTATAACCCATGTTGAACTTGCAAAACCTACAATCAAATCTGAGATTTCTCAACGGCAATCGGGTGAAAGAGACACATTTAGCCATCTAGCTCCATAGACTCCCATTCAGTCTGCACTCATGGGCGATCGCCCCCAGTGGAACTCTGGTGGAACTACAACCACAATTCGGTACAATAGGACTTAATAGGGAGTGGCCAGGCTCTCCATAGACGGGTTCTGGTTCCAGCATGAAAAAAACCCTGACCTGTATATATATATATATATATACACACAGGCAACATTAAGTTCACAAGCATATCAATTCACTGTTTCTAGTACAACAGTACAGGTAGCATTTGTCGGCCTGCTAAACAATTAACAGTAACATTTTCACCGTAATTCAACAACTCAGTCGACATTACGCCATCTAATTAAACAATAAATATCATCATACAATATGAACACTTGCAACTCATACACATTATTGCTTAGCCAACAAACCTCTTTTAACTTGTAATACACCAGAACTCGTCAATATCACATTATCTCTCACCCAAATACATCGTTACAAATAATCTGACTGCATATGATTGCAATGTTTACACATTGAAAATGTGCACTCACCAAAATCCAAAGAAATAAACGCATAGATGTATTTTATCCTCTTTGACTTCTCATTTTAGCTCTTGCTCAAAGTTATGCTGCTGCTTATATCATTAGTCTCGTGGAGAGAGAAAAGTTTCCCGCAACCCGCGACTAGCGTGGTGGGGCGGGACTTCAACCTATAATTAATGTGATTGGAGGATTACTGCAATGTCAATCATCACACTAACATACATTTCACTTTGATTTTATAATTTCTTACATTTTCATTATTAGTATTATTTCTGGTTAGATTATTATTTTACCACTCTTTAATTTATTCCTTTTTATAATAAATTTAAATTATACAGGGTTACATTCACACACAGGCCTCTGTTCGGGCTTATGATCAAAGTTATACAACTCCAATTTAAGTTACTTTTGGGTGCAATAACTTTTACATTGAATGTCAAGTCTGTGTTTTAGCACAAAAAAAAGGGTATGTGTCCAAAAACACGTACTGAGTAGGAGTTACATGACATAGGCTAAATTGTTTACATCTCTGGTTCACCCCAAACAAAGATAAAACCTTACAGTAATCTCACAAAATCACGTATTCCATAAGTATGTAATCATGTCAGTGAAATTTAGACAAGTCCAATGGATTCATAGACCCAGAAAACATGGAGTTAGACACCAAGATTACTTAGCTAGGTCAAATAATGAAGGACATTTTAAGGGCTTCCTGCCCATCTTGGACGCCATCTTGAAAATTACACCTTTCTAGTGGTCAGACTTTGGTAAACTTTTAGTATGTTATTAAGGACACCTTATACTACAGCTGAGAAACCTTTTGTTAGAATTTTTTTAGGGTTAGGTGTTTTTTTTCTTTCATATAATGGATGGTCAAAATGGATGATGACGGACATAAATAAACAATTTTGATCCATTTGATAAATATTATGTGTCATGAAAGGGGACAAGCCAGTGGAGGAGCTTTGTAAGGTGTTGTGTGCCAGCTTTGTCCAGATCAAGAACCGACTACAAAAGGATGGCTGATAGGAAGTGAAACAGTGGAGGTATACTTGGTTGCAATAACGAAGAGAAAAGAGCAGGATCTATTCATTAATCATGAACTCAAAACAAAATTATCAGGATACTAGATTGACCAGGAACAGAACAACCAACATAATCCAACGAGAACAGACCATCAACTGAAAGAAACAAAGAGCTTAAAACACAATCAAACCAATCCATGAAATGAACAAGTGCAACTGATAATCTAATCAATGGAAAACTATTGATACCAACTGAAACACAGGAAACTAAAACATGACAAAACCAACCCCACACAGAAACAAACACAGATCATCCGTAACAATAGTATAATATGTAGCAATTAAATAAATACATATAAGAACAAGATGTATTACCAGTAAGCAATTGTTTTAGAAATGGCTTGTGTTATTCTTTGATGTGCATAGTTTATTTTGCATTTCCAGAAAAAGTAGTTCTGTTATGACACAACATCATATAATTTACTGACTAAACACTACCAGCATTTAGTTATTACACTTCACTGTTCAGATAAATAAGTGCAAAATATATGCAAATCAGCAGTATTCAGATGTTCAACTGGCAACCTAATGGTGATTGAATCATTTTTTTGTATGCTTGACAAAAAATACACATATTATTCAGAAATGGTAAAAGTATATATAGAATAATTTATACATTTTTTGTTAAGCATACAAAAAATAATGCAATTATACCGTTAGGTTGTCACTATTTACATATCTATTCCTTTTTAATTATTTTTTTTTTGTCACCTAGACAATTCATTTATATGCATTGTATGCATGCATGTTTATTAATAAATATACACATGCATATTTAGTGCTTAGTAGTATTTAGTTATGATAATACTTCCATTTACATCACATTCACTATACTCACATATTTAGATTTAAATAGACCTCTTACCTGTTAGTATTAATCTACTAAACAGTAAAGCCAATCCAGCAGATACAATAAATCGATACATCGTTAAATGGTTTGCTAACGAACCTAAAGCGAGAAAAATACCCCTTTGAGAAGCAATCTAAATTGAAACTGACAGAGGACTTATACAGTATGTTTTGACATCAGACTAATGCTGTCCTTAAACCCAACCTACCCATTATTTTATACTAACAAGTTCTCAGTGTGAGTTCAGAAAGATTTTTATTTATTATTAAACTAATAATTGATATCAACAGAAATATCAAATATTAAATAGATTCACCCAACTAAATACTGTCTTAAAAATAGCAAATAACTGATTGAATAAATTCACATTGTAAATGAATCTGTCTTGTATGATTGCCTACACTCTTAAAAATAAAGGTTGTTTATTGGCATCAATGGTTGCATGAAGAACCTTTAACATCCATGGAAACTTTCCATTCCATAGAAGGTTCTTAGGGTATAGTGGAAAAAGGTTCGATTTCACTTTATTTTAATGGTCCCTTTAACACATTCTGTTGACTATAAGTAACGTTGCACCTACATGTCTACTAACTCTCATTAGAGTATTAGTAGAGTATTAGTAGACTGGTAGGGTTAGGGTTAGAATAAGTTGGCATGTACTTGCAAAGTTACTTAGTAGAATGTCTGTTGGAGGACCATCAAAATAAAGTGTTAGCAGATATTAAGCAGACAGTCTACTAATACTCTAATGAGAGTTAGTTGACATGTAGTTGCAATGTTCAAAAGGGACCATCAAAATAAAGTGTTACCAAAGGTTCTTTTGGGAACCCCAAACTGTTCTATGGCATCGTTGAAGATCCCCCTCTTGGAACCTTTATTTTTTAAAAGTGCATCTTTATCTAGAATGGTTCAATAAAAATTATAATAATAAAATAGTTATTAAGAAAAGCCTCATTAGTCAAGCAAGATTCATCATGATTTTAACTGGACTGACCTTTTAAAGTTAGCAAATTAAATGAAATGGAAAAAAATAACATGAATTAATGTGTTCTAAATAAATGAAAATTTAAAAATGAGCAATAGCATGTTTGAAATTAACATCATGTTATTGTTCATAGTTCACGATAGTTATTGTAGTTACCAATGTTAACAAACTGAACATTTTTGTAAAGTGGTAATAAACTGTTCTGGTTGCCTGGTTGTCTATTTGGAGTGGAGAAACCTGTATTTCTACTGTTTAATTCCTGCAGGGTTTTGTTTGAATAACAAATATAAATTCTATTGATAGAATTCTGGGTCCTTGCATTCCAGAAGCAGAGGCTGCTTTGCAATTCATTGCAATGTTTGTACTTTAATCTCTGTTATATTTAACACTGTTAACTCTTATTTCACTCTCAATAGTCTATTTATGAATGCATTCTATATACCACTATCCAGCATTACAATTACGACCGAAGACAAAGTCAACATTCAATCTTTTTCACTCTCTCAGCCCCTCAGTGAGCACCATGGACAGCATAATGACCAGGCCATGAGAGCAAAGAAATAAAAATTAGAGAACAGGGATTAGATAAGTGATTTAATACAATATGAATATGAATAGGCTATAGGCGAGAGGTAGCATATTAACAGAGACTACATCAACTCTGATTTTGATGTTTAGAATTTGGCTTTCCGATTAGGAAGATCCTTATCTAGCAGTCTCCAGTGACTGGAATGAGACAGCGTGACAGCTTTCCGTCAAGAATTGAATACTGAAGTGCGTCACCAAATGGTCATCTACGATGACGTCATCGGGCTAGAAAATTTCACAAGCCATCCGCATCTCTCTGCATGCTGGACCAACCCGCTCCACTTCCTCCGTCCACCTCACCACCTTTGGCCTTTCCTGCACCTGAAACCATGCAGATTGGAATTTCAGAGGATAATTCTACATCAGTTATGCCTGTATTGTGGGGGAGATAGCCATCAGATTGCTTACTGTACCATTTGACCACCAAGACCAGTGGTGAGTACAATCCAACATCCGCCCATGATTGCACCTCTCACATGCACGTCAGTGCTAGTAATAACCCCTAAACTCTCAGTTTCAGTGCAAGCTCTCATCGACTCGGGAGAGTTCATCTCCCACCAACTACTCCAAAGGCTCAACCTTGAGAGGATGATCTGCTCCCAGGAATTAAAGGTGAACACAATCCTCGGGAAAACCTCTGGTTCGTGGTCGCATCCGTCATTTCTCCCCCACTGTGACACTCCGCATTGAAAGTCTCCATCAGGAACAGATCTCGTTCATGGTGCTGGAAGGTTCCACTGCGACATTATCCTGGGACATCCGTGGCTGTCACAACATGCACCTCGAGTCCACCTGGAATTCAGGAGAGATTCTTCAATGGGGTGGATCCTGCTTCCACAATTGCATTTCGCCAGTTCACAAAAGACCATCAGTCCCTGCCAATCGGAACCCCTCATTATCTTCTTCCAGTCTATCTTTCAATTCTACATCCATCGAAAGTCCTGAGACAGAATGCAATGTCTAAATCCCTTCTGAGTACCGGGTGTTCCAGGAAGTCTTCAGTAAACAACTGGCAACCCAATTATCACCTCATCAGCCATGGGACTGTGCAATTGACCTGCTGTCTGGGGCTACACTTCCTAAAGGTCAAGTTTATCCCCTGTCCATCCTGGAGCAGAAGGCCATGGAGGAGTACATTGAGGAAGCACTTCATCAGCAATTCATCCAACCATCTACATCCCCTGCAGCTTCCAGCTTCTTCCTCGTGGCAAAAAACGACGGAGGCCGTGCATTGACTATCAAACCCTCAACGCTCAAACGGTGAAGTACAGCTGTTCTCTTCCTCTGGTCCCAGCCACCTTGGAACAACTCTGTGGAGCTCGCATCTTCACCAAACTGGACCTGCAGAGCGCATACAATCTAATTCGCATACGTGAGTGTGACGAATGGAATACCGCCTTCGTAACACCCTCAGGCCACTACGAATATCTTGTGATGCCGAATGGACTGCCCAACTCACCCTCCGTATTTCAAGGTTATATGAATGAGGTGTTCCAGGAGTTCATCCATCAATTCGTCATCGTCTACATAGACAACATCCTCATCTACTCCTGGAACCAGGCCGAACATCACCAAGACGTGACACAAGTCCTCCAGAAGCTGAGAGAACAACATCTCTATCTCAAGCTGGAAAAATGCGAGTTCCACAAGAGCATCATCCAGTTCTTAGATTATATCATTGACTAGCAGGGCATTCAAATGGACCAGAGGAAGATGGAAACCATCCGAGCGAGGCCCTAACCTACCACAGTCAAGGAGATACAGCACTTCCTGGGGTTAAATAACTTCTACTGATGCTTCATCAACAACTTCAGTCTCATCAGTTCTCCACTCACATCCCTCCTCCAAGATCAGCCCAAGTCTCTGTCCTGGAACCAGCCAGCTACACAAGCCTTCCAACGCCTGAAGGACGGGTTCAGTAAAGTTTCCATCCTGGTCCACCCTGACCCCGACCTCCCCTTCGTCGTGGAAGTGGACGCCTCCACTACCGGGGTAGGAGCTGTATTATCGCAGTGGCAGGGTGATCCACAATGCCTCCATCCATGTGCCTTCTACTCCAAGAAGCTGTTTCCGGCAGAGTGAAACTAAGACATTGGTAATTGTCAGCTGTTGGCCATCAAACTAGCCTTGGAGGAGTGGAGACATTGGCTGTAGGGAGTTAACCATCCGTTTGAAGTCATCACTAATCACCGTAACCTCGAATACCTCTGTGAAGCTATGCAACTCAACCCCAGACGAGCCCAATGGGATCTCTTCTTCACCAGGTTCAATTCTCTGATCCGGCTCAGCCAGGAGGTCCTGAGGGACAGGTCTATGTCTATGCCTATATCTTTGTGGCCATAGATTGGTTCTCCAAGGCCTGTAAACTCATCATACCCTTAAAAGGTTTGCCCACAGCTCTGCAAGCTGCTGAACTGTTATTTCACCACGTGTTCCATCACATTGGACTCCCCAAGGATATAGTATCGGATTGAGGACCACAGTTCAGATCCCGAGTCTGGCAATCCTTCTTCAGATTGTTGGGAGTCTCTGTAAGCCTTTTGTCAGGGTACCACTTACCTGACTCCTTACCTGTTATACTTACCTGCTACTGCCATCGTCCAGTTCCAGTCTTCAGTCTCCAGTACCTGTCTTCTGTCATTGTCTTCAGCCGCTACCCGTCAGCTTGTCTGAGTCCTGTTCAGCCATTCGCTTCTGCAAACACACCAAGATACCAGTTATCATCAAGCTAAGTTATCCACAAACTATGTGTCTGCAGTTATACTCACTATAGACTCTCTCCTGCTCATGCTTCCAGTTCCTGCCAATAAAACACCAGTGTTTTGCTACTTACCTGTGTTGTCTCCTTCTGTATTATGACAATAACGTTGTGCTCAGTTGATATCTGGGCAAGTACGGACAGTCTTTCTTGCAGCATGGTGGATCGCAGCTATGATTTTATCAGCCGGAGGCGGGAGATATAAACATTGAAAATAAAAACGATGGAATTTTTTTTATGAAACTATAACTGTCAGTAGGTGGTCATTGTCGAGTGAGTAATTCAATCATTCAGTCAAATGATTCCTTCAAAACACAGACTCATTCAGTTGCCCGGAGACGCACAATGGCTCTACTGTGGATTTGTTGCGAAATCGAGCAAAACCAGACAAGGTTCTAAGTCTAAAATGAAAGTCACCTAACATTAACTTCTTGTATATTGAACTGTTGTTTAAAATCAATAGGCAATCGTGCTGATATTACAGTGCTGATATATAAACAGCCCTATATATCCTGTGTCAGGGGGTAACAGTTTAGGACCAAAGGACCAGATGTCTGAAAGAAGACCCGGAGTCACAATTATAATAAATTGAAGAACAGTTTTACATAGTTTGCAATTTCATCAGCAGAAATCGGCTACAAGACTCACACAGGAGTTTGTAGGCCCGCTTACAGTTACAAAGATCACAGCAGTTATACCCTTCACCAAGGTCTAAGCTACATCCTTGCTTCAGGTTGCAGTTTCTGATTGGCTAAGAACACATATAGTCTAAGCAAATTTCCACACATGGATAGATAGGAGAGTATGTCGCCAATAGTCAAGATAGTTGTCGCATGATTCCTAGATTTAGGTCTGCAGTGACCTCGGAGGTCGGAGAAAGGCGTCTTCGGGTCTGTTGTTGCATGCCGAAGTGTCCCATAGCTCCTACTGTATACAAGACCTGCACAGAACATCCAACACACACACAAAAGCACTAGGGAATCGCAGCTTTTCCAAGGTTGAAGAGGGCCTGAGCTAACTATCATCAGGACAAACTATACCAAAACATACTGATAATACATTCCCTTCTCAGGAAGAAGTACAGATACTATTCACTTTAGTTTCTAGAGAAATACAAGAGGTACAATTCTGTAAATCAGGTGAAGTCACGTATAGTTGGACCCCTGTAACCTTAACTCGTCAGCTAGAAACAGATATAAAGACAACATGTTGAGGGTCACATCAGAATGTACCTAAAAGCAGCTGGTTAACACTCACAGCAAACATATGATTAAAAGTATATTTGAATCACTCACTGAATATAGAATTGATTTATGTAGAAATGCTTATCCTTGATTAGTAATCACTCATAACATATACATTGAAGCAGCAGTGGATTCCAATCCACCCCCTTCACCTTTTACCTGCAACGGCCAGTACTGTACAGAAGTTATCCTGAAAGCATGACTTTCAATGGCTCAAACAATGTCAGCAGTGCCATGATGTCAGACTATTGTTTTCTGTTAGTGTAGAATATGTTTGATTATAAACAAGACTTTATTCATGGTTACAGATTCCCAGTAAGTATAGCATAGTTCTTAGAAGACGGAGTTTGCATATAATAACTATTCAGCTGATTCCAGTGCTTAAATGCTCCTGACTAACACCTAAACATTCTTCTACTCCTACGATATTCTGTATATGAATCACAATTATATAAATCATAAATATTCCATTATAATATCCTTTAAAAAATCTATTGAAATGAGAATGAAATTGAGTTGTTATAGTTGGCTCTTCCTGCTGTCTTTGATATCACAGCTCAAAATAGTTGCTAGTAAAAGATCATGGGACCTTTTCACAAAGAATTTTATCTTACCAATAGAAGTCCTCATAAGAGCTCCTAGCTAGGAGTTTTAGCTTACAAACTATTTTTTTAAAGAGCAAAAAGCAAGTTTTACTAAGGAACTCTCAATATAAGAGTAAGGTGGGGTTGACCTCATTGCTATGGATAATGGCACTTTTCATAAACTCTCTTTTAAATCGCACACAGTGATTGGTAGAGAAGTGTAGCAGTCAGACAGCAGGAAGAAGAAATATATATAGTGATAAAAAATGTATAACTATCCATATCTGCCAAAGGCAATTAGATTGCGGTATGTTGTATTGATTCAATATTTGTTAGAATGATTTTAAGGAATTACCTAGAAAGAAGCAGTATATTTGAGTGATCCCTTATTTGGACCAGGCCGAAAAATGTTGTGCAAAGCAGCTGGAAAATCAGGGTTAAATGAGATAAGGGATAACAAAGAAAGTCAAGTTGTTTTTTTAAAGATACGTTTTGACATCTCTCCATGCCAAAAGAGTGTTTGAAATGATGGAATAAAGATCTATCTTTATTCCAAAAAAAAAAGGATCATATTGCCTTATAGGCTCTGCAAGATGTTCAATCAAGAGGGCGAAGAGTAGGGGTGAGAGTGGGCAACCCTGACTGCTTCCCCTTTCAATGCAAAAACAAGCCCCTAATACCCTTTTTAAAAAGCGTATGTCATTGCAATATTCCAATACATTTACTCAGTTGCTATACGGATTGACATGATCACATGATCGGATGGTTTCTGAGTTTCTCCAATGCCTGGTACACATTGTTGGATTTTGGGCTATTCCCAGACGAAAGATGATCAATCGTGGCTCCTAAACGGTGGTCCTGCGTCGTACAGTGAGAAAGGCTCAAAGACGGTCGTTGTCATGGTCTTGCGACCAATGATAGCCTGCAAACATTTTCTGACAGTATCATAAATTTAGCATGATCAACTCAGTGTGTTTTCTGCTACGACCTAGGGGAGACCGGGGACAGTTGCAACACTTTTTGCATTTCTCTCAATTACTCAGAGACTATTTGGACTAGACCAACCAAATTTGTATATATTAAACTTGCATCTGTCTGCTAATTACCCATACCATTTAAAGATGATTATATATGACATATCGTTCACAATATTTATTTGAATGGAAGAAGTCAGATGTTGCAACTGACCCCGACCCAGGGGACAGTTGCAACACAACACAGGGACAGTTGCAACATGTTAAAAATACCTTAAATTTCATTAATTCAATTCTGAAAATATTAACTGTTTTAGGCCTACTATAATATTATAGTATTATTTATTTCAATAATATTATTGTAGCCTATTATTTATTTATTTAGTCAAATTTATCAAATAACAGTTATTGAGTTTTGTTTGTTCATGTGTAGAACATAGGCCTACACAGATTCAGTGTGCAGGTGTTACAGATGCTATTCAATCTCTCCATATTTCAGTGTCAGACAGCAAGAATTTAACAATTTACAATGCAACAAACTTTTATTAAACATGCAATTTATAACTTGTTGCAACCGTCCCCGACCCTATCAGCCATGACAGAAAATCATATTCCTGCTAGACACACTGACTTTGACACATGCTAACCCTGTCACTTAGAAGTCAACAAAACGATAATTCAAACTAAGTAAGTTTTGATTAATTCATACAAAATTTCAGGACAGTATGACAAAAATATATCTCATGAAAAAAATTACTTTCATACCTCAAAAACAAGTTTTGTTCAAATGCAGCAGCATTTGTTGAATATGTCTACTGTCTTCTTGGTGGGGGGAGGGTCTAACTGTGCATGTGCAGTATGAGTGTCATCACTCTAGCTTGTTTCTGATTGGAGAAAAATGACATGTTGCAACCATCCCCTGTTGCAACTGTCCCCGGTCTACCCTACGTCTACTGACAAGCCAATAAGAATGAAATTCTGTATTAATCAACGCAACATGCCAGTAAAACTTAAAACTACTTACCTCAAGCTCCATTTGCAAAACTGGCCACGACCGCGTCCATATTCTCCTCTTTTTTTCCGCGCACATACACTAAAAACCTCAACTGCCAAAGTGCGATTGATCTCGCTCTATTTGTTTACCACTAGCGCATGCTGATGACGTTTTATTCTTCTATAACTTGTGACGTAGCCTTCAAATATACAGGTGTTATCATGGTACAGTCTACATACATGTCGTACCCAAGTTTATTAGATCCGTGTCGCACAGTGTAATGATCTTATCGGATTGCCGAAATCACACAGTCTGTAGCAGGCATTAGGGATTCAGATGCCCTCAATAGGACTTCTAAGCTATCCTAGGTTTAGGAGCTACTTTTAGTGTTAATATGCTTTGTGAGTCCTATGCCTGGTTTCACAGACAAGGCTTAAGGTAGTCCCAGATTAAAATGAAGTTTGAGCTGGTTTAACTGAAAGCAACTTGCACTGATATATCTTAAAATATGTCAGTGTCCTTGTTTTGTCTCAAGATACACACCAGTAATGTTTTTTTTTTTTTTCAAGGCACGTTTATAAAAGCTACTTAAATGTCCTAATTTAACTAAGGCCTAATCCTGAATTAATCTTAGCCCTGTCTGTGAAACCGGGCCTTAAAGTTAGAACTTCTACATTAGGAGCAACTTCTAGCCTTAAGATTTTTTGTGAATATTATATTGACCAATAATAGCATTATCCTTCAAATCTGAAGGGATTTGTCTCATAATGTAGCCGGTAATATGATCTATTACTATTTAACTAATTTATTAATTGGTCCTCATTAACACAAGGGATTAAATTTAGCATTGTCATGAGCAGGATTTAAAACTTATACTGTGGTGCTGCTAAAATGCAACCTAGGGTCTTTTTGTGAATCTACCCGAGGCAAACTTTCGTTTAAAAGCATAATTAGAATGGAAACGCCACTTTTAAGTTTGACCGTATTTTCGTTGTCGGTCAAATTGCCTTGTGAATGAGAGTGAATGGGGCACGACTATGATAGCATCAAAATCACTATTTTTAAAACACTAAGAAGGCTCGACACAACATGAAACTGTGCTGGAAGTATCACCAGAGGCTCTACACATGAACTCCAGCATTGAGAACAGTGTGTGTGTACAGAGTTTACTAAAAAGAAATATTTTGAACAACTCACTGTAGCTGTTATTGTTTCCGTCCGCCGGCATTTTGACAGTCAAAAATAGTCGATCTCCGAATGCGAATGAACTGACTCTGAATTTTAGTATTGCTTCTTATATGAGGATCCTTTTTCAAATACAAGGTCAATACTGATTTTCACTAACGACAAAACAACAAATTATCCGTAAATTTATATGGAACTAAGCTTTAGGGGCTTTCCATCTTTACTCTCCTCCCTGTTACGGTGCATTCGGAGATCGACTATTTTTGACTGTCAAAATGCCGGCGGACGGAAACAACAACAGCAACAGTGAGTTGTTCAAAATCTTTCTTTTTAGTAAACTCTGTACACACACACACACTGTTCTCAATGCTGGAGTTCATGTGTAGAGCCCCTGGTGACACTTCCAGCACAGTTTCATGTTGTGTCGAGCCTTCTTAGTGTTTTAAAAATAGCGATTTTTGATGCTATCATAGTCGTGCCCCAAGCATTCACAAGGCAATTTGACCGAAAACGAAAATACGGTCAAACTTAAAAGTGGCGTTTCCATCCTAATTATGCTTTTAAACGAAAGTTCGACTCGGGTAGATTCACAAAAAGACCATTTTGGCCAGAGTTTTAGTGAGAGTTACCCTTTAAAGGCAGGACTGGAGGGAAATAAACACTCTCTTTACTTATAATCCTCTTGAATAAACACAGGCAAAGAGTACAAGAATCAATGCAGCGGCTGAAGACGATACAGAGCTACAATAGGCTTGGAATGGGCAACAATGTCATATAAATTTTCAAATGAAAAAAAATAAAATAAAATTCTAAACAAACAAACGCAAAAGTCTTTCAGATAAATCCAGACATGCCACAAAAGAACAGGCGATTTCAAGCATGTTCGGGGACTCGTGTCCCGAAATCGCGAGATGTCGAGGAAAACATTCCACTGTGATTTAAATTAATTAGATGCATATAATTTGGTAGTAAAAACAAAGTGTTGCACATTTTATTGGTGCAAAGACGAGTATGGTATGTGTAGGCCTGTTTTGTACAACATTTGCAACTGTTTTTATCACTTAATTAGAAGCACCACAAGTTTAAATTTGTTAGTTACATAGCGACTACTCAACAGACATGTACAAGTTTATTTTAAAATGCAATGTATTGAAAATATAATAGATAAAAGCTCTTTAAACACTTGCATTTTTTTGCAAGACTATAAGTGTCCCATAGAGTAATCAAAAGTTCTACACACACTTGCATTCTTTACGCCTACTTGAACACTTGGGCCAAATAGAGGAAATACGTCATGCAAGTAGACGAGTGGTCAAGTGCAAAGACCGCAAGTGTGGGTATTTTGGACAAGGCACAAGACAAAGCAAAGGTATAAACAAATGAAGAACTTATATTCAGGCACAGGTGATCTCACTGAGCTAATACTGAATGAACAGGGAGTCAGGAGGAGTTTGGTCTTGTGCTCCCTGTTTCCCTCTGCTGGACAGGTCGTGGTGTGACAGGCAAAAAAAAAGTTTCTTTTTGTGTTTTCTCTGTAGAAACAGGGCAGTTAGTATAGGATTGACAACTTCAGCAAATGAAAATAAGGGATAATCTTGATTCTATGGCAAGCCACTTTAACATTTAATCCTTCAAACCTACTAGTATCTATTTTCATGCTACTAGTACTTATTTTTTAGATACTAGTATCTATTCCATTAAGTACTAGTACTTATTTATTAGCTACTAGTGCCTAGTCGTTAGATACTATTGCTTATTCTTTAAGTACTTGTACCTTTTTAAAGATACTAGTACTTATTCATTAGATACTAGTTCTTATTTGTTAGACACTAGTACTTATTCCAATAGTGTTTAATTATACCTAACTTGTTAAGAAAAAATATTTTTAGTTTAGCTTATTTTTTAGTTACTAGTAACATTTTAGACCAAATATATCCTTACCTTAGTAGATACTAGTACTACTTAAATAATCAGTATGCAAATAATATGTAGAATATTAATGAACCAACAACATATCAAAGAGAGATGACACAGGAAACGGACTAAATTGCACAAGGCCGTTTTTATGATAACAATATAATAATAGCCTACCTTTTTAATGGTATTAAGAGTAAAAAATATATATAATGAATAGGCACATGTAATATAGTGCATATATATTTTTATTTTGACATGACTCTCATTCTCAAACGCAGATTAGTATTCCGAATTTTTGATTGTAAGGAATTATGAATGGTCTGGCATGGTATTCATGGCATAATGGATTCGATCAAATACCAAAAGATAAAAAAATCAAAACCTGACAACCTCTGCTAGAATATATATATATATATATATATATATATATATATATATATATATATATATATATATATATACACCATCAAAATGATAAAAGTCAAATAAAACTTATATGTTATTGTCCAAATATCATTGGGAAAGATAAGAGGCTACTTATACATAAATAAGATAAAATACACCATTTAATCACATAATAACATAATAGCAACTCACAAAGGCTCAGTTTTAACCAGGGTTGTGGGAACTATCTGAAAAGTGTGGGAGACGCATTTTTAATATCATCAACCTCCCTTCAAAATACGATACACTTTTAAATGTTTTATTTAAGAAGATATACAGTACCGTAGTGAAAGACGGCTTTCCTTTTTGATCACTTCTTCCCTCAGGTAGATTGCTGGCAAACAATTATTTGTCCAAAACAAATGATTAATTCTTAATTTAATTTAGAGTTTGATGCCGACATGTATCCTAGACTACTGCTTATATGGGACAAACTGCATTCTGCATGGGTTTAAATTGGTTTTAAACACAATAAACGTGTGGAGATAAAACTTTCCAAAGATACTCTCACTCAAGAGAATGGGGAGGGTTTTTTTTTTTTTTAAGTATATATTTACATATATTTTAAATATATCCCATCGCTTATAAATTCGCTTCAGATTATGGCATTTTAAAAAGTATGATTAGGATAAAAAATTGCAACACTCAAAATGGCAGCTGGAGAAAAGGTAAAAAACTGCTAATCAAAATGAGTTTAGTTTTCCCTGTGCCCGTTTGCCTGAGTACTAGTACCTTGTGTGTTTCCTTGGTTTGAATTAGTTCTACACCTTTTCTTTTTTCCATCGAGTCCTCCCTTGTGTATTTAAGCCTTTAGTTTAGTCTGTTCCATGTTAGGTATTGTTTATGTAAATGTGTCATTGCCATATCTATCTCCTTGTGTTTTCTCTTTGTTTAATAAATAAGTATTTTTATTCATCTTTGTTTGTGTGTGTCTAAAATGTTACAGTCAGATTTTATTCAGATATTTCACATATGTTATAGAAACGTATAGTAGGAGACTTCTACAGTTTATGTAGATTTACGCATTTTCAAAAACACATTTGATTGTCCTTGGTAGGCACACACTTTGAGTCATTTTAATCACTGAAGGGAGCAGAAGTTACATAACATTTCATATTACACAACACAGCTCAAGTTATTGAGTTTACAATGAAAAAAGTGCAAGAATAAACTTATTAAAATGAACTAAAATAGCAAAATACTAATAACTTTTTAACTGACTTCCTTATAATCACAGTTAATGGGTTTGCAGTTAGTTACACACTGAAATATAACTATAAAAATAAATAAATAACATTCAAGTGTGCAAGAAATTTATTTGAACTGACTTGACAAAACTAGTTTAATCAGCAAAGTAGCAACTTAATTCAGAGATAGTATGTAGAGGATTGCATGTGGACGGACAGATGTTTTCCATGTCAGATCCTTAAACCAACAGTTTTCTTGATTTCTTCACAGTAATCCTGATGGTCCCGTTAATGTTTGGTTGAAAGTAATTGGCAAACTAAAATAAAAATTGACAACTTTATATATGCATTACAGTTAAATGTAAAATTGGTTAATAAAAGAAAAGCCTCTATATCTTATTATTTATGTTAGCCAAATATTTTCAGCCTTTATAAGATACTGGAAATTATTACAACATTTAGGTACAGTCAGTCTGAGCATATAAAAAATATGATAATATCATGCTTAGCAAGATTCTCTTTAAATGTTTGCTCTGCCATGACAGCATTGATTTGATTATCAGTTGCACCTGTTCTCTATTTCTTTGATTAGTTTGATTGGTGTATTTAACCTATTAAACTCTGAGTTCCCTTTCGAGGGAACTCGCACTGCATCATAAAAATGAATCTTTGGGGACGGTCCCTGAGCGAGAGCCTCTGAAGTATGAATGAAACTATTCTAATCCTGATTGGTGTTGTGTCATGACGTAACATGTGACGGCAAACCTGGAAGTATAAAATGACGCCGGCACACACACGCATTAGCTTTCGCTCTTCAGCAGGCCAGGCTTGCGTTCCCCGCAGTTCTGGTCCCGCGTCCGTTGAGGTGGCGTGGCGACTCAGACCGTGGGGTTCGCAAAGGGACCTGGCAGATGAGAATGAGACTGCTGCGGCACCTTCTCATTCTTCATCTGAAGGTTCAGGGGCTCTTGCTCATGGTGCAGAAGCCCGCGCTGCAGCTTCTTCTACCCATGACGAGGGCCCAATGCTTGAGCTGTCTGCTTCTGAGGAAGTGGATGTGCTCAGCATCGAGGCGGATGAACGTGAACTAGACTCGCCGGTTCACGTTCCCGCTTATGAGGAGCTCGTTGAGGTTGTGACGCGTGCGGTGGCCAGACTCAACATCAGCTGGCCACTTTGATAGCAGGAAGCGCAGAGTAAAAGTAAGCTAGATGAGCGCTTCCTGCAGCACCGCTCACAACCTCAGCGCCGGGGCTTACCATTTTTCCCAGACTTGTACAAAGAAATATCTAAATCCTGGGAAAAACCCCACTCAGATGGGGTATAGGAAGATGCCGCAGATGGAAGAGGCTCTCGCCAGCTACCTCTCTCCTGAAGCGGCATCATCCCACAAAGCCCCGGCACTGCCCAGCAAACCATGCAGAGACACCTCTGCATTGGTGGGCAGGGCTTATATGGCGGCAGGTTGGGCTGGTTCATGTCTGCACTCTATGGCCATCTTGCAGGCATACCAGGCCGACCTCCTAAAAGATTTGGATGAGGGCGAGGGACCAACACTCGAAGATATTGCTGAGCTACGCAAAGCCACAGATTTGTCTCTCCGGGCTACTAAGGAGACGGCCCGCGCTATTGGCCGCTCCATGGCAGCTCTGGTAGCCACGGAGAGGCATATGTGGATGAATTGTTCAGGAATTAAAGAAAAAGATAAGTCTTTTCTCCTGGATGCACCGCTCTCGCCTTCTGTCCTGTTCGGTGACACAGTTGCGTTCCAGCAATATCTCCCTTGTCGCTCAAGATCCAAATCTAGAAAGGCTGTTCAAAGCGGTCAGCCTCAGCCGTCAACAAGCTCCTCATACCGTCAAGAGCAGAAGGAGAGCGTTGCCTCTAGAGCCCCTCCCTCGGGAGCCTGGCAACAGAGGAAACGCTCTCACTTTAAGTCCTCTAACCAGAAGGGCGACCTGAGGGACGTCCTTCAGGTAAAGAGGGCTTCGGGAAAGAGGTCCTAACCGGAGTGGTAGGATCTCTGAGGGCTGTCCCCCCTGCAGCAGAGCAACCGAGGTTGTTCTCGCAGTGGAGCCCTCAGGAAAATGATGTTGGTTTCCCGCCGTCCAGGATGCTTTAGGCCACATCAATTTCCAGCAAACACACACAGTGTTGTTCGTTCCAAAAGCTTGCAAACAGGCATCGATTATGGTCACAAAATCAGTCTCGACTAATTCCTGCCGGTCCTCCGCCTCAGGAGGTCGAGAACAGTGCTCGAAGAACACCCGAGGCCAGCCTCGAGAGGCTGGTTCCCTTAGTAGATTTTGTAGAAGTGTGGCAATGTCTACCCAATATATCTGCATAGGTCCTGCGTATAATAAAATTAGGATACAGACTGCAGTTCGGTTACCACCAGTAATTGGTTGCAACAAGAATTATACTCTCTGCTGCTCATAAGAGGCCATAGAACGTGTTCCTCCTTTATAATACTTTATAGTTCCAAAAAAGAATGGAGGGTTAAGACCGATTTTAGATCTGAGACTCTTGAATCGTTCTCTGAGGAGGTTCAGGTTCAAGATGCTCACTATCCGCCATGGCAGATTCCTCTGAGGAGGGATCTGTTGTCTCAGGCGGAAGGCACGATATTCCACCCTCGCCCGGAACTGTGGAAGTTATGGGTCTGGCCCCTGAGGGGGTACAGTACCTAGATGCTTGCCTCTCAGCCGGAGTGGTCGAGACCATACTTAGCTCCAGAGCTCCTTCCATTGGGAGATTGTATGGCCTAAAGTGGAATGTGTTTTCCACTTGGTGTAGAGAACATGAGTTAGACCCAGTTAACTGCCCAGTGGCTTCAGTTCTGGAGTTCCTTCAAGATCACTTCTCTGCTGGTCTCACCCCTTCCACACTCAAGGTGTACGTGGCTGCCATCGCGGCTTTCCAGGCACCAGCTGGTCATACGTTTTCTCCGTGGTACATGGAGGATGAGACCGATGACCAGGACCAGAGTTCCTTCCTGGGACCTGACGGTGGTTCTTGAAAAGTTATCCCTGGCCCCCTTTGAACCACTTCAGTCTGCATCACTTAAGGACCTGACGCTTAAGATGGCTTTTCTCCTAGCCATTACCTCGCTTAAGAGGGTGGGAGATCTCCAAGCCCTGGCAGAATCGCCAGCTTGCTTGGAGTTTGCCCTGGGAGGAGTTAAGGCCATCCTGCATCCGAGACCTGGCTATGTGCCCAAGGTGCCTTCCAGTATGGCACGGTCTACGGTCCTGCAGGCATTTCATTCTCCACCACATGTGTCGGCAGAAGTGGAGAGGCTCCATGAGCTCTGTCCTGTCAGAGCACTGAGTATTTACCTTGAGAGGTCCTCTTCTTGGAGGAGGTCGGACCAACTGTTAGTGTGTTTTGGGTCACCTAAAAAGGGGCTCCCTGCATCCAAACAAACAATCAGTAATTGGATTGTACAGGCTATTGCCTCGGCCTACCAGGTGCGCAATCTGCCTTCACCTTTGGCCGTGAGGGCTCATTCCACTAGAGGCATGGCATCCCTTTAGGGCCCTCTACTCGGGAGTGTCCCTCCAAGGTATCTGTGAGGCGGCCAGTTGGGCTACCCCACACACCTTTATCAGATTTTATAGTCTGCACCTCCCTAACATGCCGGGTGCACGAGTGCTCTCGCCCTAGCTTGTGCCTGATACAGTTTCACACAAGGGCAGGCATTTTAGTGCATGGCATAGTGGGCATTTGTTCCCCAAAGAGTCGTTTTTATGACGCAGTGCGAGTTCCCTCGAAAGGAAACGTCTCGGGTTACATCTGTAACCCTTGTTCCCTGAGAGGGGAACAAGACACTGCGTCACCTTGCCACGCCCCTTCATGCCTGGGAGCGGCTTGCTTCATCACGAGGCTAATGCTAATGTGCCGCCGTCATTTTGTACTTCCGGGTATGCCGTCACATGTTACGTCATGACGCAACACCAATCAGGATTGAGGTGCACGCTCAGGGAGCTTCACCAAAGAGTCGTTTTTTACGACGCAGTGTCTCGTTTCCCTCTCAGGAAACAAGGGTTACAGACGTAACCCGAGACGTTTTGTTTAGTTCATAGTTCATTATTCCCACATTATACCGTTTGTTCTGTTCCTGTTTAGAGTGTTCATTCTCTGGGTGTTTTGTTTTTATGTTAATTAAATGCTACTGCCAGCAATTTGATCCAGCTCATTTATTTCTACGTTTTCAACCTTGTGTGATGAGAAGATGACAGTATTAATCAGAAACAAGTTTTTAACCAGTTCAGGCAGTTTTTGGTAGTCACGATTATTACTCAGACTGAATAATTAGTCCAGCTATGATTGGTCTATTCTCTAAAAAGCACCCTATCAATCATGTTCAAATTAATGCTTACAATTAGACAAAAAGCGTTAATGACAAAATATTAGCTTACCTTTTCAATATATGTAATGATCTCATCATTGCTCAGCTCAACAAAGGATCTCATTTTGAAAGTTGCATAAGCAAATGCTGTCGCATCTAAAACATTTACATTTAAATTAGATTCATTTCAGCGTAGGTGAATACAACTTTAATCAAATAAAACAATCTGGATGGTGATAAATGAGTAAAAATGGAAGATCAAGTAAATTTAGCTTACTTTGGGAAAGAACATGGTTCTGCTGTGCTGCTGTTGTTGATTGAGTTGTAGATGTTGGTGCAGTTGATTGAGCTGTAGATGTTGGTGCAGTTGATTGAGCTGTAGATGTTGGTGCAGTTGGTTGAGTTGCAGATTTTGATGCAGTTGATTGAGCTGTGGGTGTTGATGCAGTTGATTGAGCTGTGGGTGTTGAAGCAGTTGATTGAGCTGTGGGTGTTGATGCAGTTGACTGAGCTGTGGGTGTTGATGCAGTTGACTGAGCTGTGGGTGTTGATGCAGTTGACTGAGCTGTGGGTGTTGATGCAGGTGATTGAGCTGTGGGTGTTGATGCAGGTGACTGAGCTGTAGGTGTTGATGCAGGTGATTGAGCTGTAGATGTTGATGCAGTTGATTGAGCTGTGGGTGTTGAAGAAGTTGATTGAGCTGTAGGTGTTGATGCAGTTGATTGAGCTGTAGGTGTTGATGCAGTTGATTGAGCTGTAGATGTAGATGTTGATGCAGTTGATTGAGCTGTAGGTGTTGATGCAGTTGATTGAGCTGTGGGTGTTGATGCAGTTGATTGAGCTGTAGGTGTTGATGCAGTTGATTGAGCTGTAGATGTAGATGTTGATGCAGTTGATTGAGCTGTAGGTGTAGATGTTGATGCAGTTGATTGAGCTGTGGGTGTTGATGCAGTTGATTGAGCTGTAGATGTAGATGTTGATGCAGTTGATTGAGCTGTAGGTGTTGATGCAGTTGATTGAGCTGTAGGTGTTGATGCAGTTGATTGAGCTGTAGGTGTTGATGCAGTTGATTGAGCTGTGGGTGTTGATGCAGTTGATTGAGCTGTAGGTGTTGATGCAGTTGATTGAGCTGTAGGTGTTGATGCAGTTGATTGAGCTGTAGATGTAGATGTTGATTCAGTTGATTGAGCTGTAGGTGTAGATGTTGATGCAGTTGATTGAGCTGTAGGTGTTGATGTTGATGCAGTTGATTGAGCTGTAGGTGTTGATGTTGATGCAGTTGATTGAGCTGTAGGTGTAGATGTTGATGCAGTTGATTGAGCTGTAGGTGTTGATGCAGTTGATTGAGCTGTAGATGTAGATGTTGATGCAGTTGATTGAGCTGTAGGTGTTGATGCAGTTGATTGAGCTGTAGGTGTTGATGCAGTTGATTGAGCTGTCGGTGTTGATGCAGTTGATTGAGCTGTAGGTGTAGATGTTGATGCAGTTGATTGAGCTGTAGGTGTTGATGCAGTTGATTGAGCTGTAGGTGTTGATGCAGTTGATTGAGCTGTAGGTGTTGATGCAGTTGATTGAGCTGTAGGTGTTGATGCAGTTGATTGAGCTGTAGATGTTGATGCAGTTGATTGAGCTGTGGGTGTTGATGCAGCTGATTGAGCTGTAGGTGTTGATGCAGTTGATTGAGCTGTAGGTGTTGATGCAGTTGATTGAGCTGTGGGTGTTGATGCAGTTGATTGAGCTGTGGGTGTTGATGCAGTTGATTGAGCTGTAGGTGTTGATGCAGTTGATTGAGCTGTAGGTGTAGATGTTGATGCAGTTGATTGAGCTGTGGGTGTTGATGCAGTTGATTGAGCTGTAGGTGTTGATGCAGTTGATTGAGCTGTAGGTGTAGATGTTGATGCAGTTGATTGAGCTGTAGGTGTTGATGCAGTTGATTGAGCTGTAGGTGTTGATGCAGTTGATTGAGCTGTAGATGTAGATGTTGATGCAGTTGATTGAGCTGTAGGTGTAGATGTTGATGCAGTTGATTGAGCTGTAGGTGTTGATGCAGTTGATTGAGCTGTAGATGTAGATGTTGATGCAGTTGATTGAGCTGTAGGTGTTGATGTTGATGCAGTTGATTGAGCTGTAGGTGTTGATGCAGTTGATTGAGCTGTAGGTGTTGATGCAGTTGATTGAGCTGTAGATGTAGATGTTGATGTTGATGCAGTTGATTGAGCTGTAGGTGTAGATGTTGATGCAGTTGATTGAGCTGTAGGTGTTGATGCAGTTGATTGAGCTGTAGGTGTTGATGCAGTTGATTGAGCTGTAGATGTAGATGTTGATGCAGTTGATTGAGCTGTAGGTGTTGATGCAGTTGATTGAGCTGTAGGTGTTGATGCAGTTGATTGAGCTGTAGGTGTTGATGCAGTTGATTGAGCTGTGGGTGTTGATGCAGTTGATTGAGCTGTAGGTGTTGATGCAGTTGATTGAGCTGTAGGTGTTGATGCAGTTGATTGAGCTGTCGGTGTTGATGCAGTTGATTGAGCTGTAGGTGTTGATGCAGTTGATTGAGCTGTAGGTGTTTCTAGCTCAGTTGTAGATTGGGTTTCAAATGATGTTGGTGGTGGAACCACTGTTGTAGTTTCTGTTTCAGTTGTAAATGTAGTTTCAGTAGTTGTTGGTAGTTGGGTTGTAGTTGGTGGTATTGTTGTTGGCAATGTTGGTTGAGTTGTAGTGATTGTCATTGAATCAGATGTAGTTGGTTGTGTAGTTGATGTTTCTGGTTGAATTGCTGTTGTTGTTTCAACTGCAGTCGTTGACTCGGCCGTTGTTGGTTCAGATGTGGACGTTGGTGCAGTTGTTATTTCAGTTGCAGAAGTTTGTGTAGTTGAAGTAGATGTTGGGACAGTTGTTGTTTCAGTTGTAGATGCCAGTACAGATGATGTAGATGTTCCTAAAGTTGTTGTTGTTTGAGTTGTAGATGTTGGTACAGATGTCGATTGAGCTGTGGATGTTGGTGCAGCTGTTGTTGTTGTTTGAGTTGTAGATGTTGGTGCAGTTGATTGAGCTGTTGATGTTGGTGCAGTTGTTGTTGTTGTTTGAGCTGTAGATGTTGGTGCAGTTGATTGAACTGTCGATGTTGGTGCAGTTGTTGTTTGAGCTGTAGATGTTGGTGCAGTTGATTGAACTGTCAATGTTGGTGCAGTTGTTGTTGTTTGAGTTGTAGATGTTGGTGCAGTTGATTGAGCTGTTGATGTTGGTGCAGTTGTTGTTGTTGTTGTTGGTGTTGTTGTTGTTGTTGTTTGAGCTGTAGATGTTGGTGCAGTTGATTGAACTGTCGATGTTGGTGCAGTTGTTGTTGTTTGAGTTGTAGATGTTGGTGCAGTTGATTGAGCTGTAGATGTTGGTGCAGTTGATTGAACTGTCGATGTTGGTGCAGTTGTTGTTTGAGCTGTAGATGTTGGTGCAGTTGATTGAGCTGTTGATGTTGGTGCAGTTGTTGTTGTTGTTGTTGTTGTTGTTTGAGCTGTAGATGTTGGTGCAGTTGATTGAACTGTCGATGTTGGTGCAGTTGTTGTTGTTTGAGTTTTAGATGTTGGTGCAGATGTCGATTGAGCTGTTGCTGTTGGTGCAGTTGATTGAACTGTTGATGTTGGTGCAGTTGATTGAGCTGTTGATGTTGGTGCTGTTGTTGGTGCTGATGTTTGAGTTACAGGTGTTATTGCAAATATTGTTGTTGTTGATTGAGCGTTAGATGTTGGTGCAGTTGCTGTTTGAGTTGATGTTGATGCAGTATATGTATATGTTGTTGCAAGTGTTGTTGATTGAGTTGTTGATGTCAGTGCAGTTGATGTAGATGCCGCTGATGGTGTTGTTGACTGAGCTGTAGATGCTGGTATAGTTGATGTAGATGTTGGTGCAGGCATTGTTGTTGATTGAGCTGTAGATGTTACTGTAGTTGATGTAGATGTTGGTTCAGGGGTTGTCGAGTGAGATATAGATGTTGGTGAAGGTGTTGTTAATTGAGTTGTTTCTGATTGAGCTGTTGATGTGGTTTCAGTTGAAGGTTCAGCGGCAGTTGTCGGCTCAGCCATTGTTGTTGATTGAGATGTAGTTGCTGATGTAGTTGTTTTTTCTGGTTCAGTTGTAGATATATTTTTAGTTGTTGTTCTGATTGTAGTTGGTGTTGTAGTTGGGGCAGGGGTAGTTGTTGTTGATTGAGCTGTAGATGTTACTGTAGTTGATGTAGATGTTGGTTCAGGGATTGTCGAGTGAGATATAGATGTTGGTGCAGTTGATGTAGATGTTGATGCAGGTGTTGTTATTTGAGTAGTTGCTTCTGGTTGAGTTGTTGATGTGGTTTCATTTGATGGTTCAACTACAGTTGTTGACTCAGCCATTGTCATTGTTTCAGATGTAGACGCTGATGTAGTTGGTACTTCTGGTTCAGTTGTAGATATAGTTTTAGTTGTTGGTCCGGTTGTAGTTGATGATGTTGTTGTTGGTGCAGGGGTAATTGTTGTTGTTGACTGAGCTGTAGATGTTTGTGTATTTGATGTAGATGTTGGTTCAGGGGTTGTCGAGTGAGTTGCAGTTTCAGTTGTTGGTGATGGTGGTGATGCTGGTCCAGGTAATGTTGGTTGAGTTGTAGCCAATGTCGCTGGTTCAGATGTAGATGCTGCCATTGTTTGAACTGCAGTTGTTGGTTTAGCTGTTGTCATTGGTTCAGATGTAGAAGCTGGTGTAGTTGTTGTGGATTGAGTTGTTGTTGTTTGAACTGCAATTATTGTTCCAGCTGTTGTTGGTGGTTCAGATGTAGATTCTGGTGTAGTTGATGTTTCTGGTCCAGTTGTAAATGTGGTTTCAGCTGTTTTTGGTGGTTCAGATGTAGATTCTGGTGTAGTTGTTGTGGATTCATTTGTTGTTGTTTGAACTGCAATTATTGTTCCAGCTGTTGTTGGTGGTGCAGATGTAGATTCTGGTGTAGTTGAGGTTTCTGTATCAGATGTTTGTGCGGCTGGTGAAGTAAAAGAAAATACAACAGCAAAACTTTAATAGATGAGATGAGATAGAAGAGAAGCATTTGATGGCAGATAACAGACCTATAGTGGAAAGAAAGCAAAAATGGAAGCAACTTACATGTGACCTATATTTAAATTGTGTCTGTTACTCAGTTTGAACATAGTATTAAATTAATTAAATGCATTGGTTAATTATATAACCAAGCAGCAACAAGCATGTACTTTGTTTGGTCAATTTTTATTTGTGAACAAAGGATAGTGCCACATCAATATAAAGCATGAACAACACCTCAACTTCACTTGCCCTGAGCAGCTGATGCCAGTGCAAGGACAGAACTTCTACTTCAATACTTGAACCACAAAAAGATAAGTTTGCAATTTGGGAACAAACAATACTTAACAATGAGTGAGACAAAGATCAAGCTATGAACATTCCTTGATGGGCACTGTGGAAAGGGGTCGCTTCTCGAAGGAATGTTCTTTTTTATAGAAAATTGTATATAGCAGTGGAAGACAAAAACACAGGAAAAAAAGAAGGGGGTCACAGAATATACAATCCTTAGATTTCTACCAAATGATCCAAGTGAGATCCTCATGTGGTTTCAAATCTTTTTTTTTTTTGAGTTCACTAAAATGTAGCAGTTCCATTGGAATAATATAGAGTTCCAATGGCTATATAATATATCTCATTTAACCATATTTTAAAACAGGAGGCTTGTGAAGATTTCCAGTTAAGAAGTATTACCTTTTTGGCTCACATTTAGAGTCTAATTACCAGATTGTGGTGCAAAAATAGGTGCAAACTGATCCTCTATATAGAGATCTGTTCAACGTAGACCCTTTGCCCTTCATCCATCTAAGACTCAATGGGTGATCGCATGATTTTGGTGCTTTGATTGAGACTTTATTCAATGTATACAAACCATTTTTATCTGAAAATCTTCAAGAAATGCATTAACAGTTCTCCCCTATGTGAACCGTAAAGCTGGGAGAGTATTTTTTTATAGTGTTCTAGTGTCTAGATTAAAGACTAATTTCTTTAAACAGGCATTCACATAACACACAGGCTTCACCCTGGTTTCGGCATCACTCTTTCTTCGCCATGATCTCCAGCACGTTTGATTCCACCTCAACCTTCTGTTCCCCTGGCTCCGCCCTTGTAAACATCTATTTGGGCCCTGGCTTGGACCATCAGCTCTTCGGGGTAGTCAGGGGTTATGGGTCCACCGGTTCCGCATTGGCCTCCTCCTCCAATGGGAGTAATTAAATTTTCTAAATGGGAGTGTTTATTTTAGAATGTAATGTGCAATTATTAAATGCTCAAAATGTAAGATTATTGGATTAAAATATATTTTAAAAAACATTAGAACAATAGATCATAGAACTAGAACATTATATTTTTTATAATATTAACATTATATATATTTTGTTGACTTGTGTACTTGCATTAGGGGAGAGTGGGGTAAGATGAGCCAATTTTTACTTATGTGGATCTCCAGGCAAGGGAAATTGAGACAGAATTACAATGAATACATCTGCTGTTAATTTGGGATGATGCCTATCAACTGAAAATATAAGAATGCACCTATGACAAAGAGCCTTGAAAATATGAGTGTTCATGTGACTCTGGTTCAATTTACCCCACATCATCTGGCTCACTTTGCCCCATAGTCACCATTTTGGTAAAAACAGCCTAGCTTAGCAATTCAGGCTAACCTTTAGCTAACTAACCCTAACCCTAACCCATGGTTTTATATGTTGACAAATCAC
Organism: Vimba vimba; assembly: GCA_022828995.1. Lineage (NCBI taxonomy): Eukaryota > Metazoa > Chordata > Actinopteri > Cypriniformes > Leuciscidae > Vimba > Vimba vimba. Next base: position 8,960,573 of record CM040825.1, on the reverse strand, counting down.
CAACATGTACCATACACAACTTTAGACCTAGATAAATTTGTTTTGGCACAACAGCTAGTATACCTGCAATGCAGAAAATTAACTTTAACAAGCAAAAAAGTGTTTTTGTGGGAAAAAACAACAACTTACCTCTTGTCCCATGTGCTTCTCCTCTTCACAGCAAAATAGAAATGATGGAGTCCTTCAGAATGTATGGTCACATGACACCAAATGTGCATAGTTGCCTAGAAACAGGGGGTGGGTCAGCTTACCCACTGGCTCATCTTACCCCACTCTCCCCTATCCCAAATGTTTCCAACAATGTTTAAATCCAGGAAAATTAGCTATTTTTACCAATGTAACGTCCCCCCAGATAGCGCACATATCTGGGCCTCATCTGGGCCAACTATGGCACATATGGCTCAATTCTGGCAGCGGCAAAGATCACACGGGTCACATCTGGGCCACACACAGCAAGCCAAAACTCACACTAAAAAAAAAACCTCCTAAAAAGTCTTCACTGCCTGCAGATTGGTAAAAAACATAAGGATTCACACTATTTTCGTCACAATTGGCTTGACTGGGGTTATTTCAAAGAGCCTGTTTCATTAATTTGCTCTTTCTTGCAATCTCTAGAACGGTGTTGTTTTAGTATCAATCTCAATGTTTTTGGGAATACTAAATATTCTTAACTTTATTCAGTCAGAAAATAGATGAAGGCACAATATGTCAGATTTTTCGATTAAAATATCCAAAAACCACTAGAAAAATGTTATTTATTTTGTTGACTTGTGTACATTATCCTAAATGTTTCCAACAATATTTAAAGCCAGAGAAATTAGCTATTTTAGCCCGTGTCATTGCGTCGCCAGTCAATGACATCAGATCCGCGTTACCCTCGATTTCTGGTTTAACTTCCAGAGAAACCACGGAAAGGCAAAGACGCTTTAATATATTATGTGTTTTATTAGACAGGTGAGCAACTGTTTTGATTCTTTATCGACAGAAAACTAATCATTGTTATAAAGCTCAACAAAGTTAGTCTGATTGTTTGAACCTCTTGTTTTCTTGATTTACCACGAGTACCATGTTTGTACCATGTCTCAGAGACAACACTATTTTTTCAAGAGGCTGACATAACATAATCAGAAAGAGCTTTATTTAGTAGTAACAGTAATGCAGCATTTTCTCCACCATACAATGTTTTAAAATGAATTACAAGCCATTTAGCAACAAGTCATTCAGCTTTTATAAATACATGATATTCTAATAAAGATCTAGCTTTACTGTAGTGTGCAACAAGTGTCTCATAGCCGCCACTGAGCGAACACACACTGAGAAATGATATAGCATAACTTTCAGCATTCTCAAATGTATTTGTAGTATGGATGTTTTTTGACCAAGTAAAACAGCGCCTCGTTACCCCTCGATATTAATTCATTAAAGGAACACGCCGACTTTTTGGGACTTTAGCTTATTCACCGTCTCCCCCAGAGTTAGATAAGTCCATACATGCCCTTCTCATCTCCGTGCGTGCCGTAACTCTGTCTGACGCACCCACCGCTAGCCTAGCTTAGCACAAAGACTGGAGGTAAACGGCTCCAGCTAGCATACTGCTCCCAATAAGTGACAAAATAACGCCAACATTTTCCTATTTACATGTTGTGATTTGTATAGTCACAGCGTGTACAAATAACAAGGTCACATGAGACACAGCCATCTTCTAACCGTACACACACTGGGAACTATATTCTCAGAAGGCGAAGCACTGCTACTTCTGCGGAGTGATTTACTCCAACTCTGAGTGAACTCTCTGCTCCTCACCATGGGGCTTCTCAGGCACTGCGAGCAAATCACTCCGCCCAAGTAGCAGTGCTTCGCCTTCTGAGAATATAGTTCCCAGTATATTTTATTCACTTATTTTGTTATTTTGTCACTTATTGGGAGTAGTATGCTAGCTGGAGCCATTTATCTCCAGTGTTTGTGCTAAGCTAGGCTAGCGGTGGGTGCGTCAGACAGAGTTACGGCACGCACGGAGATGAGAAGGGTGTGTGTGGACTTATCTAACTCTGGGGGATACGGTGAATAAGCTAAAGTCCCAAAAAGTCGTCGTGTTCCTTTAAATAAAGTGACCTGTTCGAGAATAATTCAGTACTTGCGGCTGGGTCATTCTATGGAAATGTCAGAAATATTACACTTAAAAAAACACTTTAGGGTTACAATTTCTTTACATTTTAAAATAAAACAATATGTTATTTGAACAATTGCACCTTCTTGAGCCATCAATGTGGCAATATTTAATTTTTATTAATTATATAGAATTCCAAGCACCACAGAAGTGCTCGTCCCCACAGTCATGTACAGAGGGAAAATGCTTTATTTTGAGGTCAATAACAGGTTTTTACACCATTTAAAATACAATAATGTATACATAACTATCAAATATATTATGTAAATGATATAAAAAAAACTAAATGCAGAATAAATATTATAAAATTTATAATGAAAGTAGTGGTCCCCTGGAGTTATGTCACTGGTGTTACCGTTAAACAAAAATCTCTTATTTTGAAAAAAAAATCACACTGATGACATCACTTGACTTCCTTCTTCCAATTTCCTGAATATCTAAGAAGAAAAGCCCATGGTAGATCCACTGTCTCTTTTCAGTTATCAGAAACCTTCTCATTTATCTATGGAAGCTTGTTTCTGCCACTGAATAATAAATAAATAATAATAATTTGGACTTTTTATCTCACAATTCTGACTTTTTTCTCACAATTGCGATATATCAAGTCTGAATTGTGACTTTTTTTCTCAGAATTGCGACATATGAAGTCAGAATTGTGAGAAATAAAGTCGCAATTCTGAGAAATAATGTCCCAATTGCGAGATAATCGCAATTCTGAGAAATAAAGTCGCAATTGCGAGATATAAAGTCGCAATTCTGAGAAATAGTCGCAATTGGGAGATATAAAGTCAGAATTGTTAGATATAAAGTCGCAATTGCATGTTATAAAGTCAGAATTGTGAGATATAAACTATTCTGAGAAAAAAAAAAAACGTCCTTTTTTCCCTTAGAATTGGACTTTATATCTCACAATTCTGAGAAAAGATGTCAGAATTGCATGAAATAAAGTCGCAATTATGTATTATAAAGTCAGATTTGCGTGATATAAAGTCGCAATTTCGAGAAAAATTGCGACATTATTTCATGCAATTCTGACTTTATATCTCGCAATTGCGACTTTATTTCATGCAATTCTGACTTTATATCTCGCAATTCTGACTTTATTTCTCGCAATTCTGACTTTATTTCTTAGAGTTGCGTGTTATAAAGTCAGAATTGCGTGAAATAAAGTCGCAATTTTTCTCGCAATGTAAACTCACAATTGTGAGATAAAAAGTCGCAATTATCTTTTTAAATGTTTTATTCTGTGGCGGAAACAAGCTTCCATATTTATCTCATGATTTCATATGAAGCTTTTAGTTGAACTCACTGGTATGACCTACTTTATTGTTAGGTAATTGTAAAAAAAAACTAGAATACAAATGGATTAAACTATTAGTATATCATGATTGACAAGATGTGGTTTGATACCTTGCAGCAGCATTTTGTAAAATGAATTTTTCATGAAAATTGTCACTGGTGTCACTTTTCTTATGGGTAAGTTAACACCAGTAACATCAGTGACTCCCATTTATAGATAAACGTTATTCAAAGCTATTAATTTAGATTATATGCCAAATGTAACAGTTTAGTCTCATCTACTTAATTATAGCTGAAGAATAAGGATCTTTGGTCTTATGTATGTCATTGGTGTTACTGTCTTTTTTTCCCTGTCACATTAAATACAATGTCACATGTGACATAATAATACTTTTACATCCATTTAATTCTGCTACACTCAAAAGTTAAGATTTAAAGGATTGCATCATTACTAGATTTTAACTGGTTTTCAAATATTTTCATTGTTATAGCAAACACATGGTTGCGCAAACGGACTAACCTCATTCAAGCACACTTTTAACAAACCTGATTAAAATAAATAAACATAATCTCCTTATTTGTTGCATTGTTATTATTTTTCGGTAACTCTGACTACATGTGCTGAAAAAAATGTGAAATAATATTTCATAAAAACCTTTAATATTGCCAAAGAAGTAAGGTAACACAAGTGACAAAAAAATCATACATGCGGTCTTTAAATAAATGCTCAAAAAAATCATTAAGCTGTCATTTATGCGTATTCATAAAGTCAAAGGGTAATCTAATAATGTGCTGTAAGTTTAAATGTTAGAAAAAGAAATCAATTTTAATCAATCTTGCCATACCAAAAGTGGACGTTTCTGTGGAATGACCCGGCTGTTTCAATAGAATGAAACAAAATAATGTGAATTTAAGTGATCAACCGTAACTACAACAAAGTTCAAGTTCAGGGAAGAAGGAGGCGAATCGTAACATTAATTTTAAAATATGCATAAACAGCAACAAGCATCCGACCACAGCATAAGCATAATAAAAACAGCAGCGTAAATGTCCCAGGCTCTCGGCCCGCCCTGCTTCATTCCACAGTAATGTTCAACACTCATTCCCTGCGTCACTGCTATACACCTTTGTTATTATTGTGAACGTGACCTCTAGCAGCAAACTTACATGCTGTGCCTTTAAGGCATTTAAGGCATAAAAGCATTTCAGGTGAACAGATTGTGATTGGTTGAGCCAATGTTACTGTGTTAGGCAATGCTCAAACAAATGGAGCAAAGTCTTATGGGTTGTTTGCCTCACTTATTTGTGACTTTTTATATCACTATGGGAAAGATTTACACATCCAGTAAATGTGCTGGTCCACAGAGAATTGAAGAGACACAAAATATTTTACTAAATGTATTTCTCAGGCATTGTGAATGTTATATTAATTACTTTCAATGCAATAATTTATCATATTCATTATTGTTACGGCTTCATTTTTCATTGCAATAACTGCTCAAACTGATCTGATATCAGATTAACAGATTAATTTAGTCTCAGATTAAGATCACTGTTGTATGTGATATTTGCACCACTGACCCTTTATTTATTGCATTATTTAATTAAGAAGGCAACTGAAGTCTTGCTACACTCCTGCTCTGTTAAATCTCTGATATAAATATTATAATATAAAATACCTTTATACCTTAATTAGCATCATGATCATTTTTATTATTACATTTGCCTCTGTAATAGATAATTTTAGCTGTTTAAGTTACCCAAGTAAGACATGTTGCAATCTTCATATTCCTCAACATTATTGTGGTTCGAACAATCATTCATGCAATTTCTACCATGAAATCAAATTCTACTCAAAAATGTGTTTTTTTTTTTTTTTTGCTTTATTATGTGCCAAAGTTAAATATTAAAGTGTTTAATATAGTATAATATGTAGCAATTTAATAAACATAAAAATATATATTTTGTATATACACTGAACAAGGTTATAAACGCAACACTTATGAGCTGAACTCAAAGATCTAAGACTTTATGTACACAAAAGGCCTATTTCTCTCAAATATTGTTCACAAATCTAAATCTGTGTTAGTGAGCACTTCTCCTTTGCCGAGATCATCAGGTGTGGCGTATCAAGATGCTGATTAGATAGCATGATTATTGCACAGGTGTGCCTTAGATCTTTGAAAATTGGGGCAAAAACAAAAGTGTTGCGTTTATAATTTTGTTCAGTGTAACATATTACATTATTAAAAATACAAATTTAGTGCTTTTTAGCATCAACGCTTTAGTCATGGTTATATTTCCATATACATCACATATACTCACATATTTAGATTTAAATAGACCTCTTACCTGTTAGTATTGATCTACCAATCAGTAAAGCCAATCCAGCATGTAAAATAAATCGATACATCTTTCAAGAGTTTGCTAACGAACCTAAAGTGAGAAAAATAACCTCTGAGAAGCAACCTAATGTGAATAATGCTTCCTTAATGACTGATCACCTTCTGATTGATTAATATGGAAACGGACAGAGGACTGATGTGTTTTGACATCAGACTAAAACTGTCCTTAAACTCCACCCATCGTTTATTCTATACTAATATAACAGGTTATCAAATCTACTGTTAAAAAAACAACAACAGATAACTAGTTTAATTTTTATGATTGTACTGATACAAGTGATCGCTTCATATATCTGGCTGCATTGTTGTTGTGAATACACATCACCCTTCCCATTAATGAACCACTCCTTTGTGAGTAACAAAAAAGTGCCCTGTTAACCTAGACATGATGATACATGTTTGGAGATGCACAGCATACAGCATGATTTTTCATTTTTCATACAGCAAGGCTCAATAAAAAATAAAATAAAATAAAAATTAATAAGCATAACCAACGTTAACAAATTGAAACCATACTGAAAATTGTTAATAAACGGTTCATATTTCCATCTGGTTGTCTAGTTGGAGTGGAATGGAGGAACTATTTCTCCTGTTTATTTCCTGGCTTTGTGTGAATATGAATTCTTCTGATAGGAGTTTCTATTACATGATATGATTCTAAGACGGGTGTTTCCTTGCATTCCATGTGTTAACCTGAACGCATACAAAGTTACAATGACTCATACAATATAAATATGCCATGCTGTTCTACAGAGAGAGATCAGAATATTTTTTTCTGTTAGTGCATGGATTTGACTAACAATTTCTCCCATATAATTAGCATTGTTCTCAGATGGAATTTGCGTATTATAAAGCCGATACCAAAGCCTAAACGCTCGGCCTTAATAAAGATAACTACAATACTATATTGTGTATTAGCATACAAACCCATGCATGATAATGTTCTGTTTATTATAAGCGCGCGCTGCATTTTTTTGCCATCTGCCGCTTTAAATGCTCGATCTCGTTAAAGCAGGATGGATTCTGATTGGCTGTCGATGTTTTTATCTTTCATCAGTTGGAAATGTATATACTGTCTATGGAAATAATCGTTCTGAAAATGAATGGAGTTATAGTTATAGTTGCTCAGCCTGATGCCTTTGCTGTCACATGACGCACTCTTGAGGTGTTATAGAGTAGGCACGTATTTTGAATAATTCTAAAACTGCTAAAAAGTATGTAGTATGAGTGTGTGTAGTATGAACATAGACTGTAAAAAATAGTATGAATGTAATCTGGGCATACTACATCCGTCATGTTGTCATAATCATGTGACCTACCAGCATCAGTTGTGTGCTTCACTGTCATTCATAAATCCTTTGGTTAAATGCCATATTGAATTTAAAACAGATAAAAATTAAGCTGTGAGGAATGGACGTACAGTCTTACAATGGCATGCACTGTAAATGTCCTAGATCACAATTTATAAAATGTTTTATGTAGATTTTGTCTACTGATTTTTTTTTTTTTTGTAAGATGTTTTCGTAAGTCTCATTTCCATTCCTCTCAAAATCTATTTATTTATTTATTTATTTATTTATTTATTTATTTATTTATTTATTTATTTATATTCTACAGTAGTCTTTAGAATTCAGGGCATTTGGGATTAAATGTGATTGCAGTTTGAATTAAAAAAAAAAATCTAGTTTGTATTTTGTGTGTTAGTAGTGGAATAACTTTAATAATATATATATATATATATATATATATATATATATATATATATATATATATATATATATATATATATATATATATATATTAAGGGTGTCACGATTTCGATTTTAAATCGAAATCGATCGAAATTAATGCTCAATCTCGATCATCGAATCAAAAAATGGAATCGTCGATGCTGCCACGCCCCATATGTCACGTCAGCTCGGCTTGCCTGTAATAGGTAAAACTCCTTTTCTCAAGAATATTGAAGCCTTTATTTTAAAACGCATTGCAGCTGCACAGCGAGAGCATCATAGCTCGTCTGAGCGAGCTGTTTGCCTGTGCTGCGGCAACTGCACGAACCTATGGCGAGTTAGCAGTGGCGTGCGGTCCAACGGGAGCGCTTGGCGCCCTGCCAACCTCGAGCGCGCCAATTTGGACGCGGCTGAAGTGTATACATTCAGAGAAAACTCGCCAAAGGACTTTAGGTTTAAATCGACTCAAGCGAAGTACCTGATATGAGCGAAATAGCACGGCAAGACAACGCAGTACTCGTTCCCTTATCTCTAAGGGAACCGAGGTTATGCAAGTAACCAAGTAGGCCTACGTTCCCTCACGAGAACGTTCTCTCGTACTGCGTTGCAAACGCTGTGGGAACCCAATTTAAAACACCGTGCTATTCGCCTGTGACTGCTCTGAGGAGTCCAGGGAGCCCCGGGACAATAGTAGGTAATAGGTTATATTTTTTAAGTTTCCAATTGACTTAAGATATAAGTTATTGTTACATTATGTTGTTAATAAACGTTTTAAATTTGACAATGTAGTGTGTGGTACATTGCGAACAAAGGTCAGATATTATTATATTGCATAAAAGTCTAAAAATGGCATAGCTTGTGCTTTCAATTTTTTTTTTTTTTAAATCGAGAATCGAATCGAACCGTGACTTTAGAATCGAAAATGTAATCGAATCGAGGATTTGGAGAATCGTGACACCCTTAATATATATACAGTGCAATGCATAAGTGAATACACCCATGCTAAAGTTGACTAAAAAGAGGAATAAAAAATCATATTTTGGAAATTGAACGTAATGCCTTAATTTAAAAAAATAGGAAAAATCCAACCTTTAAGGACACCAATTTTCTTTGTGAATGAATAATGTATCGTAAATAAATAAATGTTCTTCCTTAAAATACATGGTGCATAAGTGAGTACACCCCTATGTTAAATTCCCATAGAGGCAGGCAGATTTTTATTTTTAAGTATTTTTAAAAAAAAAATGTTTAGGATACTATGCATCCTGATAAAGTTCCCTTGGCCTTTGGAATTAAAATAGCCCCACATCATCACATAGCCTTCACCATACCTAGAGATTGGCATGGGGTACTTTCCATAAGATCATCTCTCAATGCAAATCAAACTAGCTTTTAGGCTAACTGAAATAAAACCATGCCAATCTCTAGCTATGGTGAAGGCTATGTGATGATGTGGGGCTATTTTAATTCCAAAGGCCAAGGGAATTTTATCAGGATGCATAGTATCCTATAAAAAAAAAAAAAAAAAAAAAACTTAAAAATAAAAATCTGCCTGCCTCTATGGGAATTTAACATAGGGGTGTACTCACTTATGCACCCTGTATTTTAAGGAAGAACATTTATTTTATTTACGATACATTATTCATTCACAAAGAAAATTGGTGTCCTTAAAGGTTGGATTTTTCCTAATTTTTTAAATTAAGGCATTAAGTTCAATTTCCAAAAGATGATTTTTTATTCCTCTTTTTAGTCAACTTTAGCATGGGTGTATTCACTTATGCATAGCACTGTATATATATATATATATATATATAAGCATTCCTATGTAACCTTTATTTTGAAAACCGCGAAACCTGATGCTTGTTTTTTTATCATCGACTTTAATTTTGAAAACAAGACAACAACAAAACGTTTCCCGTTTGTACCTCCTCTCGTGTGTTTCTTGTTTGGCTAATGCTCCGTCTAAGCGAAGCAAACTACATTCTAAATAGCTGTATTTTAATGCAATTGTGAAGATTTAAAAATATATATATATCTTTAAGGATGTCCAAAAATGTTTGAAGTAAAGTCTTTTTCCGGTTCGCTTCCGGTTTCCACGTCTCGCGTTTGGCATAGTCACGTTTACAGTTGCAGCTATTTCTGCTCAATTTCAGACACTTTTGCTTTCTACAATCTTTGTCGGGTTTTCAGCAAGTATCTGAAAGGTTAACAGATGATACTAGTTACTTACTTAATCAGTTAAGTTGAAGTCTCCCCTCTATTTATTATCTGTTAATATTGGGGTGTTATTTCTGCACACATTTAGTGTAAAAATGTGGTGTTGGAGACACTGATAATGGAGAGAGATTTACTCAGACAGTCTGTATCATATCATGGTGAAAACCTGTTGTCACTGTTAAAATGTGAACAGAATGAAAACCCAGACTTTAAAAATGTGGCTGCTGATCTCGCCAAAACTCTTAACCAAAGGTAAGAGTCGTTTTTATGATCGTTGTGCATGGTTTCATTTGATCCCTAATATCATGTTTGCGTTGTGACCCCAGGACACTATAAATAGCTCGTTAGGCTACTTAAAGGAATAGCTATTCTGTCCAAAATAATTGAATAATTAATAATGATAATGCTGTTTAATCAATTAGCTACTCGACTGCATGTCCTTTCAAACATGTATGACACGTATTTATTTATTTTTCTCCTGTGGAAAGCGAATTGAGACATTTAACAGAACGTTCGTGTTGTTCTTTTCCGTACAATGAAAGTGAATGGAGACTAGAGCTTTATTATATTTAAAAGCAGCATAAACGTAGTCCATACGATACGACTTGTATTACTACATACATCTTTTCTGCCACTTAAGAAAACATTGATGTAAAAAGTTATAATTATGATATAGAAAGTCATAGTTTCGACCTTGTATCTCATAATTTCGACTTTTTAATCTTTTAATTGTTGATCCCTTGAGTTAGTTCACCTAAAAATGAAAATTATTGCATCATTTACTCACCCTCATGTTGTTCCACACCCGTAAGACTTTCGTTCTTTTTTAAATTTTAAATGAAATCTGAGAGGTTCCTGTCCCTCCATTTACAGCTACACAACAACCACTTTGACACTCCAAAAAGTTCATAAAGAGATCGTTGAGCGGTTTAGTCCATTTTTTTTAAAGACGGGATTGCCTACATGACAAACAGATCAAATTTAGGCTTTTATTCACATTAATCAGTAAACATAAATATATCCTCATTGGTTCTTGCTGAAGCTCAAACGTGCTGCGTAATACGAGAATGAACCTCTTGCTGAAGCTCAAACGTGCTGCGTAACACGAGAATGAACCTCATTGGTTCTTGCTGAAGCTCAAACGTGCTGCGTAACACGAGAATGAACCTCATTGGTTCTTGCTGAAGCTCAAACGTGCTGCGTAACACGAGAATGAACCTCATTGGTTCTTGCTGAAGCTCAAACGTGCTGCGTAACACGAGAATGAACCTCATTGGTTCTTGCTGAAGCTCAAACGTGCTGCGTAACACGAGAATGAACCTCATTGGTTCTTGCTGAAGCTCAAACGTGCTGCGTAACACGAGAATGAACCTCATTGGTTCTTGCTGAAGCTCAAACGTGCTGCGTAACACGAGAATGAACCTCACTGGTTCTTGCTGAAGCTCAAACGTGCTGCGTAACACGAGGATGAACCTCATTGGTTCTTGCTGAAGCTCAAACGTGCTGCGTAACACGAGAATGAACCTCATTGGTTCTTGTTGAAGCTCAAACGTGCTGCGTAACACGAGAATGAACCTCATTGGTTCTTGCTGAAGCTCAAACGTGCTGCGTAACACGAGAATGAACCTCATTGGTTCTTGCTGAAGCTCAAACGTGCTGCGTAACACGAGAATGAACCTCATTGGTTCTTGCTGAAGCTCAAACGTGCTGCGTAACACGAGAATGAACCTCATTGGTTCTTGTTGAAGCTCAAACGTGCTGCGTAACACGAGAATGAACCTCATTGGTTCTTGCTGAAGCTCAAACGTGCTGCGTAACACGAGAATGAACCTCATTGGTTCTTGCTGAAGCTCAAACGTGCTGCGTAACACGAGAATGAACCTCATTGGTTCTTGCTGAAGCTCAAACGTGCTGCGTAACACGAGAATGAACCTCATTGGTTCTTGCTGAAGCTCAAACGTGCTGCGTAACACGAGAATGAACCTCATTGGTTCTTGCTGAAGCTCAAACGTGCTGCGTAACACGAGAATGAACCTCATTGGTTCTTGCTGAAGCTCAAACGTGCTGCGTAACACGAGGATGAACCTCATTGGTTCTTGCTGAAGCTCAAACGTGCTGCGTAACACGAGAATGAACCTCATTGGTTCTTGCTGAAGCTCAAACGTGCTGCGTAACACGAGAATGAACCTCATTGGTTCTTGCTGAAGCTCAAACGTGCTGCGTAACACGAGAATGAACCTCATTGGTTCTTGTTGAAGCTCAAACGTGCTGCGTAACACGAGGATGAACCTCATTGGTTCTTGTTGAAGCTCAAACGTGCTGCGTAACACGAGGATGAACCTCATTGGTTCTTGCTGAAGCTCAAACGTGCTGCGTAACACGAGAATGAACCTCATTGGTTCTTGTTGAAGCTCAAACGTGCTGCGTAACATGAGAATGAACCTCATTGGTTCTTGCAGAAGCTCAAACGTGCTGCGTAACACGAGAATGAACCTCATTGGTTCTTGTTGAAGCTCAAACGTGCTGCGTAACACGAGAATGAACCTCATTGGTTCTTGTTGAAGCTCAAACGTGCTGCGTAACACGAGAATGAACCTCATTGGTTCTTGTTGAAGCTCAAACGTGCTGCGTAACACGAGGATGAACCTCATTGGTTCTTGCTGAAGCTCAAACGTGCTGCGTAACATGAGAATGAACCTCATTGGTTCTTGTTGAAGCTCAAACGTGCTGCGTAACACGAGAATGAACCTCATTGGTTCTTGTTGAAGCTCAAACGTGCTGCGTAACACGAGGATGAACCTCATTGGTTCTTGCTGAAGCTCAAACGTGCTGCGTAACACGAGAATGAACCTCATTGGTTCTTGTTGAAGCTCAAACGTGCTGCGTAACATGAGAATGAACCTCATCTGTTTTCGCACGTCAAGCGGAACATGCTTGAGTTTTCTGTTTACTATAACTAATGTTTGCATTGATGAATGTTTATATGTGATTAAAAGCCTAAATTTAATCAATTCATCATATGACGCGATCGAGTCTCTTCAGAAAATTTGGACTAAACCACTAATTTCATATGGATTAGTTTTATGATCTGTTTATTAACTTATTGAAGCGTCAAAGTTGCGTAGCTGTCAATGTACTGACAGAATCTCTCAGATTTTATTAATAGATTAAAAAATATATATTTATTTGTGTTCAGAATCCGCATGAACGTTTTACGGGTTTAGAACGACGTGGGTGTGTAAATGATGTCAGAATTTCCATTTTTAGGTGAATTAACCCTTTAATATGTCATAAATAATTTCAACGATTTTATGTCAGAATTATCACTTGGTTTGTAATAATTTCCACTGTTCATCTCATAAATACGACTTCAGAATTTCGACTTTTTGTTTAATAAGTATAACTTAGTATTATGATTTATCAAAGCATGATTTTGTTTTCTTATGTGGCAGAAATGGCCTTCCATACGCATCTGAAGTCATGCAATTTAAGTAAGTTTTTTTTTTTTTTTTTGTCAAGTGAATTTGTTTTTACCTAATTTGATGGGAAATATTATTTTAACTGACAGTTATTATTTACACCCAGGGGTCTGTCTCATATACTATAATTAAAATACACTATATAAAATAAATACACTCATCTGTAAAAGGCATCTCTGATTGGTGGATGTTGTTCTTGGTTTAAAACAGGGATAAAGAAGATACAAGCCCTGTTCTGGAACAGTACATAGCAAGGAAAGCTGATCTTCTGTTTGCACCGTCATGGAAATCCTCCACACCCGCAGATGAATGGCAGGAGGAATCTGGAGGTGGACTGTCATCTTTACCTTCAAATGAAATTCAAAATCTTATTTCTGTTTAAGGAAGATTTATTCACACTCATTTTGTTCCAAACCCATCACCTGTTTGCTCTTTTCCATATAAAGTGAATGGGCACCAAAAGTTAAAGTAGTCTATATGATGTATGTGTTATGTTTCGTTGTAGCTTGCTTGATAGCCCCAGTCCCAATTCACTTTAATTATATGGAAATGAGCAACCAGGATATACTTATAAAATTCTACTTTTGTGTTTGACACAAACTCTTTCTCTAATGATTGAGTATTGTCGTCTCAGAGGCGTACGCCATCATGCCCCCGCTGGAGCAGTTCATGGAGGTGTCGTTTGAAGAGCGACGTGAGCTCTTCTACAGGGACGTGGAGCGTGGAGACATGCTTATCGGAAGGATCAATTCAGTACGAGACTTCGGTTTATTTGTAACGCTTCTCTGCACTGCTGGTGGACTGGAGAGGGATATCGAGGATCTTGAGATAAAGGTTGGGTTGATTTATCTGTTTCTTCTCTGAAGTGTGTAATTCTACACCACTAATGGCCGGCATCAGCAACAGAATTCCAAATATAAATGTATTTTTAATAAATAATTCATGATGTTTTTTTAATATCTTTTTTTTGTGCAATTAATGATTATATGGAAGCTTGTTTCCACCATGTTATAACAAAATAAAAAAGGAAACTTTTATCTCAATTATTATTTTATGTCTCAATCCTAAACAAAATTAAATAATATAGGCTAAACTCTCATAGTCAGTGGGGATATCAATTTATATATATCAAATATCAAAGGTCTGGATTCTATCGCAGCTTTCATTGGTCAAGGACTGCACAAGAGGACGTCTGACTGACATAAATCAACCAATCACAGTTTTTGTTCTGCGTCATGTTACTGTAAATGTTGATGTCCCTATGACAACAGACTGGCGTGCATCTAATAATTATTCATTCAAGAGTGTTGTGCAAGTTTACTGCAACAATACATGAATTCACATACTTTAAAAATCCAGCGTTTAGTTGATCCTGATTAGCGCTCACTGTCACTGTTGTAAACATGACGGCTTTCTTCTTCCATGAGGCGGTTTGGCTTCACATTAAAGTTAAAAAAATCTGAATTGTGAGCTGAATTTATAACTCACAAATTCAACAAGTTGAAAAAATGTGAAATAATCTTGCAATTCTCACTTTTTTTTCTCAGAAATGTGAGATATAAACTCATAATTGCGAGATAAATAGTCATAGTTGCCTTTTCAATTTTTTTATTCTGTGGCGGAAACAAGCTTCCATATGATTAAGGTCAAAATGTAAGGAATATATTACGTTTTACTTGAGTCTTTAAATAGAAACTTTTGCTGAAATGAATGTTATCTATCAAAAGGCCCTCTGTCCAATAAGAAATGTCCCTTCGACTGGAAATCATGACGATCCTTTGTCTTATTACCAAATTGGGGATTTAATCAGAGGTATGGTGTTTTTTGTACTCTTTTTAAAAAGGAAAATCAGTGCATTAGTGTATAAACGGATTATTCGATTGGATAAAGTGATGTTTTATGCCACAGCTGGGGTGAAGGACATTGACCGCTACCACGAGAAGTTGACGCTATCCCTGTATTCATCTTCGCTGGCTACTCACTTGAATAAAGTCAAACTGGGTGTCATAAGCAAAGAAGAGCTTCCTCTTCATTACACGTATGTTGAATCAAGAAAACAAACATTTATCTCAGACTTCCTGTTGTTGATTGTTACTTCCACTCTTTCAGCCGGGGTGAAATGGTGGCCACAGATTGCAACGAGACTTATGAGAAGCTTTTGGAGGACTCACTTGGCCTGTCCAACCCCTTAAATGTGGACTACCTCCTGGCAAAGCTGGGAATAAGTGGGACACAAACTCCTTCTCTAATGAGGGGGCTACAGAGGTACATTCTCTCTTATACACCATGTCATTCCCAGTTGTATTGGTGTTTTCTTGTATTGGTGATTTTTTTTTTTTTTTTTTTTTTTTTATATGTACAGCAAGCGCTTCAAAGAGGAGGATTTTGGAACAGCTATTCGGAAGAAGCAATCTGTGTCCTGGGCCTTGAAATGGTTTGTTTTTACCAAGTTTTTGAGACTTACTGCATTAAATCCAGTACGTAGTGGACGCGTGATTTTTATTTCTCAAATCTTCTTAATTTCAAACTCCACCCTGTTGTTGATTCTAAAGATGTCATTACTTATATATATATATATATATATATATATATGAAGAGTTCAGATGCAAAAGCCTCTAAATGCCATCTGAAATTTTCTTCTAGAATGATCATTTTTATGAAGCTCATGTATTTAAATTCAATAATTTCACTTAAATGGCAATGAAGATTACCTATTAATTATCATTAAGTGAAATTACTGAACTCAAATATACAAGCTTGATAAAAATGATCATTCTATAAGAAAATTTCAGATGGCACTTAGAGGCTTTTGCATCTGAACTCTTCATATATATATATATATATATAATTACTCATTACTGATGTCAATCAACACAAATATACTTTATTTAATCTCACTTTATTAACCAGTGTCTTTGTTGCTGACCTTCGATGGTCCAGGTCAACCATACTAATAAACAAACACATTTCCTTCAGCATGAGGCTTTATTAATTTCACTTTTGCTTTGGAAGGACGTTCACGTTTGCCAAAACGTGTTTTGTTGTTATTAAAAACTAACCACCAAGCCCCAGCCCAGGTGAGAAGCAACACAGATGTAACGCATTGCTTTCCATGAAAAGTAACTAATGCAATTAGCTATTTGTTTTAGGGAGTATCACATTATTGTAATGCATTACTTTTAAAAGGAACTTTCCCCAAAACGTATTATTTAAAAATATATAATATATATAATTTATATATAAATATATATATAATTTCTTGGTAACTGTACAACAAGGTCTCATTTGTTAAAATGAATGTATTATCTAACATGAACTAACAGTGAGTAATATATTTGTTACAACATTTAATTATCTTTGTCAATGTTAGTATATAAAAAATATAATTGTTTGTTCATGTTACTTCACAGGGCATTAACTAATGTTAACAAATACAACTTTTAATGAAAAAGTGTATTAGTAATATAATAATATTATTATTATTATATATGTATAATTATTTTTCATTGTTAGTTTAACTAATGAAACCTTATTTTAAAGTGAATTTTTAATTTTTTTTATTAAGATGTGCGCTCACATGTTTTCAAGGTGCAAGGAAAACATGTTATTATTTTTTTCTTGTTGGTTGCACCACATGACATTTTTACAGTTATTAAATTGAAATGTTTCTTGAAAATGCTGTTTAAGTTGGAAACTAACATAAATACAAATAGTACAATTTTAAGAATTTTTTTGTTTCATTTCTTTTAATGACTGTTATTTTTCATTTACTAAATATTTAAGTTCAAAACTGAATAAACTAATGCTGACCGTATCATTTCTTCAAATCATTATAGCGTTAAAACTGGTGTTGACCATTTCAAATCGGGTCGCCATGTAGAAGCAATGAACGAGTACAACAAGGCCTTAGAGATCGACACCAACAACGTGGAGGCGCTTGTGGCGCGCGGAGCTCTGTAAGTCACAACACGTCAATATAAAGAGCCATTTTTTCATGCCATAATATTTGCAACTATTCCTCCGGCTCGTGTTGCATGATTACTGAAGCTGTTTTTATTCTCTTGTAGATATGCAACCAAAGGAAGCTTGATGAAAGCTATCGGCGACTTTGAGCTGGCCTTGGAGAGCTGTCCCACGCACAGGAATGCTAAGAAATACCTCTGCCAGACGCTCGTGGAGAGAGGAGGACAGTATGTCATCAACAAACCCTGTTACTTCCTCTAGTTCTTCAGTGGGGAAACAGAAACAAAGCAATACTGCACAAAATACCGTGATTTTACCATGATCTGTGCTGCATTTACATGGCAAAACTTCATGATCAGATCCAATGTTTTTTTGTGACCTTCCTATTTAATTATGCCTAACTTTGTTTCCATCTGGACTGTAATTTATTTGATGTTTTTAATCCCGAGACATCACAAGAATGCATGCATGCATGATTCACCTGTAGGAATGCCCATGCATTCATTTCCTGAGCGGCACATCACAATTAAAGTGATTATTCCGGTTACCTTTTTATAAGTACGAACATCTATTCAGAATATTCCCGTATAAGTGTCGTTCTTGTTTTTGTTTTTGTTCTTGCTTCGCTTCTGGAAATGCCGGGGATGCTCGCTCGTTCCATCAGTGGTATATTAAACTTTATTAAACAGTGTAATTGCAGACTTAGAACCTGGAGTATCATAGAGACTTGGGTTGGGCTCATCTGAACTGGGCATCCACCCAAAAAAAACCCTAGCAGCCGCCTATAATTTGAACAAACTACCCTACCTGTAAGAATTAAACTTCAAAAATAACTCGATATGAGAAGTACGTGCCCTGACTAGTGACCTGAATGTCTCACAGACTTGTAAGTGAACTCTTAAGAACTGATATTCTCACAGCGACTTTTGTTTGATTTTCTCTTAGATTAAACATGAAAATAGAATATGCTAAATAGCAGCTCTGATTTTGTTTGACGTCACACCAGTTCATACTTCAATTTCGCTTGTAGTATATTGGGGCCTTTAATATTATTAACAACTGAATATTAATGTCGCAGAAGCTTCCAAAACACGACACCGGTCACTTAGCAATGCCCTAACATCAGCATCACTCTTTTTTACATGATTTTACATAAATGTTTAATTTGCCAAATATCAGTATAGACATTGTAGCTTGGAAAACTCACTGCATTAATATCAAATCCAACTGTTGTGTGTGTGTGTATGTAGGCTTTTACAACACCTGTGCATCCTTTTAGCGGTTTCATAATGATTTTAATTTTATCTTTTCTGCGCAGACTTGAAGAGGAAGAGAAGTTGGTGACCGCCGAGGGTCTCTACAAAAGAGCCGTGGTGTTAGACGACACGTTTCGAGAGGCAGCCGAGGCTCTGGAGAAGCTTCAGATACGCATCCAGGTGAGCTGGATAAACCTGACTGTCACTAATACATGATTGGCTGCCGCTGCAGATTTAATCCGACAGTTAGCTTCTAGTATTTCAGGTACATACTGTAGATATGGCATGTGTTGGAGTCCCCCTGTAGTCAATCATTTCTGACACCAAAATTACATATTTAAATGTTTTTTCCTTGAAAAAAATCTCTTCATGCCTTAAAATATCTTGAATGTAACTCGACACCCTTCCCTCATTTAGTATGCGTGGGTTCTATGAATATGCAAATGAGCCCCGCCTCCACTCACTCGCTCAGCTCAGAGATCCACTGGTTGACGATCACACGTTGATCTGATTGGTTACAAGGTAGTTTGTGACGTCAGCGATTTCAAAGCGTGTTTTTGAGACTGTCTTTGGTTCACTGCAGTTTTAAGCAGAAAATACTCAGCAATGGTGTCGACTTATGAATTTACACATGGTTTGTCTTAAAGCACATTAAAAACACCACATAGACACATAAACAACATTAAAAGCTGGATTTACACCACAGGGGGACTTTAAGACACACTGCATTTTTACTTTTTTGTTATCACAAACAAAAATGCATGACGTTTTATTTGAACTGATAAGTATTGAAGTACTGATGAAGTATTTTTGTTATTTATGTATCTATCTGATCTTGGACCTGTGAAACCTGACTGATGGGACCTTTAACCCTGATTGCACTGGGTTGACATAATTTCCCCATGTGGACTTAAAACCCCACCACCTTTGGTTTGTATTCTGTTCCTGGTACTACGGTAACTGCATCTTGCTAAATATAAAATGTTTTCTCGCTTTTTGTCATTGCTTAACACCCTGACGCTGAATACTTCGCCTGGGGTGTGAAAACGGCACTTGTGTGAAATTGCTCGTCCTGTGCGCTGCACGCATGCATGCTTGATGAATTTCCTGATCATTTTCCCAATTTTACCCTGTAAATGAACTGCTTTAAAGAAATCGCTTAAATTGAAAGAACAGGAAGCTGCCAAAGAGCAGGAAAAATCTAAGACCGTGGAGACAAGTGCCGAGAAATTGCGTAAAATCCTAAAAGAAGAGAAAAGGTAATGTCAACACCACCATTTTGATTCACGTTTTTATTCGTGTCATGCACATGTTTGGTCACGTACACACTGCAGATAAATACAGCTGTTCTGCACACACTGTTCAGTCGAAATCAGGAAGTCCTGTTCACACCAAAGACAATAACTATATTAAGTTTTAATAATCACTCTAATTCTATATGAATAGTGTCGTCCACACTGTAACAACACAGAGGAACGATATTCATATTGTTGGAATAACTTTGAGAATTATTTTTTTTTTTCCCAGGCTAATTAATTCTTAAAACATTGCCAGCCAATCAGAATCCACCCCACTTTAAAGAGTGAGCGCGGCATATGTCATAAATACATTGTTCTTATAATAAGCAGAGCGTAATCAATGTGGACGGTCATATATTTATCATTATAGTTATTGTTCTCGGTGTCAACAGCCTTTACAACTAAATTTACATTGAATCTGCATTGTGGTTTCTTATGTACATTGGCAATGTGGGAAACAATGGATAGACTGAGACTAAAACGATAATTTTGGTCCTTGAGTCCAGGATTTAAATCAGGGCTGGGCAATAAACCTAAATATTCACAATATATTTGTGTGATTTTTCTTGTGATATAAATTTAAGCAACATTATAAATACCACGATGATTTTAATGCACTTATTATTGTTGTTGTTTTTTAAATAGAATTATTATTTGCCTGTGATTTTTCAAAAAGAGTAGTTTTACAGTCCTATCTTGTTTTTCTACTTAGAAATATGAGGATTTTAGGTTGATTTTTGTTTAGTTTTACAGTGCGTATACTCACAGGATACTTGCCTAAGAAAGTACTTGTAATATAAGATAACTACATGGGTTAAGGTTAGGTTTATTACCCAGTTATTACCCAGTACAAGTATTACATAGTATGTACATGGGGAACAGGACTGTAAAATAAAGTGCTTCTGGATATTTTATTAGCACCTTTGATTTAAACTTGGAAAATAAGCATTTTAGTTGCTAAGTTTAATTTATGTAAATCAGTTTTGTCACTTGCTTGTGATTTAGTAAATGTTTTCTACAAGAAATGATTGTTCTCTCACCATCTAATGTACCCAGACCCTGACGTGTACTTTTTAGGAGATAATCAGCGAAATTTGCTTCATGAGTGGTCATAATGTTTTTGCTTGTATATGTTAGTGATGCAACCAAAACAATTAATCTGAAATGGCAATGAAATAAATGTTCTGTAGTTTTGGAGGGCTGAAATCATCAGTTGAAAACGTGCTGACCGAAAATGGTGCTAGAGTAGAAAAATAATGGACTAAATGGACTCGTTGAATAAAAAGAACTTTACTATGACTGGTTTAATTTCTGATTTAAAAAAAAATGTTTTGCTGCATCGCTTATTGAGATGCATGTATTGAATATCCTCAAAAGCTAAAAATGTGAACATTATTAAAGGAACACGCCGACTTTTTGGGACTTTAGCTTGTTCACCGTATCCCCCAGAGTTAGATAAGTCCACACATACCCTTCTCATCTCTGTGCGTGCCGTAACTCTGTCTGACGCACCCACCGCTAGCCTAGCTTAGCACAAAGACTGGAGATAAATGGCTCCAGCTAGCATACTGCTCCCAATAAGTGAATAGTTCCCAGTATGTGTACGGTTATAAGATGGCTGTGTCTCACTGACCTTTTTATTTGTACACGCTGTGACAATACAAATCACAACATGGGACATAAATGGGAAAATGTTGGCATTATTTTGTCACTTATTGGGAGCGGTATGCTAGCTGGAGCCATTTACCTCCAGTCTTTGTGCTAAGCTAGGCTAGCGGTGGGTGCGTGAGACAGAGTTACGGCACGCACGGAGATGAGAAGGGTGTGTGTGGACTTATCTAACTCTGGGGAATACAGTGAATAAGCTTAAGTCCCAAAAAGTCGGCGTGTTCCTTTAAACTATCGCCTAGCCCTGATTTAGAAATCTGTTCTCACTCTAAAAACTTTGCATTGTGTACATGACCATTGAAATCTGAGTGTTTCTTCCATCAAAGCAAGGTAAGAACTCTCTTGTTTTGTACTCTTTTAATCATCGTTGACGTCCCATGCGAGTTTCAGTGTGATGTTTGCTCCCATGTAGAATTAAGAAGAAGAAAAGAAAGCGGTCGACCTCTTCCTCCACGTCCTCGGACACATCTTCAACCACAGGCGACGACTCTCCTTCAACGAGTCGGAAGAAATCGAAGAAGCGGAAACACAAGCGGCGACGCTCGTCTCACGGCAGTAAAAAACACAAGCGGAGAGTGTCGTCTTGCAGCGATAAAACGCTCGAGGACGACTGGTTTCCGGCTCCGGCGAACACCTCGGCCTCTTACATCAACCAGAAACAGTCCATAACCAAACTCCTCAGCGAAGGAGAGCAGTCTTGGGGGAAAAGCCGGAGTGAAGACGGGAGAGGTAGGTTTGAAGACGTTAGTCCGGAGAACGTCAAAGATGGGTCTAGACTGGGAGGTCCTGACGCAAACGGTGAGGGTTACGGGACTCACGGCACCTCAGGTCGTGCCAGAAACCGGAGGGATTCTTCCTCTTCAACCCAATCCGAATACTCCCACAAATCTGATCGCTTCTCCAAGGAGTGTTCCTCGCAGGGCAGAAACCGCTGTGTGTCGGAACGAAGCAGGGACGAGAAGATGGAAAGAGCGGAGAGATACAGTCGCGATCAAGACGATGGGCGGTCTTCTGTGGGAAGCCTTAAAAAAGATCTTCCTTCCAATTTGGTGGACATTTTCAGTCAAATCGCCGAGTTTAAGAAGGACAAAAAGCAGAAGTAGTAAAATAGGGTTCAAGTCCCTTTTTCTTACCGATCTCTCTGGTGTGGTAAGAGTAACACTAGTGCTATAGCAGGTTTAAGTTTCAATTATAGTGATTTATGAACTGTATGATAAGTTGATTATTTTCATAATTTCCGGTTAGATAAATTTGCTTTGGGGGAAGCAGCCTGAAAACATTAAGAGCAATGGCCAAAATGTGTGTTGCGAATGATGCCTCAGTATTATAAACTGCCTTCAGTGTAATGTGCAAATAAACACATGTAATGATCAAGTGCTATTGTGTAGATTGTCCTTGAATATTAATGGTATAATCTGCCCATTGGAGCCAAGGGGTCAGGGTTTGACTGGGAATGGGATTCAGAAACACTTTATATCTTGATTATTTTCTCAATGGCACTTTACAGTTAACTAACGTGTGTCGACTTGAGGTTAGTTTTATTGCTCTTTTTGGTATACTGAACTATGTAGATTTTTAAAACTCAATGAAATGTATTAAATACCTAAATAAATTGAAACGCACGCTTGTTACTGAGGTTTGTGCTGTTGTTTAAAGCATGTTATTTCCTGGAGGAAGAAACTGGCATCATTTTGGAGGGAAAACAAGAGCACAAACATCAGTCAGTAATTCTATTAACTCGGGGGTTTGTTTCATATTGGTTTAAGGGATTAAAAAAGAAAATACTCAAACACTAAAATATAACCAATTAAAACAGTATTCAAAAGACAACATGTTTGGTTTGGGGGGAAAAAAAGATACAGAAATGTTTCCTAATGGCTGTTTTTGATATTAGAATTATGCGTCTAATAAGTAACTGAAATGATTTAAAATTCATCCCGTTTACTCGTATTGTGAATAAAAATCAAACATTATTAAAGCTTTTTTAAGACAAACTGGGTTAAAACAATTAATGCTGTAGTTTAAAGAAAGTGCTATGAATAGTAACATTTGAGGTATTTATAGGATTACTGTTTTAGTTTGTTATTGCCACTCATGAAATATTAATTCAAAATGTCACTTTTTTCCCAAATACAGTGTGTAGTCCATCAGAGGGCAGTGTAACACTGGGCTTCCTCTGTAATGGGCTTTTAATGTCCTCCTGCCCTCTTATAGTGTTGTAATAACAGTAATCTTAGCACACTCTATTAAGCTCAAGATGCAATACACTGTTCATTTTAAATGAAGTGAGAAATTGAATTAAATAAAGACTATTGAATGTTTGATTTCATACGTTGACGTGTTAACTGTCTGTTTGGAAATGTGCACTTTAGCATTTAAAAAAAGAAGAAAAGAGAAGAGTTCTTATGTATATACTTTAAAATAATATATTGAAGTAATGTTCTTGGATGCTTAATTGCAAATAAGTGAAATTGTATTATAGTTAAATTTTATATTAAATGCAATTTTCTGAACTTTAGAGGGTAACACTTTATTTTACAGTGTCCTTGTTACATATGTTACATGTACTTACCATAGTAATAACAGTAAATTATGCATAATTACATGCAACTAACCCCCAACCAAACCCTAATCCTACCCTAACCCTATAGTAAGTACATGTAGTTGCTTAATATTACTTAAATATATAATTACACTGTAACAATGACTCCTTAAAATAAAGTGTAACCCGCTTTATTTTAAGGTGTCCCTGTTACACTGTAATTAGTATAGTAGTAACTACATGTACTTACTGTAGGGTTAGGGTTTGGTTTAGGCTTAGTTGCGTGTAATTATGCATAATTTATAGTAACTACATGTAACATCTGTAACAATGACAAGTGTTACTGAAACTTGTACGTAATGTATTTACACATGTAATTACATTTTAATTACAAATTAGTAATGAAGTTGCAATGCAATACATTTAAAATATAGTAACTTTAAATGTTGAATTTGTGTAATTTTGTCAATGTAATTTTGAATAACACTACATGTTAAAATTATAATCAAGTACTTTACATGAGTGTTAGTCAACATCAAAATAACTGCACTTTAAATCAATACATAAGATTATTAAAACAATGATTTAAATTAAAATAAGCTAAATTTATAAAAGTGATCTTGAGTGTGTCTTGAAAGTGTACTTTATTTCACTTATATATTATTTGCAAGTCAAAAACTACAATTGCACATTCAACACAATTAAATGCACTATTTTTTCACAAGCCAAACATTTCTTTTAGCAGCATTTTTCTTTTAATAAATGACGGTTCGATTTTTGTATCTAATGTCATGACATTGTAAACATGACTTAATACTTTTTGGGGCCAATGATAGTTCAAGTGTATATGAATTTAAGCACATATGCAGCAGAATATGTGTGGTGCTAAAGGTCCTCTAGTCCTTGAGTGGTAATAATGTGGACCTGTGGGCCTTTAGGACAGACATGACTGCGTTTGATGAAATGGCAGATTTTCCGTCCAGGAATTACCCATCATCCCCCTCTGCCACTCAGTGATGGAAAACTGGACAGGCCCTTTCAGAGGAGAAATTTGGTTTGTATGAAGCTATTCTCTGAAGGGATAATCAGACGGAGGAACATGCTGACTATCAAGAGGCTTTCAATTCAAGCTGAAACAGGGAAAAGACGTCTCCTGGTTAAACTAAAGGAAGCACCGCTGAATTCTTGGAGCATGACTTCATGTTCGAAGGGAAAATGAGAGTAAAATCCTGGGCCTTAAATTTGAATAATAGGAACGTAAAGGCCGGACAAAGGAATACATTAGATATAAATAGCAAGAAGGAATAATTTTGCTTTGCCAACTTCAGAGAACCAAATCTCATCCGTCCTTTGTGGGTTTATGTTACATTGTGGCGAGATAAACACTAAAACGCAAACTTTTTGATTGTTTAAGGTGTAAACATTAGGCTACACGTGTTACCATTACAGTAGTTAATTCTGTTACCGCATCTCACATTATTTAATGTTTTTAATGGAATTATATAGTGAAAACCACACTGGAAATATTTTGCCACTTTCGACAGAATTTTGAAACAAAATGGCGGACTATTTTGTCTTGATATGGCTAATTTATATACAGTCCTGATTATTATCAGAATTATTGGCGCCCTTGGTAAATATGAACAAAGAAGGCTGTGAAAAAATAATCTGTATTGTTTATAATTTTGATTTTACTTGGCAATACTTGAGAAGTTCAGCTACAGATGTTACGAATCTGCCTGAAGAGGCACGGCGTATTAATGTATTAATGCACGGCGAAGAGGAAAGCTTGAGTGGCAAAAGACCCTCCAAGGATCATGGATGGAGAATTGGAGAAAATAGTCTTCGGGTCCACATGGATTTGGTGCAAACAGGGATAAAAAGTACCCCATGCCCACGGTTAAATAGCCTATAACTGCTGGATCTATAATGTCGGGGGCCATATTTTGCTGGAGGTCCTGGACTTCTTTTTCAGATACATGGTATCATGAATTCTAGCAAATACCAACAGATTTAAAAAAAAAAAAAAACTCAGATCCTGACGGCATCTGCTAGAAATCTTATGATGAGCCATCAGGACGACAAACAAAATCAACACAAAAAATGTGTCACTGAGCACAAAATGAAGCTTCTGCCATGACCCCTGACCCGAACCCTATAGTAGATGAGTGGGCTGAACCGAAGAGAAGAAGCACTAACATGGATCTGGGAATCTGAAGGATCTGGAGAGATTCTGTGTGGAGGAATGGACTCTGATCTCCAAACTCATCAGGCATTATAGGAGAAAACTCAGAGCTGTTATATTAGCAAAAGGAGGTTGAAAAAAGTATTGAATAAAAGGGTGCCATTAGTGGTGGCCAATGAGAATGGGAGAAAAAACATACATTTCATAAAGATATTTTGGTAACACTTTACAATAAGGTTCATTAGTTAGCATGAACTAATAATGAACTGCACTTATACAGCATTTATTAATGTTAATTTCAACATTTACTAATACTTTATTAAAATCTTGTTAACATTAGTTAATGCACTGTGAACTAACATGAACAAACAATGAACAGCTGTATTTTTATTAATCAAAGATTAACAAATACAGTAACAAATGTATAGTTCATGTTAGTTTTAACTTATGAACCTTATTGTAAAGTGTTACCGATATTTTTCTGACCAGGACTGAATATATAGGCTACTTTACATGCAATCTGCAAGCAATCACATCATTACCGCATGGCACAAGCTGATTGGCCTCTGCTGTTCCTGCAGCCAATGAGATCGCTGGCTGAACATTTGAATAGTCTGGTTCAGTGTTTGCTGTGAGCGAGTTCCTCTGAACCCCTCCACCTCCCCAGCTCCACCTGCCTATCCAGTCCTCAAGACCAAATCCATTAACATCGCCATATTCAATAACGTTTAAGAGTTGTCATGATTCATGATTTAAGTGTGTGTTTGTGTGCATTTGTTAAACAACAAAAACAAACAAAAAGTGGAAAAAAACGGTAAAATAAATAAATAGAAAAACTATAACAAAAAAAAAAAGTTGAATTCTGTTTGCCCAAAGTGTTGTATAGACCTAAGGACGTTCTTAATAAAGTAGGCACATTCACTCAAGAAAAACTCAGATCAAGAAAAACAAGTAATAAAAAATCGGTGAGTGTTTTAGCGCAATTTTCTCACCTCATGGGATCACAACACTAAGAGATAGTAAATCTTTTCCGTTTTTTTTTTTTTTTTTTTTTTGTGCGTTCCCGAGATTAGACCTTCCTTAACATAATGCCGAAAACCCGAAGTCTCTAGGTGGTCTGGTTGAGGAGTAGATAGAAGTGCAAGATTGGTGCGCACAGACAGAACAGAAATCATGAGTTAACAATCGCAATTTTGTCCGTTGGAAAATTGCGCTAAAAAGAGTGAAATCGCATTCACAGGAAGGATACTTTCTTGTTGAAATGTTTTTCTTATCAGCAAAACATTATTTTACTCTACACGTTTTAAAAAGTGCATTCATACGTTACTTTCCAAAAAAGCATCCCATCAAACTCGAGAAAAATTACACTAAGCAAAACCCACTTGCAACAAATCACTATGCAAATGAGCAGATATTGTGCGTCTCCAGGCTTGTTGTTGTGGCAATAACCGATGATGCAACACGATTAGCGCCAAACAGGCTTTTCTGAGCGCTGACATTTTGTACAGCGCCCTCCGATGTATTCAAACGCATTTGAATGTACAGGTTTAGAAAAGTCTGTGAATTGCATTACACTCGTACCCTGGAAAAAGATTTGGGTTAATTTGGCAAACACAGACTCTCAACAGCGCTATAGAAAAACGCAGAAACGAGGATGGGAATTTCAAGAGAGCAGAATTTCCGAGACAGGAAGGAGAAAAAAGTGCTGACTCCGGATTCTGGGCTAAATCCAGTGCAGAGATACGAACACTTTCTAATTTGCGTCCCCCCTATTTTAATAATAGCTGTGCATAAGTAATTTATGAAAAGGCCAGTCGGCACCGGGCATGGGAAAATTAAACTCATTTTATCGTAAAGCAGGTGAATTTCTATTTATCATTAGCATGCATACAATTTTCACAATGTTATTCCTCATACTGATGGAATGTAACCAAATAATGTATGAAGGCTTGTGCACAAGTGAAATTCAAAGATAAAAGTGACAGCCGTTTGCAATTTTCTGCCACCCCAACCTAATTCTGGAAGCTTCTTATTACAGCCCAGATTCATTTGCTCTGAGTTAAAGGGACATTAGGATTCAGATCTGATGAAATGCGGGACGTCCTTTGTATCATTAGTCGCGCGCGCCTCTAAAAGACGCGCAAATTCAAACCTTGCTAACAGCCGGCAGAAACATATTACATTATGTGTTATCGCATCTGTCTCGACATTAAAACTGTGCCATTTAAAACTTGTTTTTATATCAAATGTGCATGTTTCCGTCTGTTGTGGTTGTGCGGGAACATGTGTGGGACGGGGGGAAAGTGCTAATTCGGAATATATATGAACCCCCGGACATAAGCAGATTATGGGCATTTAGAATGGTTTGTTATCATAATATTCTGTGCAGCATATTGCAAACTTGTGTTGGCCAGTTTTAAACATGCCGTTGAAGATCATAGTTAATTCTGCTGATTTATGGTAATTCTGTGGCGCTATCACACATGGCATCAGAAACACTAACAAGCTTAGCATAAGCTTCTGCTGAAACCTTATGAGGTTTGGATTCCTGGAACGACTGCGGACTGTGGCGCAAAATCTCGCTTCAGCAGAAATGGGGCAATTCCGGCTGTAAAAATTAGTGCTACTGCATATATTTTTTTTTGCAAGGAAAGGTAGTCCGGGCCTTGCTGGGAAAAATGCCGTGTTCATACATTTAGGGAAAGTCAACTCTTTTCCACTCTAATCATTACTGAGCTGAATTTTGCATGAGTTGGTGCATCTTTATTGCAGAAAAAATAGCAGATTAACCAATTAAATCAATGTAGATTATGTGAAAAAGGGAATTTATTTAAATCAGTTAGTAAGGCTGCTCATATTTTGGCTGTGCTATCCTATGATTATTACTTTTCTAAGAGATCAGAATTATGATTTTTTAACTGGTGGATTATAAAACTACTCCACCACCAACAACAACAACAAAATTATATACTTACACTGAAGGAGCGACCTGAATATATTTAAAGACTAGAATATCATAGAGACTTTTTGACCTTGGCTAGTACGCAGCCTAGCATTCATTCAGAAATCCATAGCAACCACATAGCTAAAAAGCACCTAGCAGACCTTAGCAACCACGTAGCAATGCACTAAAATCACCCAGAGGACCACAGCAACTGCATTAAAATATCCTGACAAACACACAGCATATTTTAACAGTCTTGAATGTTGTATCAAATACATAGTAACACCCTAGTAATCACTTACCACAGCAACAGACCACCTTAACAACCGCATCGAAATTTTCTAGTAACAACCCAGAACACTTTAGTAACACTATAGCAACAGTCTACCAATGCCCTACCATCAACCTAGAACATCTTATCAACTATATATCAATTCCACAGCAACCACTGAAAACACCTTAGTAACCACAACACCCAGAACACCACCCTGCACACATAGAAATGCAGAACACTTTAGCAGTGACCTAACAACCATCAACTTATGCTCTAGCAACCAAATAACAATTCCCAAACAATTACCCATCACACCTTCCAACTGCATTGCAAGGCTCTATCAACCACCATGAGCACTATAGCAACCATCTAGCAATGCCTTAGCAACCACCCAGAAGAACTTAGCAACTTATATCAAAGCCCTAGCAACCACCCAGAACAACTTCTTATCAACACCCTAGCAACCACTTAACAACACTAGAGCAATCAGCCATTACACCTTAGCAACCTCATAGCAAAACAGTACCAATGACCATGAGCGCCATAACAACCCGTTAGAAATGCTCCATTAGCAGAACACTCTTGTGATCACATAGAATCTACCAGGCATCATACCTTTGACATAGCAGCCGCAAAGCCCTGGCAACCACCCAGAACAACCACTAATAACCATAAAAAACTAAACACCATAACAACCACTTAGCAACACCCTATCAACCATGCAGAACACCTTGGTAACCACTTAGCAATGCTAAAGCAACCACCTAGCAACCACTCATTATATCTTAAACCACATAGCAAAGCCTAAGCAATCATTTACTAATGCTCTAGCAACCACTAATAACGCAATAACAACCACTTAGTAACACCCTAGCAGCCACACAGAAGACCAATCATGCAGACCATCTTAGTAACCACTCATCAATGCTAGAGCAACCATCTCAAACACCAAAACAACCACTTAGCAAAACCCTAGCAACCAGTTAGCAATGCTAGAGTAACCACCTCGAACTCCATAATAACCGATTAGCAAAACCCTAGCAACCACACAGTACCCCTTAATTATCACTCAACAACACCTTAACAACTACCCTGAACACTAAAACAACCACTTAGCAGCACCCTAGCAACTACACAGAACACCTCTGTAACCACTCAACAATGCTACAGCAACCACCTCGAACACATTAGCAACCACCCGAACACTAAAATAGCCACTTAGCAACACCCTAGCAACCACACAAAATACCTTTAGTAACCACTCAGCTATCAACCATTATACATTCTTACCATCAACTACCCTGGAGTTGAACACCTTATCAACTAATATCAGTTACCTAGCTAGCAACCACCAATGCACAATACCAACCACTTAGCAACACCCTAGCAACCACACAGAACACCTCCGTAACCACTCAGAAACGCTAGAGAAACTACCCATTATACCTTCCAGCCGGAAAGCAAAGGCTTAGCAAACATCACAGCAACCACACAGAACACCTTATCAACTCATATCAGTGGCTTAGCAACCACCAAGAACATCATAACAACCCCTTAGCAACACCCTAGCAACCACTTAGCACAACTAAACTCAAACTTGCAGACTGATGAGGGTGAAGAGAAGTCTCTTTAGAAATCCGACATATCCTAACAACCCCGAATGTTGTATCAGCCACATAGTAACACCCTACTAATCACTCACCACAGCAACAGCCCAGACCACCTTAGCAACGGTCTCCTAATGCTCTAGCACCGACCTAAAACATCTTATCGACTACAAATACCACCTTGAACATCATAACAATCACTTAGCAACAACTTAGTAGTCACCCAGAACTTGGAAACCAACCAGGATGCCTAAGCAACCACATAACATTGCACAACACTTTAGCAGTGCCCTAGCAACCACCCAGAAGACCCTAGCGACCAATGACAGAGCAACCACCTATCACACATTCCAGCTGCTTAACAAGACACTTCCTCTGACAGCATCATGTGGTTATATTCCGGCTGGAAACATCATTTCACGACCTTAAAAACCATTTCCCCTCATTTCCCGTGTGTAATAATTCAATACCAGACGGAACCTTGTAGCAGGTTACTTGGAAAATTTCATTATTATAAACTCTCAGTATTATCGAAATTATACATTTGGAGCCGTTATAGTGTGGCTCGACAAAAACGGGGGGAAAGATGAGGACAGTCTCATCTCATTAAAAGAGATGAAATAGTGGAATTAGCTTCAATCTAATTACAAGCCACACTATCTAATGTAAAAACATGCCTGTTTTTTTTTACTCTCATTCATTTGGACTAGTAATTAGTTTTGGCCTATAAAATGCCACCCTTTAATCATCCAAAGGCAGATGTGATTTGCAGTGCAATTTAATCTTGCTTTAATGAAGAACTAATGGATGCATTGCAAATTACTTTTTTTTTTTTTTTTCTGTACAGGAGGGAAAAAATCTATTTCCTGCTTTTGAAAAGATCAAGAGTATCTTTGATAATAGCCGGAGAGGG
Organism: Vimba vimba; assembly: GCA_022828995.1. Lineage (NCBI taxonomy): Eukaryota > Metazoa > Chordata > Actinopteri > Cypriniformes > Leuciscidae > Vimba > Vimba vimba. The sequence continues at coordinate 8,928,626 of CM040825.1, read as the reverse complement.
CCGGAGAGCTCCACTGCATCGAGCCAACAAGCTCTTTTACTCGACTCACTATTCAATAGAAAGGAGGCCACAATTAGCAACAAAGCAGCGAAAATGCATCCGTACACCAGAATTGCTCGTCATGGCTCAACCCCTCGGCTCCCGAAGCCTTGTTAGCGGCAGGGCTAAAGTGTCATGGAGGAACAATGGGCCGTGATAAATTACCCTTCCCCAAAAAAAAAGATGTACGGCTAATTTTCAATTATAGCTAAAAATGCATCGCAGATTGAAGAGAAATTGGACATGTGCGGGGCACAAACTAATAGATACGCTCGCTCCCGTGTCACCCTCTTCAGTTTTGTCTGATTATGAGAAAATAATTATCATTTTTCACTGAGGAAGTTATTTTTTTTCCAGTTATATGCTCTAAAATGGGCATAGCTCAAAATATTGATGTTTACATACTTACGTGCCACAATACCAAAGTGTTATGGGATAAAATTTGAGAAAATGTAAATTGAGTTTATTTAATAATAATAATAGGACATTTGTTTTTGCATGACAAAGGCTTTTCATTTGAAACGAAAAGCTGAAAATGTCTGGCTCTGTTTGAGAAGTGCACTTGATTGTATTGAATGTTCCCTTGTAGTGTACTTCAAATCTTGAAAGTATATTGTAAAAAAACTGTACTTACAGATAATATAATATTAATGAAATAAAGGGAATCTTAAGTGCACTTAAAGAGTCACTTACTTGATTATGTTTCTTAACACATAAATAAGTGCAGTCAAATGCAAGATTTTAAATGACCATGTTTAATGAACTTTTGTCATGCTTTAAATAAGTACACTTAAGTATACTAAAAGTACTTTATTATAATTTGAACTGTTATCAAGTGTTGGGGTAACATGTTACAAGTAACATGTAATCAGATTACTTTTTTCAAGCAATGAAAAAGTAACGCATTACTTAAAAAATTTACAACAAAATATCTGAGAAATGTTGTTTTTTAGTTATATTAGTTATTAAAACAAAGCAACCAAGCACAGCCCAGGTGAGAAAAAGTAATGCAAAAGTAATGTAATTACTTTCTATAAAACGGTTACACTTTATTTGGTAACACTTTATTTTACAGTGTCCTTGTTACATATGTTACATGTAATTACCATAGTAATAACAGTAAATTATGCATAATTACATGTAACGAACCCTCAACCAAACCCTAATCCTACCCAAAACATATAGTAAGTACATGTAGTTGCTTAATATTACTTAAATATATAATTACACTGTAACAATGACACCTTAAAATAAAGTGTAACCCATTATTTTAAGGTGTCCATGTTACAGTGTAATGATACATTTAAGTACTGAGTAATACTAAGTTACTACATGTACTTACTATAGGGTTATGGTTAGGATGAGGATTTGGTTTAGGGTTAGTTGCATGTAATTATGCATAATTTATAGTTATTACTAAAGTTACAACATGTAACATGTAACAATGACACTCTAAAATGTGTTACCAAAGTAACTATGTAACAAAATTAGTTAATTTTAGGGATTAACACAATATTGCATTGCTTTTAAAACTTTCCCCAAGTTAAGTTAGTTAGTGTTATCTGAAATTACATTTAAAGGTGATATATTTTAAATGTACTAAATTGCAACTTCATCATTACAAATATATTTAAATACATGGCATACAAGTTTCAATAGAAATGACATTAAAGTATATTTTAGTTTACTATGCATGCTTGTCAGTTCATTCAGCAACACTAACCATATTTTAAAGGCAAGAGAAGTAATTATGAGAGATTGTATATTTAGGTCGTACTTAAGTGGGTCAGAAAACACTTAAAAGTTCAGCTAATTGCATTTAATATAAATTGAACCTAATTGTTTATGTAATTGCAATTAACATGCAATTAAGTGTCCGCAAACATTACATCCAGTTTGCATTTGAGTATATTCTTATAAGCATTTCCTTTGTGGAAAAAGTATATTCTTATATACTTAAGTGTACTTCTTTTTCCACAAAGGAAATGCTATTAGATTGAACTAAATTGAGTTTACTAATAATGAATTTCTTGTTAGCATCTAAGACTGTCAGCACTCTGACTGAAATATTGAAGATGGATTTCATCATATAAACGCATTAAAACCATTGAAACTAAGGACGGGGCTTGGCCAAATGAGCCCTGGAGTATCTCAGTGTGTACGCGTGTTTCCTAAAAATGAGAGAAGACGAAATCCTAATAGAAGTTGGGCTTAACTCCAGAAACAGCCTGCCTGTATATCTGATTACTGGCGGCCAGTAATTTCTTTTTTAAATAAGGGAAAAATTGGATAGAATGAATGAAATTTCCCTGTCATAGTGCAATGATGGTACCACGGGAGATTATGTATTTTTATAATCATTCATCAGCGGTGAGAGTGCTCGGGCTTAGCATAATGGAATTCGTAAACTGGTTTAAGTCTGAACATGGGGCTATACTATCAGTCAGACCATAAATGCTTATATGGCGGAGCGCTGGTGAACCCAGGCGAACATCTGCACCGCACACGCTGTGGGTTATTCGCCTGGAGATTTTACACATCTGGGGTGCGAGTGATTGCGGGGACCTTGCCCCAAATATGTATTCCCAGAAACATGAGGCTCTCATGATGAATAACATTTGCTGAATAAATTTGTCTGAGCTTTGGCCACCCAAACATGATGTAAATGCTTAACGCATATCAAATATGACTATAAATCTATGGTGAATGAGTGTTCTGTAAATAACATAATAGGTAAGTTTAGTTTTAGGTGACCTTGCCTATTCAAGTACTGAATTATGCAAACAGACTGATTAATAATCAGTGTTTAAGTAATGCTAAAAGTGTGTACTAATATATAATTATACATTAATATACATTAATATAGGCATACAACTCATAATAATATTAAGAGGTCATTGTTTTGCTTGACAATCTATTATTATTTTTCAAACTTTCTCTTTCTAAATCAAATATTAGTGGCTGGTATCAGTGTATGAGAATATCCAAATAAAATTATTGGTATTTCACCACTAGATGTCAGCATCAGATTTTCCCTATTTTTCCCTATTTTTCCAATTTCTTGCTCTTGGTTTGTGATCTCATTTTGCTTAAGATTAGTTTATCAACAAAGTCTACTTGAACTAAATGTACAAAATACGTCAGATAACTTTTTTCCAGGTCATCTTAATGGATACTTAAATGTGTCATATCCAGAATATGGAATATTTGGTTGGTTTTATACTCATTATTATATAATTTCATCATTAAAATGACAGCCAAAATTAAGATTTTTTGTTTTGTTTGTAAAACGATAAAATAAGGTTTTAAATGTTTAAAATATGCTTTGAGTGTGGAAGTGTGTGGAATATGTGTATAATAGAGGATTGGGGTAATTAGTAAGTGCATCATCCTTAAATAAATGTAAAGATACAGTTATGGAAATCTGTTAACCCTTTCATGCATAGAGGTCACTACAGCTATTCAAAACAGCATTTTCTTGCATATGCATGGGTTTTGATGGCATAGTTGCACATCAACCACTACAGTGGACATTAGTGCATCATCCTATACATTGCCTTCAAGTGGCAAGCCGTTGTATGTGGATTTTTTTGTTCCTCTAAACCTAAATGGCCGATGGCCAGCCAGAAATGCCAAGTTGATTCGAAATATCCATTCTATAATTTTGCAGGTAAAAAAAAAAAAAAAAAAAAAAAAAGGAGTTTAAAAAGGTAAATTTTAGATTGGGAGGAAATTCTGATTAATCATCTGTCCACTAAATTGAACATCATGCATCATTATATTTCAGCTACAATTATGTGACTGTTGTTCTTAAAAATACTTCAGCTGAAGTAACTATTTTGCATGTAAATAAATGTAGCCTATATGTTATTAATGTAATTTGCAGTTATGTACACTTTCAAAAAAAAGAAAAGAAAAGCAATGTGATTATGTAATGCATGTTACTTGTAATGCATTACGGTAACATTGTTACATATGTTACATGTACTTACCATAGTAATAACAGTAAATTATGCATAATTATATGCAACTAACCCTCAACCAAATCCTAATCCTAACCTAACCCTATAGTAAGTACATGTAGTTGCTTAATATTACTCAATACTTAAAAAGTAAAAAACAGAAAGTAATCTGATTACATTATGCATGTTACTTCTAATGCTTTACTTGTTACATCAGAAAAGTAATGTGATTATGTAATGAATGTTACTTGTAATGCTTTATTCGTTACATCAGAAAGTAATCTGATTACATTATGCATGTTACTTGTAATGCTTTATTCGTTACATCAGAAAGTAATCTGATTACATTATGCATGTTACTTGTAATGCTTTATTCGTTACATCAGAAAGTAATCTGATTGCATTATGTATGTTACTTGTAATGCTTTACTTGTTACATCAGAAAGTAATCTGATTACATTATGCATGTTACTTGTAATGCTTTATCCGTTACATCAGAAAGTAATCTGATTACATTATGCATGTTACTTGTAATGCTTTATCCGTTACATCAGAAAGTAATCTGATTACATTATGCATGTTACTTGTAATGCTTTATTCGTTACATCAGAAAGTAATCTGATTGCATTATGTATGTTACTTGTAATGCTTTACTTGTTACATCAGAAAGTAATCTGATTACATTATGCATGTTACTTGTAATGCTTTATTCGTTACATCAGAAAGTAATCTGATTACATTATGCATGTTACTTGTAATGCTTTATCCGTTACATCAGAAAGTAATCTGATTACATTATGCATGTTACTTGTAATGCTTTATCCGTTACATCAGAAAGTAATCTGATTGCATTATGTATGTTACTTGTAATGCTTTATTCGTTACATCAGAAAGTAATCTGATTACATTATGCATGTTACTTCTAATGCTTTACTTGTTACATCAGAAAAGTAATGCGATTATGTAATGAATGTTACTACTAATGCTTTACCCGTTACATCAGAAAGTAATCTGATTACATTATGCATGTTACTTGAAATGCTTGAAAACACCTGGTTGCTACAGTCTGAAAACATCAATAGATCAACGTCGATATCAGTCTGAGAACATAATCCGAATAATCAGCTAATAAGGGTAAATGGACGTACTCTTGTAGACTGGAGGGAGCATGAGCATTTTCATGAGCATTGGGTTTCCACAGTTGTACCTTCACCGGTTGTAGAGATCTTTGATGGAATCACGTCCTCATGTTCTGATATCAAAGTTCAACTTGAATGAAGTTCTTCATCTGGAACAAACTTTTTTTTTTTTTTTTTTACATATATTTTAAAGTTTTCACATGATTTTATATAATTGTATTAATTGGTTGGTTAAATACACACAGTATTGCTTTGTTATTACTGTATGTTTATTACAGTATCTCTTCAGTTAAAACCAAAAACCCACATTGTCCACTCAAGTGGACATCTGAAAAACTATTTGAAAAATATATGTAAAAATAAATAAATAATAATAATCTTGTTTTTCATGCCCTACAAATCCTGTCTGAGGTAGTCATAATTCATGTATGAAAGCGTTAAAGCAGTCCATGAGAAAAATACTTGTATGATGTTTAATATCAGTTATTTTAATACTTGGCAAAATTATTAAAGTAACTGATATTAAATGTACTTATACATCAAGGGTACAATTGAATAGCATAAATAATGGCACAACTGATTATACAGTAGCCATGGCAACACTGATGACTGGCAGGCGCTGATGGCAGGGTGCTTGAGTCTATGTTAGGATATCCAGGGTCTCTTTCCAACAGATTCTGTGAATGAATGAAAGCATGCTGGCATTCCTCTGCCACAATAATAACACAATATTTATATGTAATGTCTGGGGTGATGCATATTTCCCCAGTCTCACTGGACATGAATGCAACCACACAGCAATGAACTAAAAACACTGAGAACACCTTAGCAACTGCTTAGTAATGCCATGGCAACCACCCAGAACACCCCGGGAACTGCATAGTGATGGATAAAAAAAAAAATACGGTATTGACTTCTTACTGTAGCAACACTCTGGCAACCACCCAGACCACCCTAGCAACCTTACCCAAGCAGAGAACACCTTAGCAACTGCTCTGACAAGTCCTGGCAAACACCCAGGACGCCCTGCATGGCAACTGCAAAGCGATGGATAAAAACACTGAAAAAACTGCTTAGCAACACATTGGAAACCACCCAGAACACCCTAGTGACCTTAAAAAAACAATGCACTAAAAACACTGATAACACGGTGTGAGGCAAGGGATGGGGCATTTCGCCAACGAAAATAGTTGAAAACTAAGCCACAGGTATTTCCTTACTGAATTATGAATCAGCTTTTTGAACGAATCAGTTGAATCGCAATGACTCACTCATTAACAATGAATTGCTGCCACCTACTGGCGGTTTTAATTTAACATTTAACATATCTTTTCATGTTTTAAATCATTTCAAATATCAATATTCAACGTTTTATGTTTTAAACAAAACATTATTCTCATTATGTCTATGTAAAAGCATCTAAATGCCATTTCAAATGCAGCTGTGTTTCCTCTCCATTGCAAAGATTTTGTTGATACTTATTTCATTTGATTGGTAACAGTCCTATTGTGTCTTATTATTATAATTAAATTTAATTAAATGTATGAAATTGACACAAAATATGATGCAATGCATATAATTAGGTTTAAAAATACAAAATCATGCCAGTGAAGGTAAAAATCTATTGAAACTTATTGGAAAAGTGATTTCTGTCACTGCTGTGAACTGACCTCCACACAGAATATGAAGAATATCAAAAACTTTAGGAGTCGGCTGTCCACGGCAGACCTAAACATGCCAAGTTACCACACTGTAAAACCCAACAAGTTAACTCAACTCAAACCGATTGAGGAAACTGATTGCGGCAAACCATTTAAGTTTAAAAATAAATACATATGAATATTGTGAACTTATATATATTGAGTCATATATATAATATCAATATATATAAGTTCACAATACTCATGTATTTATTTTTAAACTTAAATGGTTTGCCGCAATCAGTTTCCTCAATCGGTTTGAGTTGAGTTAACTTGTTGGGTTTTACAGTGCAGCACAATAACACACTCAGCAAAATATTGTCTAATTATCGTTATCGATAAAATCCCTGAAAATATAGAGATCATTTTTTGTCAATTTCGCACAACAATGAAGAATATTTTGGTCAATTTAGTCAGCTTTTTCAATGAACCAGAGAGAAACTTTGAGAAGGAGGATAATGGCACGGTCTCCTTGCTACACTAATAATAGTAGTAAGGCTTTCCTCTGTACACATATCCATAGAAAGTACAATTTTGCCTGTATTATTGATGTCCCCTTCAAAAATTGTTCTTGAGGAATGTTATGTTTATTGTCCCCCCCAACATTTAGATGAAATTTACGCCCCTAATGAATATTTTTTGTTTGTTTTATAAGTGCAATATTAGTATATCAAAAAATGTTATGTTAGCTGTTTTAGGTTGAATTATTTTTCGGCTCGCTGATTATGATATTATATAAATGCTATTAACACACTTTATCTGCTAAATATTAAAAATATGAAAAAAAAAAAAAATGTATGGTCCAATAAAATGATTATAACTTCTTATAACTTTGCCTTTTCACAACACCCATGCCATTGGCTGTTTCATGCCGACTTTGTGGGAACAATCAACAATACATTTTTTTTATTTTTTTTATTGAGTTTTGGAAACATCTCTGATTGGTGGATCTGAGATCGGGTCCCATGGGGTCGTAATACACACAATTCTACCATTATATCTAGTTACAACATAACAACCTGACACAAATAAATGCTTGTGTTTTTTTAACACAAAAAACAAACAGGGGAGTTGTTTTTTTTTTGGATAAATGGCATATTAAGCAATTAACAATTTATGGAGGGTGGGCATCCACTGGCAGAAACATTAAAAGGGCACTTATGTATCTGAGTGAAATGGCTCCTCAACCATGAAAAAAATGTAGTCTAGGACTGGATTTTGTTGTCTATCAGGAATTGGTTGTGGTTTGCTTTTAGTGGATCTCAAGTGAGTGACGGGTTGCCCCGCCCTTGCGCCAGTAAACACCTAAAAAAAATTAATGAAGTGCATGTATAAATCATTTATAATACAACAATATCTCATAAAAAAAAAAAATAAGAATGGTCAATTTTGATTTCATTGTGAATTTAAGAGATCTTTGATGTGTGTTTTCTTTTCAAAATGTTGTAAAAGTCGAAGAAAAAAAAAGTAAACAGAATCTATACTTGAGTAAAGTATTAAAACATTACAAAAAGATTTAAGTACTATTTAAATACATAAGTATGTATACTTCCTTATCTCTGGTTGAAGTGCTCTATATAATAAATGCATAAAAATGCATAAATGCCAAATGCATAAAATGTAAATGTAGTATGAAGGAGTTCCTCAGGGTTCACTGCTGAGCCCTGTAGAGTTCGGGAACTTTACCCAGCATCCTCTTCGCGCTCAACATGGAGGAATTGACGGTGGAGGTCCGTGGCTCCAATGGAGCTTATTATAAGGTAAATACACTATTTTACTACATGATCTTCTACTTCACGCTCGCATTTGTCTCTTAAGACTGTATGGATGGTAAAACCTTCAAGAAAATATTGAAAAACGAACTGTATCATGTACTTTCAACGCTTATAAATAGTAACGTGCTGTACTCTGTGTCTGCTAGCCGTTAGCCGCTTAGCAGCCGCGCGAGGATATTTAAATAATCAAAACATTACACCATGTAATGCTAAGTTTTATTTAACCTCAACTACATGCTAAAGAAGTTTACATTAGGAGAAACTGAGCTTTAAGGCTCGAATAATTGACTTTTGATTTCACTTTAGTTTATCTGCTAACTGTTATTGAACATTATATAGTAAGGCGTTCGGTTATGTCGTCTTTTAACGATTTATATTAACTAAACCATAACAAATGCTTAGATGAAAAATAATACTATCTAAATACCAATATAAAAGTCAGTAATTGGTCATTGTTGATCATCAAGCCTGCAATCGGTCATGTTCGTTAGTTTTACTGTTATTGTGTTGAAGCACACAACCTATTAACCTTCAATATACATTTATAATGCAAATAAATCTGTTTATTTGAACAAGTGTGATTACGTTTCTCAAATGTAGGTTTAGTCAAGCTACAAAAAAATGCCAGGAAGCTCATATTCATATTTAAGGTGTGGTCAGACATGATCAAATCATAAAAGCAGCTTGTGTTCTTCCACCAGATGATTTCATTCTCAAGACAATTCAAAGAAATCTATTATTAATTTGAGTCGTATTTGTACAGTCCTATAAAAAATAGGTATTATTACTTAACACTTAAAGTATATATTAATAAACATGTTGTAAGTCCCAGTTGGGAAGTGTAGTTGAAGTTATTATTCTGTCTCCATCTCATCCCTCAGTGATTTTGCTGTGCTTTATCAGCTGTCGGCTTTCCATCGCACCTGTCATCCACACTGCAGATATTTTAACACCCGTCTATTTTGAGATGAGCTTTAAGAGATACCAACTTCCATTTTGGAGCCAGTTGCCATTGAGAGGCAGTGCCGACCAGTTAGTTGAGCTTAAGTAATGAAGTACCAGTTTGTTTTTATATAATATCAATTTAATTTGGTAACACGTCTATATTTTAGAGTCCTTGTTACATGCACTTACCATAGTAATAACAGTAAATTATGCATAATTACATGCAACTAACCCTCAACCAAATCCTACCCTAACCCTATAGTAAGTACATGTAGTTAATTATTATTACTCAGTACTTAAATATATAATTACACTGTAACAATGACACCTTAAAATAAAGTGTAACCTTTAATTTTATATTTGATTGATCACACCTTATGATTGGTACTACCTACATATTAAACAAAACAATGCTCCTATTTTGGTACATATTTACATTTTTTATTAATCAAAATACTATTTATTAAAACAAAATGCATTGTGAACGTATAACCACACTTCATATAAACAAGCTCTCTGACGTAGATTCATTAGATTCATTATAACAGTGTCATGCTTATGTTGTACTTTATGTTTTTTCTGTGTTAAAACATAATTAGAAAGTCTTTTATTTAGTTTAAGTCTTTTAAAGTGTTTGTATTTTATAAATAGTTTATTTCTTACATTTATTCTGTGGTGCTTATTCTTTTTATCTCATAACTTTTAGGCAAGTGTTATTTTTGTATTATTTATTTACTATTTTAGCTTTTATTGATTTTTCTTAATATTTTCGTTTTATTATTTAAATTTTTATTATTATTTTGAAATATATATTTTGTATTTTAGTAACTTATTTCTGTTAGTTGCAAGACGACATTTTTAATTTTCATTGAAGTTCGTCATCTAATATCTAGGATTTTCAAAGAGAAAATGTTTCAGTTTTTAATTTTCTATTATGTTGGCTTGACAAAGTTATAATTCAGTTTTAGTTTTTGTTTATTTATTTCCAGTAGTTATAGTAGAAAATAGTTTTTTTTTTATTAATTTGTTTTTAGTTTTAGTTTTTGTCTGTTTTTGTCAAAATGTTGCTTTTTGTTTCAGTTTTTAAATTTCTATCTATGTTTAATTTATATTAATATATATTTGTAATGTATTAGTTTTAGTGCTTAAAGTTAGTTTCCAAGGCAGCATTTCTATATTTTGTTTAAAAAAATTGTCTAATATTTAGATTTTATTTTATTTCAATAGCTTTATTTCAATGAAGAATTTTTTTTTTAATAATAACTGTTTTGGACAGCACAAACTTTTAAAAGTTGTATAGTAGCATTAGTGAATTCTCACTCACACTTTTTGTGTGTGTGTGTGTGTGTAATAAATTATTTTAATACATTTATTTACTTGTTTACATATATTTTAATAAACAATACATCTTATTATTCCAGGGCTTTGTCAAAGATGTTCATGACGACTCTCTCTCCGTTTCGTTTGAAAATAAGTGAGTAGAAGCCAATAGTTCACAATTATGAAAATATGAGAGAAATATGAGATGAGCATAACTATATGAAAATGATTTTCTCAGCTGGCAACCTGAAAGACAAGTCCCCTTCAGTGATGTGCGGTTACCTCCTGCTGATGGCAAAAAGGAGATCACTGAAGGAGAAGAAGTGGAGGTGAGGAAACATGTTTATTACTAGTATTGCACTGTATTGAGTTTATCCATAAACTGTTAACAAGCGTGTTCTGCTGTTCAGATCTTCTCCCGAGCGAACGAACAGGAGCCCTGCGGCTGGTGGCTGGCTAAAGTGCGCATGATGAAAGGAGATGTGAGTATACATGACTCGCTCGGTTAACTTTCGCTTTCTTCTGAAGATCTCTGAGTTCACTTTCACTTTTGTTTCCTGCAGTTCTACGTGATCGAGTACGCCGCATGTGACGCAACCTACAACGAGATAGTAACGTTTGAGCGTCTCCGCCCAGTCAACCGTAATAAAGCTGTGACGGAGAACACGTTCTTCAAGTGTTCTGTCCCTGTCCCGGACGATCTCCGTGCAGCGTGAGTCCTGTTCGGACACAACCATCACTGTTGCTCTAATGTGTAGAATGCAGTCGTAATTAAGACACCAACATTTTGTGGTAACTGAAAAATGTTACACAAATTATACTTTATGACAATTCTATTAAACAGAAAGGGGGAAAAATTAGGAAAAAAAATGAAAAACAAAATGTTTTGCCTATAAAACTAATTTCAGGCATTTAATCATAAGAATCATAAATTGTAAAAATACGTTTTTTTTGTAGAAGTATTCATTATTTTGTGACGTTTTCGTAACATATTTCCCTCTCGCTTCTATTGAAGAGAATGACTGTCAGAGCCATAACTTTGTGGGCAGCAAAACATTTTCCGATCCTCTCCCATCGTTTCCTGATGATTCTTTTACAGTCCTGTCCAATAAAGGCAAAAAAGTAGAAAAAAGGTTACACTTTATTTTTAGATGTTATTGTTACAGTGTAATTATATATTTAAGCACACTGAATAATATTAATTAACTACGTGTACTTACTATAGGGTTAGGGTAGGATTAGGGTTTGGTTGAGGGTTAGTTGCATGTAATTATGCATAATTTACTGTTATTACTATGGTAAGTACATGTAAGTAACAAGGACACTGTAAAATAAAGTGTTACCAAAAAAAATTATATATACAGTATATATAAATAGAAAGGTAATTGCGACATTTTATCTTACAAATCTGACTTTTTTCTCAGAAATGTGTGAGAGAAATTGACTTGGAAAATTACTTTACAAATGAGTTTATATCTCGTAACTCTGATTTTTTTCTTAGAATTGTGAGTTTATATCTCGTAACTGATTTTTTTTCTTAGAGTTGTGAGTTTATATCTCGTAACTCTGATTTTTTTTCTCAGATTGAGTTTATATCTCGTAACTCTGATTTCTTTCTTAGAATTGTGAGTTTATATCTCGTAACTCTGATTTCTTTCTTAGAATTGTGAGTTTATATCTCGTAACTGATTTTTTTCTTAGAATTGTAAGTTTATATCTCGTAACTCTGATTTTTTTCTTAGAATTGTGAGTTTATATCTCGTAACTCTGATTTTTTTCTTAGAATTGTGAGTTTATATCTCGTAACTCTGATTTTTTTCTTAGAATTGTGAGCTTATATCTCTTAACTCAAATTTTTTCCCTCGCAATTGCAATTTTATGTCTCGTAACTGACTTTTCTCTGAATTGTAAGTTTAGACTGTCGCATAACTGACATTTTTCTCGCAATTGCAATTCTATATCTCTTAACTACGTTTTTTTTATATAATAATATAAACTAGCAATTCTAAGAAAAAAGTCAGCTCACAATTCTGACTTTTTTCTTGCAATTGTGAGTTTATTTCTCGCAATTCTGTGAAAAAAAGTCAGAATGGCGGATAAAAAGTCGCAATTACGTTTTTATTTTTTAATTCCGTAATGGAAACAAGCTTCCATAGGATCGCCATCGAGAATGAGAATTCCAAAAAATATTCAAACAAACTCAAAAGCAAATCATTTTGATGCATTAAAGTAATGAATAAAAATTAAAAAAATAGATTATTGACAATATTGCAATGCAAAATAATGTCTTCTGTTTCTTTAAGCAGAATAATTTTTTTCCTTTGATTTTGGGGCAAAATGTGACTTGCACATATATTGTAGTTCATCTGTGCTGATGCAACAATATTGCTTAAAACCATGAACTAATTTCTTCATTGCTCATGTTAGATGTGAGAACGAACAAGCCCACAAGGATTTCAAAAAGGCGGTTGGAGCCATTCGGATTGTTTACAGCCCGGAGCAAAGTGAACTGATTGTGCTGGTGAGTCCCAGTTGACCATAGCACTTCTGTAAGTGGGTTTATGACGAAAGCTTAATCCAGGTTCTCTGCACTCCACTAGTCCATGAGCGAAGCCACCGTCAAGCGCGTCTCCCTGCTGAGCGACATGCATCTACGGAGCATCCGCACGAAACTCATGCTCATGTCCAGGAACGAGGAGGCCACCAAACATCTTGAGGTACATCAGCTCTCATGTCTAGTTGGGGCTTTTCACACTGCACTTAACCCTGTGCAAAATGTAAATCCAAAATATATGAATAAACAGTGTTATTTTAGTGTCATTGACATGACATACTACTATAGGTTTTGTTAACATTTTATAATAGATTTTTTTTTTTAAGTTTTAGTTATTTTGTATGTTTTTTCATTTTAATTATTTTATTTTATATAGATTTCTATTTTATTTATATATATTTATTAGTTTTAGTAATCTTAGTACTAAACGAAAGTTGAACTTAAACTAAACGAAAATAAGAAATGTTACTTTAGCAGCTAAAATAAAATAAATTCGTTTTTTTCTTTTTCCCAAATATTTTATTTCATTTCAAGTAACAAAAATAATTTATGGTTTGTTTTTGTTTTAGTTAATGATAATAACCCTGAAGTTATTATACAACATACAACACTCAAAAAGTTATGTTAGTACTAAACGAGAGTTAAAATGGTTTTAGTTAACAATATTAACTAGTTCCAAACAAAAGTTAAACTAAACGAAAATGAGAAATGTTGCTTTGGCAGCGGTTAAAAAAAAAGTTTAAGGGTTTTTTATAGTTTAAGTAACTAAAATAGTTTTTAATGGTTTTAGTTTTAGTTAACGATAGTAACCCTGCAGTACTCAACTCAAAAAGTTAATGTTAGTACTAAACGAAAGTTAAACTAAACGAAAATGAGAGATGCTGGTTTGGCTGCGGAAATTAAATAGTTTTTTATTTGACTGTATTTCAAGTAACAAGAATAGTTTTTTTTTATGGTTTGTTTTAGTGAACGATAATAACGCTGCAGTGTGTAACTCTAAAATGAACTTCGATTTACCAGTGAACATGAGCATGTGTCTGTGTGCGTGTAGAGCACTAAGCAGTTGGCCTCAGCGTTTCAAGAGGAGTTCACCGTGAGAGAAGACCTCATAGGTCTCGCCATCGGCAGCCACGGCAGCAACATTCAGCAGGCCAGAAAGGTGCCGGGAGTGACCGCCATCGAGCTGGACGAGGAGACCCGGACCTTCAGGGTCTACGGAGAGGTGCGTACAGGGTCGTTTCGTCAAACAGGGCTCCTTGTAATGGATACAATGCATTTCTAAAATTCTTTCTTTACAGAGTACAGAGGCGGTTCTGAAAGCAAGAAATTATCTAGAGTTTCTGGAAGATTCAGTGCAGATTCCTCGCAATCTTGTTGGTATGCATGTTTTTCTTATAGAAACCTTTATTTATGTATTTTTATAACTGTATTTCAATTATCGCAATTAATTTTTTAAATAGTTTTGTTAACAATAACAACTGAGTGTGCAACAGGAAATTTTGTTGAATTGTTGAAATAAAAAATTTTTATTGGAGGAGCAATTATATTTCAATATTTTTGTGTTCCCCCGAGAAACTTTGCGTTCGCTCACAAAACTTGTGATGGAAATATTATGAGGTGTGAGGAAAAACTATGTTTCAGTGCCTGTGCGAGCAAACGCAAACGCAAAGTTTCTTGGGAAATGCAATAGTTTGCATGTTTTTTGAGAGAAGTCACTTCTCAAAAAAGAAGGGTAAATATTTAATGTCATATTGAATTTAACCATCAAAATTGTGTTGGCATCATTTTCATGCGCATTTTCCCTTTGCAGGGAAGGTTATCGGAAAAAACGGCAAGGTCATCCAGGAGATTGTCGATAAATCCGGTGTGGTGAGAGTGCGCATCGAAGGCGACAATGACAACAAACTCCCCCGACAGGAAGTAAGACACCTGAGAGTAGCACAAAAAAGCAAGCCAGATGAATGTATACATGTATACGATAATGCGTTTTTATCATTTTATTAAACAGGGAATGGTGCCATTTACATTCGTTGGAACGAAGGAGAGTATCAGCAATGTGCAGGTTCTACTGGAATACCACATTGCTTACCTGAACGTGAGTATGAGAGACGCACACAGCCGGCGTGTTGACGTAAGGCGTCTGGTGTTTGACGTAAGGAGCTCAAGCGCTGGTTTGTGTCGTGTAGGAGGTGGAGCAGCTGCGACTGGAGCGGCTGCAGATCGACGAGCAGCTGCGTCAGATCGGGATGGGTCACAGGCCTGGCCCAAACCGGCCCGGCGATAAGGACAAGGGCTACGCCACTGAAGAGAGCACTACTAACACCACCCTGCACGTCAATCGCTCATACTCCGGCAGGGGCCGCGGACGCCGGGGGCCCGGATACACGTCTGGCTACGGTAGGGCTTCGGTCTTAAAAGCTTTTAAAAACAGGTCATGTTTCACCCCAAATTCAAGGCTACTCGAAAAAGGCTACTTTTTACCTCTGGCAAAATGGGCTTTCAATAAAATTTGTCTGCCTATGCAGTAGAAAGGTGGAAATAAATTTGAAACGCTGCTCATGACTAGAGAGAAAACAGAAAAAAGCCCGTTGTCTTCCCTTTTGCCAAATAGGTTGGGAAACTTCAATTGAGGGAATGCATTGACATCACTTTCCTGCCTCAGCCGGACTGAGTGGCAGAAGAGCTGCTGCATGATGCGATTTAACTGGGGAAACTGTGAAAACGCGAGTTAAACAAACGATTACCAGTTTAAACTAAAGGTTGGACTCGATATAGTGTTCCTTACAACTTACCAAAGATCCAGTGATCCGTGGATATCGACACGCAGCAGGAACATGTTTCCTGACATTTATATGAGCCTGATTTCCACGCAGGGGAAACAAATACAGCAAATGTGCATGTGAACGCTTTATATAAATACAATATAGGTCTAAATCCGGCTGATCACTCATATCAATGCTATATATATCGTCATATCGTTCAGCCCTAAAACTTGTATGTTTTTTTTGTCAGTGTTTATTTAAAAGCATCCAATTATGCAGAATATACGATGGTATTTAATTGAGGAGTTGTCAGTACAATATATAACAATACAATATAAAGGGTATGATTTTACCCCAAATGCAGCATATTGGACGCAAAATGATAACAGCACTTTTTGCTGCCATCTTTTCCTTGGTTAATTTATAGCATCAAATAAACATGAATGAACATCAGAAGGACTGTTGTTTTAACCGCGGAAAGACGTCAGTACACACCGTTATTCAAATTCAAATCCACCGACGTTAATCTGCTAATCCTCTCCTGACTGCTTTGTCGGACAAAAATGTTGGATTATGATTGGTCAGATCGCCTGTCAATCAAACTCCCTGCGAAGGGTGAATTGACGTTAATTTAAAAGTGAAAGTAAAATGCAAACTGCCGCACCAGCTTTTTATAGGCTAAGCGATGTAAATAAATAAAAAAATACAAATTGTGTTTTTGCATTTTACTTTTGCCTTCAAATTAACGATTTAAAAACCCCTGCCGCCGTTCAGCGCATTTTAGTTTCGCTTTTAAATTCGCCAATTCAGGGGTGGATTGCTTGAATGGTGAGTTCATTAGCCTATTATTATTAATGAAAAGCACAACAACAACGTTTTTTCATTTCGCTTTGACACCAAATACTCCGCCATCATCGTCAGCCCCTCGCTCTCGTGATTAATGAAATCTGACGGCGGCTAACACTTTCACGTTTTCATCACTTTCAGGCACTAACTCCGAGCACTCGTACGCCTCTGAGACGGACTCTGAGCGTAAGGAGGAGCTGAGCGACTGGTCCCTGGCGGGAGAGGAGCCCGAGCGTAACCCCAGACAGCAGAGAGACAGCAGGAGGAGGCCGGGAGAGGGCCGGGGCAGAGCACGAGGAGGACCTGCAGTCAGAGGCCGCGGATCGGGACGGGGGGCGTCCAACTCCATCAGCTCAGGTACGCATTAAAGCTGAACGCTTCTTATTCACCAGCTCTTAAATTGTTGTGTTTGTTTGCTTGGTTTTATTGTATTTATATGATATTTGTATTTTTGTAATTCAAATTTTGCCATAAAAAATAGCCTTTTAGGGCCCTATGAAATCCATTTTTCTTTTTTTCCCAAATTTTTCTTTTTCTGGATTTTTATTTGAATGGTTCATTAAAATTTTAAGTATTAAAAAGCATGTCTAATCATTTAATTTTATAAAAATAATTTACTAAAGTTTAAGCTATAATAGTGACCAATGAAATGTTTTTTATTTTTTGTAACAGAAATTTTCTGTTGTCTGTTTTAAATTTCTCTGTATTCTCTGTTTTATGATTTACTTATTATCAACTTATTATCAAGAATAGTGGTAATCAAATGAATGCATAAAACTTCATTATATTAGTATTAAATATTTGTATTGTTGTGTTCATGTCAGTCCTGAACGATCCCGATGGAAACCCATACAGTCTGTTGGACAACACTGAGACTGATCAGACGGCAGACACAGATGCCAGTGACTCCCAGGTGAGCGTTAACCGTCGCAGACGCTCCCGCCGCCGCCGGACAGATGAGGACACCACCGTCATGGACGGCATGAGCGAGTCCGACAACACCTCGCTCAGCGAGAACGGCCTGGGTAAGGATTTACGGCATCAGTCATCTGTTGATTTCATTTTATTGATTGATTAGAGCTGCTGTTTCTTGAGGAGCAAATCATCATATTATTGTGATTTCTGAAGGATCATGTGACACTGAAGACTGGAGTAATGATGCTGAAAATACAGCTTTGATCACAGGAATAACTTATATTTTACAATGTGTTCACATGGAAAACAGTTATTTTAAATTGTAATAATATTTCACAATATTAATGTTTTTACTGTATTTTTTGATCAAATAAATATAGCCTTGGTGAGCAAAACAGACTTCTTACAAACCCCAAATATTTGAATAGTACTGTATGTATCATCACTTGCATTATATTTAGGATTTAATTGAATTTTGATTAAATATTTGATACCTAAATGTAAAATTCAACAATATAAATATACACACAGTGCTTAACAAATGTATTAGACCACCAGCCAATGTAAGGTTTGTGCCTCAGCTGCCTTAAACTAACAGTATTTGTGTTTTTCAGTATTCGTATATTTCTGTAATGGTTAATCCACCAGTGTATATATCTAAGCTCTTCAGTCTCAAAGTCTGGACTTGAATCCTATTGAACAAATTTGGGATTTAGTGGATTCAAAGATAGAACGCACAAAAGTTTCATCAAAAGCAAGTCTTTGGGAACAACTAGTATTGTAGTAACAACTATTTGGAAGTCAATAACAACAGAGACTGTGGAAAATTATGTATATAAAAAAATTGTGAACAAAATTATGTATATATAAAACCATGCTAGCAAGAATGCAAGCTGTTATTAAGGCCAAAGGACAAATTAAGTTATTTTTTGGTTATTATTTGTGAATAAAGACTGTTTAGGTGTTTATTTGCCTAATAAATGAGAATATATATATTTTTAAACATATTTTTACAGATTTTTTATGTATTATACTGTTATTATGACAGATTATATATTATACAATGAATGGGTAACACTTTACTTTAGGGTTCAGTTCTCACTATTAACTATTTGCTTATTATCATGCATATTACTAGGATATTGTCTGTTTATTAGTACTTATAAAGCACATATTAATGTCTTATTCTGCTTGATCATATTCTACATCCCTTAATCCGCCCAATACCTAAACTTAACAACTACCTTAACTATTAATAAGCAGTAATTAGGAGTTTATTGAGGCAAAAGTCATAGTTAATAGTGAGAATTGGACCCTAATCTAAAGTGTGACCAATTAATGCACAATTTTGTTTTAGCAAAAAATAATTGGTTGCCAATTAAAATGATCATTAATGTTTAGGTTTTTATGTAATTAATAACACTGAGACCGATTCCACAAACTGCAACCTGCTCAAATGGCTTTTTCCAAAACGGCTGTCAGTATTTAAGGTCAGGTTTTGCACCGATGTTTTGTAGATGAAGCTGAAGCTAAACAAGAGCGGCGCAACCGTAGCCGGCGCCGGCGCCTCCGCCCTCCTGAGGAGAGGCAGCCAGGTAACGGTGTGAGCTAACACTGCGTTCAGACAGGTAACGGTGTGAGCTAACACTGGGCTCCTGTTCAAGCCAAAGCTAATACAAACTGCATGGCATTGAACGCCAGGCCTTTAAACTCAACTAGAGCTCACATGATCCAACATGCCAGATCACAACTAAAGGTTTTTCTTGAATGAAGTTATTTTCAGACGTTTGCGTGAAATAACATCAAAAAATGATCTTTATCTAGAACTTTTAAATCCATTGGTTACACAATTGACCGTTCGCAAAGACCCGCCCCCTTTAGTTACTGTTGCTATGTCCGACAAGCCACGCCTCTCTCACGCCACACCATGTTCTCACGCAGTGAACAATACATCGCGGAGCAGAGAAGACACTGACAACACACTGAGACAGGACAGACCAGGTTACTTCTGATATCAAACAAAGTCTCAACTTTCAAATTTGGTAATTTATTAACGAAATTTAAACAATAAATAGCGTTTTGTGGCTCTTTAATGTGTCTGACAGATCGCTGTAGAGCCTCAGTTAAAGCTGCCCGTGAACCGATCATCTCTTCCTTCTAGTTAATGTATAGCATCAAATAAACATGAATGAACATCAGAAGGAACAAAAATGGCGGATTCGGCGGATGGCGGATTATGATTGGTCAGATCGCCTGTCAATCAAACTCCCTGTGAAGGGTCAATTGGCAAATAACATTGGTTTATAAAGCTGTAGGTATATGGCCTAATATGCATGGTTGATGTAAATGCATGTAGGTTTGTCTTTTACCTTCTCAACCTAGAAGAGTCAGTCCAAAAGCTGTCCTTTTCCATTCAGTTAAAGTGAATCTTCCTCTCCACCACAGCTCTCCAATCTCTGCTCGCCACATCACGTATCGGATCAGGTTTAACAGCGCAGTGTAGGGTTTCTCGAAACTCGCATCCAGCTGGAAGGGCGAATGAGATTTGAGAGCTCCGGCAGAGGAACATTTCCAGTGCTAAACGTTTCACCCTCATTTAAGAATCGTAAAGATCTTTTGCGAATTGAATCATTGCCGTATCTCTTGCAGTTACTGTGGCGGACTACATATCACGAGCTGAATCTCAAAGCAGACAGAGAAACCCAAGAGACCTGAGGAAGAGCAAGAAGGACATGGTGACTCTAGATTTCTTCTTTCACATCTCGCTGTGGTTTCAGTTGATGAACAGGGACGGACAATATTTATCTAATAAGTAATGCTATTTAGTCATATTATTAGTTGCATATGAATAACAATGTTTATAATTTTATTAGAATTTTTTTAATATGGGATGATATTGGATATTTAATTCTTTCTGCTTATTTTAAGTGATTTTAAGCGACAGATTATGACAGAGTTACAATTTAACTACTATTTTACTGTTTTTTTTTTGTCCATCGCAATTTCGAAAGGAATATTTATACATTTTCATGCAAAATAAACATTTTAATAACCATCCCTTTAAGTTCACTTTTTTAAAACTTTTGTCACTTCAGCAATAATCTGCCAAATCAAACTGAAGTCTGTGCTCTAAAGCATTCAAGATTTACGATCAGGTCTATCCTCAAAAAGTGAATAAATGGACTATAAATACAATAGAATTTAGTATAAAAACAAAATACAAAAATACTAAATAAAAAAACATTATCAAACAAAAAAAATAAAACATTCATTTCACTGACACAAAAATAAATACAAATTTTGTCATTTTTGACCGACAGCGAAGAGCACCCTTGTTCGTTAATCGCCACAAACACCTGGGAAGAGTCGTGGTAACACCGTGTCCTAACCAGACGCGATGCAATAAGATTCCAACGACAAATAATTTGTCTGTCCACACTAGACGCGACTGCAAGATGTGTCAAAATCAATCAAAACGCACAGCCAATCAGAACAGCGTGTGGGCGGAGTCAGCCAATCAGAACAGCGTGTGGGGCAGAGTCAGCCAATCAGAACAGCGTGTGGGGCGGAGTCAGCCAATCAGAACAGCATGTGGGCGGAGTCAGCCAATCAGAACAGTTTGTGGGTGGAGTCAGCCGATCAGAACAGTGTGTGGGCGGAGTCAGCCAATTAGAAAAGTGTGTGGGTGGAGTCTCGCGGCGAGTGCGCGGCACCAGAGAGTAATCTTGACGGCTCTCGCAAGAAAATGGATAAGTGCTACATAATCAAATTCACAAATATTACACCTTCTAAACATTATTAAAAATACACACAGAGTTACTAAAACAATATTTGTCAAAGAATACACTTGTTTGTTCACAGTTTGAACGTTCTTGTTTCCATTTGTTTATTTTCAAGATCTGAGGTGAATTATATCCATTGTTGCTTTTACAGCTACAAAGCAGGAGCACTAAATGATATTCAAACTCACATTACACGCTTTTAACGCATTACGCATTACACCTGAGATTGTTCCAGCGCGACGTCTCAGAAAAATAGAAACCGTTTCTAAAATAGAATCGTCGCGTGTCGCCGTCGCGGCTGGTTAGGACAAACACTCTGATCAACATGGATAAGAGGCATTTTATCGCGTGTAGTGTGTAGTTAGGACACGGTGTAAGTCATTGGTGTATTTGTGTTTAATCTGTGTCCTGTGCTCCTCAGGCTCAAGTGGAGTTGATATCGGAGCACAGCCCCGCTGAAGCTGAAGCTGTGAGCAACGGCCCCACCAAAGCAGACGATCACCAGAGCCAAGCCGTCGTCAACGGACTCTCCTAATCACTGCAACTCCTAACCTTTACAGTTTTACAATAGTGCTTGTACAAGCTTGCCAAAGATAGACGTACGGACTTCCACATTCTCGATTGCACTTTTCAGTTCCTTTGCAATGGAACAGATAATTACAATAATAATAAAAAAAAAAATGATGAGATGACAAAAACAAAACAAAACAAACACAAAAAAAAAACAACCTAAGTCACACTTATGTTCCTGATCAGATGTTGTGCCTTCAGAGCGTAGTTTCAACATGACGTTGGCTGGCTATAGAGAAAACGAAACAGAAAACAAACAAACAACTTTGTCTGAAAGACTCCCAGACATCCTTAGCTGCTTTTTGTTACGTTTTAATATGCAACCACTTCTTTGCGAGGGGTTATGGGGGAAAAAGGATGTTTTGCACTGAATAGTCATTTCTTGACCTTTAGAATAATGTTAGTCTGGAAACTGGTCTGCTAACTCTGTCCATTTTAAATGCTGTATGTAAAACACTTCCTGAACGATTGAATTTGGGTTTCATCTTTTGCCTGTTGGGTTGTAAGGGTGGCAACCGAGACTGTTTTGCTAAAGGAGCCTTTTTTTGGGTTTATTTATTTTAAAATGTACAGTATTTAAAATTAACTAGGCAGTTGTTTTTAACACTAAGCTGTCAGAACTTCTTAGCTCGCAGATTGCAAATTTGGACTACTGAAAAGATCAATTTCCAGATGTTCTGTTCTGTAAACTACGTTCGTTAGTCTTTATGGGTTTTTTTTAAAGATCATTCTGGTTGTTTGATGTGCAATATGTTTTGTATGCAGGTAGTTCATAAATAAACATTTGATCTTCCAGCCAACCTTTCAAAGTTGGTGTATCTATTGTTTTGTTCTTTCCTTGTCCAACTTTTAGTTTGTGCTGTAAATTTGATTGGAACAGAGGATCATATACAATGATTCTGATTCCACTTAGCGTTTCCAATTTCTCAGCAATTCAATTGATGATTCTTTCAGTATTGGTGAGGACCCACACCCCATAATAATCCTAATTATATTCAAAAAATACTTGGGGCAATATTTGTATCATTCATTACATTTACCTGCAATTACTTTGTTCTGAATGTGTATATGTATTTACACCGGTTGATTCAAACTGAGAACTCGTCACCTCTCGAGTCTTTTTGACTGGTTCATTTAAAAGAACTGGTTCATAGGAGTCATTGGCTCATGAATCGGACTACACTGATTAATTTAAAAGAAAAGGTTCATAAGAGTCATTGGCTCATGAATGATTAATTTAAAAGAACTGGTTCATAGGATTAAATGGCTCATGAATCGGACTACACTGATTCATTTAAAAGAAATGGTTCATAAGAGTCATTGGCTCATGAATCGGACTACACTGGTTCATTTAAAAGAACTGGTTCATAGGATTCAATGGCTCATAAATTGGACTACACTGATTCATTTTTAAAAAATAGTTCATAAGAGTCATTGGCTCATGAATCGGACTACACAGATTCATTTAAAAGAAAAGGTTCATAAGAGTCATTGGCTCATGAATGATTAATTTAAAAGAACTGGTTCATAGGATTAAATGGCTCATGAATCGGACTACACTGATTCATTTAAAAGAAATGGTTCATAAGAGTCATTGGCTCATGAATCGGACTACACTGGTTCATTTAAAAGAACTGGTTCATAGGATTCAATGGCTCATAAATCGGACTACACTGATTCATTTAAAAGAAATGGTTCATAAGAGTCATTGGCTCATGAATCGGACTACACTGGTTCATTTAAAAGAACTGGTTCATAGGATTCAATGGCTCATAAATTGGACTACACTGATTCATTTAAAAAAAAATGGTTCATAAGAGTCATTTGCTCATGAATCGGACTACACAGATTCATTTAAAAGAAATGGTTCATAAGAGACATTGGTTCATGAATCGGACTACACTGATTCATTTAAAAGAAATGGTTCAAAGGAGTCATTGGCTCATGAATCGGACTTACACTGGTTCATTCAAATAAACCGTTTCATAGGATTGAATGGCTCATGAATCGGACTACACGGATTCATTTAAAAGAAATGGTTCATAAGTGTCATTGGCTCATGAATCGGACTACACTGATTCATTTAAAAGAACTGGTTCATAAGAGACATTGGTTCATGAATCGGACTACACTGATTCATTTAAAAGAAATGGTTCATAAGTGTCATTGGCTCATGAATCGGACTACACTGATTCATTTAAAAGAAATGGTTCATAAGAGTCATTGGCTCATGAATCGGACTACACTGATTCATTTAAAAGAAATGGTTCAAAGGAGTCATTGGCTCATGAATCGGACTTACACTGGTTCATTCAAATAAACCGTTTCATAGGATTGAATGGCTCATGAATCGGACTACACTGATTAATTTAAAAGAAATGGTTCATAAGTGTCATTGGCTCATGAATCGGACTTACACTGGTTCATTCAAATAAACTGGTTCATAAGAGTCATTGGCTCATGAATCGGACTACACTGATTATGCTGTACAGTATTGTATAGATTGTTGATTTGCTCATTGAAACTTCAGAACAAAAGATGGCAAATTGACCTTTTGACTTGACTGTTCACACTGGTGAAAGTGGCCCATATTGGAACTGAATTCAGATTAAATGTGATTTCACAACAGATTCAAGCTGGTAACATGGATTCACTGTGTTGACCAACGGAAAGTTTCTTGAGCCGTCAAACACATATGATAGTGGCCCACCATTAACTGAATTCAAATTAAATGTGATCTTGCTGTTCACACTGTCCTAAACAAAAGGGAATCAATCTGATTTGGGTCCACATTCAGCTCAAAAAGGAGATCAGATGGAGATGACAACATGGTGTTTAATGATCAGGAAATAATTCAAGTGGCTCGTTCAAACATTCGATGAAGGTCTAATTCTTTGTTTGTCCATCAAGTAAATCTTTAGCCTCGTTGATTTTTGTGGCCAGATACGGGGATCCACCTGCCGAAGAAACAACACCGACAGCTCAGAGGAGTTCAAAAACTGCAGAGTTTCTATTTTATGATTACACTACGACAAAATATGAGTCCCGAGAGAAAGTCTCACCTCGGTCAGGATGGTTTAAAATCATCAGTTTTCTGTGTGCCTGTGTGATCTTGCTTTTGTTAGCGGTAGGACTACAGGAAAGAGAATGAAAACCTTAAGAAATGCACATGGGTCAAACTTTGTCTTAAAATTATTTGAATTACATGTATTAACATCCATCAAGTTTAATGCTCAGAAAGCAGATTAAAAGCCCGTTCACACAAAGGATGAGAAGTTTAACTACAGTTTTAGTAATCATTCTAGTTCTCCGAGTCCACGCCGCAACTATAACGATACTGACACAGAGACAATATCGTTGGAATCACTTTCTGATAGTTTTTTTCCAGCTGATGAATTATAAAAAACATTGACAGCCCCACTTTAAAAAGTGCGAGCATTTAAAGCATCAGACGATAAAACTGTGGTGCGCTTATAATAAAACAATGGTATTGTGTGTTGGATGCTAATATAGGTATTATCTTTATCGTTTTTGATGTAAACGGGTCTTAGCTATAACTATAAAGTTATAATAATTGTTCTAATTGTATGGCAACGTCCACACCACAGCTATGACACAGGAACGGTATCGTTGGAATCACTTTCAGAACGACTTTTCCCCCCCCGCTGATGAACGATAAAATCACTGACAGCCAATCACAATCCATGCAACTTCTTCCATCCAAGCATTTAATTGGCAGCCGACAAATGCAGCATGCACTTATAAAAAACAGAATGTTAACGTGGATGCAAATATATAGGGTTTCGTTCTCATCACAGTGTTGAAACTGCACTTGTAAAGATTTCTAATGATCTATTACTAGCTGCTGATGCTGGTCTGTTATCAATACTTATACTTCTTGATCTTAGTGCAGCATTTGACACCATTTCACATCCTATACTTTTGAGCAGGCTGGAATCTATTGGAATTACTGGTATGGCTTTAAGCTCCAGACCGCATTCAATTTGTACAACTTAAACAGTTTAAATCAAAACCCACCTATGTTGTCACTGGTGTTCCCCAGGGTTCAGTTTTAGGACCTCTTCTGTTTATTATTTACCAATTGGCAGCATCTTTAGGAAATATGATATTCATTTTCATTGTTATGCCGACGACACCCAACTTTATCTGTCTTCTAAACCTTCTTCAAAGTTTCCCTCTTCTGCTCTTGGTGAGTGCTTAAGTGAATTAAAAAATTGGTTTTCAAGTAATTTTCTAAAATTAAACAGTAGTAAAACTGTAAGGTGTCCTTGAGTGCCATGAAAGGCGCCTTTAAATAAAATGTATTATTATTATTATTATTGCTATAGTTATCGATCTTAATGTTAATGGGCCTTGTGTGTACAGGTCAGTACAGCGCATGATTACATAAAAAGCAATGAAAAACAGTGCAGTGTAATGCAAAAATTACGTTCAAATGTGGCGTAACAGGGTTGAAGAAGCACTAAAATTTTTACTTTGACAGTTGTAGATATTATCTGAGCGCAAATGAATGACCGTTCGTAAAAACAACTACACTGTAATATATATATATATATATATATATATATTAGGGCTGTCAGTTAACGCGTTATTAACGGCGTTTTTACCATTTTTTACCATTTTTTTACTCATTTTAACGCGATCAATTTTTTTATCGCGAGATTAACAGTCTTTTTGGCCTAGCAAACTTTGTAGTTTTTTTCACATGCTTTTGCAACAGGACGCGGCATGCGCGGCGCTGCTCTATGAAACCCATTCATTTCAATGGCTTGCGCCGCGCGAGGACCTTTTGTTGCTTCGTCGACCAAAGCGCAAGCGGATCTAGCTAGACCGGAAACAAAACAGCAGGCACGCGCACACACTTGTTTAGGCTTGCGAACCGGCCAAATAGTAGGTTAACGTTACGTTTTGAGTGGATGACGAGCGCGAGACGCCGAAATGGATGCCAATAAGATTCTGAATGGAAAGTTTACTTTTAAAAAGTTGCCAAATGGTTCCATTGACTAGACCAAAGTGATCTGTGTGTTTTGTCGTTGTGAACTGAGCTATCATCATCGCAGTACGTCCAGTCTGAAACACCACTTGATGATGGCCACACACACACACACACACACACACACACACACACACAGAGAGCTGATGCGAATTCTCCAAACCCTCGTCAATATCAGGACCTCGTCAGGATTTCTTTCACCCTTTTATTGATGGACAGTGTTACATTGTGTGAGAGATTATTTGCTCCAAGTGAGAATGTTAGTGTGAAATTGAACACAGTATTGCCAATGTTGTTTTCAATAATAAAAAAATCTGCACAAAGCAAGCCAATCCGCTTTTTTCATGTTGATAAGAGCATTAAAATGAGAAAAAAATAATGGGACAAAAATAAATCAAGAGACATTTAGAATAGATACAAATGTGCGATTAATCGCGAGTTAACTATGACATTAATGCGATTAATCGCGATTAAATATTTTAATCGTTTGACAGCACTAATATATATATATATATATATATATATATATATATATATATATATATATATATATATATATTAATTCATATTCCACATGGATGTGTAACAGGGTGGACCCTAACATGGTGATGTAAAGTAAAAAAATACAAAAAAAAAATACAAATACTGAAAATACAAAAAAATATCTGTTAGGATCAGCAGCTGATCTTGAAGTTTTAATTGTTTTCTCTTGATATTTTGCCAAACAGGGTGGAAATACATTTGAATTTATTGAATTTAACATCTACATTAACATGTGTTTAAGGCTCAGAGAGCAGATTAAAGGCCCGTTCACACCAAGGATGATGACTATATCTATAAAGTTTTAATAATTCTTTTAGTTCAGTGAGAATAGCAGAGTCCACAACTCTGTTTTTTTTTTCCAGCTGATAAATGATTAAAAACATTGCCAGCCAATCAGAATCCATCCAAGCACGAGCATTTAAAGAAGCAGACGACATGAGCAGCGCTTAGAATAAACAGAAGGTTAAAGTGCGTCGGTGTCGACGCAAATATATATAGGCTATATGTCGTTATGGTTATTGATCTTAATGGGAATGGGTCTTGTGTGTACATGTCTGTATAGCGCAGGTGTACATCAAAAAACAATGGAAAAGCAGTGCTTTCGGAATGGAAAAATTGCATTCCAATCAGATTTTAGAAATAAAGGACCAAATGTGGCGTAACAGGGGTTGAAGAGATGCTCAAATTTCAACTTTGTCTTTTTTAATATATTCTCTGATTACAAATTAATGAAAATTTAGAAATTTTGCCTAACAGGGTGGACATTTGCGTGACACTAGGTGCATATTAACAGGGTGGAAAGCAGTAAGCAGAAAACATACTATTTTTGAATAAAAAATGATTGCAATTAAAAACGAAAAATGTTTAAAAATATGTTTTCATTTTAATTTTAACATTAATTAGTGATTTTGCTGTGTATTTTATTTTTTAAATATGTCTACATAGTTTTTTTTAAGTAATTTCTAATTTAGTTTTAGTTATTTCAGTTACATAAAGTTAAACTAAAAAAAAAAAAAAAAGTTTTTATTTTTATTTCAAGCAGCATTTTATGGGTTTAGTTAACTATAATAACCATGGTTTTAATGTTTAAATGATTGTATTATTTTTGTGTAAATAAACACGGGCTACATCTAAACTTAAAACAAGCAACTGTAGTATATAATATGATATTTTTTCTTGTTGATGAATATGATACTGTTTATGAAAACATGGACTACCTGACGCCAAGAATAAGGGAAGCTTCTCTCCTGCTCATCTTTGGCTCAAAGCCGCCTCTGTAGTATCCGCTACCAAAAGCCTGTCACACATATACAATATGCATGAGTTTACAGAGATAAAGTATGGATGGATCATAATGTGAGAAATATAACTTGCAGATTTGGATGCTTCCAGAGCTTGTTTCACTTGCGGCTCCATATGTTTCATGGCTTGCATTGCATAGCGACCTGTGAAAGAGGGCCAGATAGGAAACAATCAGGCTTAATTAATGCACAGATGTTAATGTATAATGTTCCTGTGTAAATTGATCATATTTCGTACCTGCAAACCCTGCTGCTGCCAGGGTAATGCCCACGGCCACCATGGTACTGGCCTAAAACACACAAAACAATAACCCTTGATTGAGCAATTTGCATTAATTGAGGGGCTATTTGCATTATTCAGTGCAACAACCACGCATCAGACCTGTCAATCATAAAACATCTCTTATACAGGTTATTTCTCATCCACTACATTGATTACATGCATCATAATCATATCTCACCAATTTACAGTATCAGACAATATCACACCAGATATGGTTGTCCAACCAGAAAATGTCATGTTTTACATATAACATATTAAATAAACATATACTACGTTTAAAAAAAGCAAAGAAAACACGGGTTTTAAATGTAATTCTATCTCAAATAACTCTAAACATGAATGATTTGCTCAGGCTGTCAGTCAGTAACAGCACTGAATGTCACTATCAGTTAGCAATGCGCTAATGCTACCTTTCATTTTCTATTCAATGACTTGATAAACGCTCCAGAATTACGCCAGACGCCGGGGTTAAAGTGAAGGAGGAAATACTTGCCATTTTCTCTGCTAAGACCCTGTGTTGTGATCGCTTATAGTTATAACTTTAATCATAACTGACTGCTAAATGTCAGGCTCATGTGTTGTTGTTATGGGGACTTCTGAACTTCAGACAGCGACCTGCCGCAAAACAAAGCCAGTGCGTCGCAACCCTATGGCCGCAAAGCGAGAACTTGCGTCGTAAAACGTCAGTTGCAAAAGCAAGCTTGGTTTCGTAGGTTGCTGAAATGTGAAGGTAACCATAATATTAAAAATTATAAGTACCTAATGGTATTTATTAATGACAAGCTGAGATTATTTCCGTATCTGTCCATTTGAAAACGGCCTGTTTGTATGAAATATATCATATAGACTAAGTATATTATAAATAGCCTACATACTTTCTATAAGCTAAATGAGGGGAAAAAAAAAAAACTTTAAACAGACGAAAGTTATCCATATCATCAGAAGTACAACTTTACAAATGACTACTTTATGAGTTAGTCTCTTATTTCACTGGTCATGTTTCACCCAAAATACATTTTAAGGCACAAGACTCTCACATATTCATTACTGTTATGCAAAAAATCTCATTCCCATTATATAGTGCAAATAGTGATGGCAGTGTCTATACTGTTCGCACACACACACACACACACACTAAAAAATACACACACGCACACATACACATTCAAAAATACACACTCACGCACACAAACACATAGGCCTACATAAACACACTCACACACATTCATACACACATACACACACACACTAAAAAAATACACACACATACACATTCAAAAATACACACACGCACACAAACACATACATAAACACACTCACACACATTCATTCATACACACACACACACACACACACACACACACACTTGATATTTCATTGTCATTTCTGTAGTGATTCAAAAAAATAATAAAAATATAATTGTATTAGTTTTTTCAAATTTCTTAAAAACAATTTCTGAAACTATGGCTCCATTTCTTGAAACTCTACACACAAAACCACAAAACACACACACAACATGCGAAACATCAGACATCTCTTGCAAAATCAAACACTTCATTCAAAAATCAAAACTATTTAAACTCTTTCAAAAATGGTATTTATGAGAAGTAACTCTACACACAAACATCAAATGATTAGCCACTCACACACACCAGACTACACACAGATGTGTGTACACTCTATAAACAGTATGTGCACAACTGAGGAATTTTACACAGTTGTTCAGATGCAAAAGCCTCTAAGTGCCATCTGAAATTTCCTTCTAGAATGATCATTTTTATCAAGCTCGTATATTTAAGTTCAATAATTTCACTTAAATGACAATTCATAGGTAATTTTCATTGGCATTTTAGTGAAATTACTGAACTTAAATATACGAGCTTCATAAAAACGTCAGATGGCACTTAGAGACTTTTGCATCTGAACTCTTCATATATATATATATATATATATATATACACATAAATATATATACATATATATTTACACTAATATAGTGAATATACTAGAAATTCAAGGGGCTATCTCATTAGTTATCTCATAATTATGCTAAGTGTCATAATTTTGACTTTTCATCTCATAATTATGACTTAGCTACACGATCAAATAATTTTATTAAGTGTATAATGTGCTTGCAGTTTTGCAGACTCGGTCTGAAGATTCGGTGCATGAGTGAATGGTTTCAGCGAGTGAGCCTTAAGTAACACTTTTAGTGTCTAAGCAATTTGAAAAAAACTGTAATACATTCATATACATCAATAAAAACTATACATAATGCTAGAGCGAATTTGTTCTGATTTAAGTTTTGAAAATATTT
Organism: Vimba vimba; assembly: GCA_022828995.1. Taxonomy (NCBI): domain Eukaryota; kingdom Metazoa; phylum Chordata; class Actinopteri; order Cypriniformes; family Leuciscidae; genus Vimba; species Vimba vimba. The sequence goes on along the minus strand of CM040825.1, from coordinate 8,896,859 downwards.
ACATTATAGTAATTATATTAAATTTAGTAGTGTAATATAATATAGACATTACTGACTATTACACAGTGTCGAGAATGAAATGAAACATGTTGACAATAATCAGAATAAGAAGAAAAGTTTTCATTAACGAACAAAAAGTAAAATAAATGACTTTTTAATTACATTGCGATAATGACATCTGGGGGAGAAATCTGCTTATGTAATAGTCATGAAAATAATATGTCATAATGGGAAAAAACATTTAATGGACCTAAATAGTCTTATTTTCTTTATGTAAAATATACATAATGCATTTACATTAAATCATAAATATGACATAAAAGTAAATAGTTTATCTCATAACTTATGCCATACGTTTTTAATGTCATAACCAAGACTTTTGTCATAATTACGACTTTTTAGCTCATAAATTCGACTTATCTCATAATTGACTTAGTATATCATCATTTTGACTTTTTTGTTATAATTATGATTCACAATGTTGACTTTTTTGGTCATAATTATGACAATTTTGATGTTTATCTCATAATTATGACTTAGTATCTCATAATTTCGACTTTTTGTCATTATGACTCAAGTATCTCACAAATTAGACTTTTTATATCATAATTATGACACAATTTTGAGATTTATCTCACAATTATAACTCACAATTTTAGCTTTGTATCTCAGTTATGACTAGTATGTCATAATTTTGGCTTTTTTATCTTACAATTATGACTCACAATTGTGACATTTTATCTCATTATTATAACACACAATTTTGGCTTTTTATCTTACAATTATGACTTTATCTTATCTTTTATTTAACTTTTCATATCATAATTATTACTCACAATTTTGAATCTTTATCTCACAAAAGTCACAATTATGACTCACAATTTTGACAATTTGAACAATTATAGCTTAGTTTTCCATAATTTTGACTTTTCATGTCATAATGATGACACAATTTTGATGTTAATCTCATAATTATGACTTACAATTTAGACTTTTTATCTCACAATTATGACTTAGTATGCCTTTAGACCTTTTTATCTCATAATTATGCTAAATGTCATAATTTTGACTTTTCATCTCATAATTATGACTTTGCTACACGATCAAATGATCTTATCTCATAATTCTGACTCACAATTTTGACATTTATCACATAATCATGACTTTGCTACACAATCAAATTATTTCATCTCATAATTCTGACTCACAATTTTTATGTTTATCTCATAATAATGACTTTGCTACACAATCAAATTATTTCATCTCATATGACTCCAAATTTTTTACGTTTATCTCATAATTAAGACTTTGCTACACGATCAAATTAATTTATCTCATAATTATGACTCACAATTTTGACATTTATCGCATAATTATGACTTTGCTACACGATCAAATGATCTTATCTCATAATTATGACTCACAATTTTGACATTTATCGCATAATTTTGACTTTGCTACACGATCAAATTTTCATCTCATAATTATGACTCACAATTTTTACGTTATATGACTTTGCTACAAGATCAAATGAATTTATCTCATAATTCCGACTCACAGTTTTGACGTTTATCTCATAATTATGACTTTGCTACATGATCAAATTATTTCATCTCATAATTCCGACTCACAGTTTTGACGTTTATCTCATAATTATGACTTTGCTACATGATCAAATCATTTTATCTCATAATTGCCTCACAATTTTGTCTTTTTAACTAATAAACCATGCTTTTTTCCCCTTATGTGGCAGAAATGGCCTTTAATAGATAACGCATCATAACTATATTCACAGGTTTGAAGATCATACAAGCTCATCTTAATTCGTTCTTGGATTTGATCAACTTTGGCTAAAGTTTCCCCCGGCTTGCTTCAGACTCACGGGAAACACAAGCAGGGCTCTTCCTATCGGGATGGATTTCACTGCAGCAACACAATGCACGGTTGAAGGTCCTAATTATTACCCCCATCATTTGCATAATTACAGCGTTTTTATACCGGCAAAAGACAGTACAGAAATTGTAAATTGTAGTGGACGGGGCCGCAGTCAGTGAAAGTCACATCTAATGACAAACGCTCTCCTGGCACGCCGTCTGGAGCTTCAATAGCATTGCAAAAGCCACAAAAATGAGAGTTTTGCCCCCAAATCATATGGAATTACAGTGGCGGGTGCATGTGCTGCATCTCCACACATACACACACAAAAGCCCAGAGGAAGCAGAGATTTCTGTTGGTTTTATTAAACCAACCAAGCAATTTAATTCTTTTGTTCAGGAGAGTTCTACTTCATTGATTAACAAAAGCAGGGATATAATTTTTTTCAGCCTTTTTCAAAAGCCTGAAATGTCAAGCCTTTTAAAGCAGATTATTCTGCCTGTGTGCAGTGAATGCAGCCCGAGTAACCTTTTGTCTACAATTAAATATTCCAGCATAAATATAAAAGAAAATCAGAGATGGGGAAGATTGACTCAGGAGAGATTGGCGAGGTAGATCCTCACACTGATAGTGCAAACAGCTTGCTTCTAATTAAATATGCCACCGAGTCTCAAAGCATTCGCTTTCTGCCGCAGAGAGAGAGAAGCTGCTGAGAACGAGAGGAAGAAGTGTATCGCCCCCATCTCTCCGGCCGCAGGCTTCCTCTGGGCATCGCAAGGTATTTGGGGATTTTTTTTTGTGTTGTGTTGTTGTTGTTTGTTTGGATAATGATTTGCTTTAATAGCAAAGGCTATTCCTGCCGGGAGGCTCTTGAATGGAGTCGAAATGAAAAGTTCCCGGCTTGTTTATGATACGCACTTTGATAATTGGGCTTGACAATGTGACTTCAGGGACGTGAGATGTTTATTTGCCATTTGCTCAAGTCTCTTGCTGTGCGTGACAAGTTTTTCCATGCATGTTGACTTATTTTTGCTCCTCATTTAACCCCTAAAATCACAGCTATTCGCTTAATTGAGAATTTAGATGAACTTGTTCATTTTGGAGGAAAGTTAGGTTCAGATTTAAGGATATTTTAGTCTGTATTATAAGACACAAAGGGTTAGAATGGTAGTTTTTGGTGCACAGTTATGAACATTTATTATGCAACAAGATTTGAGCTTTGCAAGGAATCCAAGAGACTAAACTTTTCCCATCTGACCTGAAGGGTTATGTTATTGCTCAACTCCTCATATGTTTTTAGATGCAATAAATTCATTAATAATACTTATTTATTAGATTTATTTACTTATTATTTTTTTTATTATTATTAAATAATAAAATATTGTTCTGATGCCTTAAGATCCTAAATGTTACAAATTTATTTAATGCACAATTTCATTTTTTATTTACATTATTATGCAGTAATAAAAATAAAACGTTTTTTTTTTTTGTTTCTTTTAATGTCTTTGAAACTACTTTAACAAGTAAAAAATACATGGAAACTAGAGTTAAATAGGTCACAAACCTATATATATATTATAACTATATGATTATGATTATCTACAAGTATGAAACTACAGTTGATTTACTGGTAACACTTTACAATAAGGTTCATTAGTTAACATTAGTTAACATGAACTAAGAATGAACAAAACGTCTTCAGCATTTATTAATTTTAGTTAACATTAATTTCAACATTTACTAATACGTTATTAAAATCAAAGGTTGGATTTGTTAACATTAGTTAATGCACTGTGAACTAACATGAACAAACAATTAACTAACATTAACAAAGATTAATAAATACTGTAACAAATGTATTGCTCATGGTTAGTTCATAATACATTAACCAATGTTAACTAATGAACCTTATTGTGAAGTGTTACCGATTTACTTAAACATATTGGTTGCGACTTTGAAATTTAAGTTGTAAAGTTGTAATAAATCTTCATATTTACATAAATAACTGATGTACTTGACTGCAAATTTGGGAAGAGCTTCAGCTAAAGGTCTGATTCGTAGGCCATTACTTTTAAAAGCAGAATTGACTTAAAACACAGATTACAGTCTGCATTCATGGGCATTATGGCTTTGGAGAGTCTCTCTGTACTCCAGGTCGCACACGTCAGTCACACATTATGCTGGATTTTACTCACAGAAATAAGACTGCCACGTGTGCAGAAAGGAAACAAGAAATATTGGACTCAAACCGGCAGATTTCTCTGCAGCGGCGTAATGTGCTTCACTAATCCCTTTATCACGATTAAGTGCTTTTATTGGAAGCTGGCAGAAAAAAAAATTACTTGACACATTATATGAAATATATTTAAGGTCACCCTATCACTTAGTTTAATTTGATATTAGAAGTGCAGCTTTTTAATCTTAGGAGACAAAAATGACTGAGATTTCAGTGCAGTGTCAGAATTCATATGTTTATGCAGTTTCTGTATATCATTCTCAGAACTGTTAAATCATGCACTTTTATATTCTAAATAAGATATATGCTTTTTATCAGACTTGTAAGATCAGCAGATAAGCATGCATCAAATAATATTATTATTTTTTTTTTTTTCATCTAAATGTGAGCAAACTGTACAAAGACTTTTATTCAGTTTTTTTTTATTTTTAGGCGTGGGAACCACCAGAGGCCCCACGATATGATATTATCACGATTCTTAAGCCACGATGCAATATTGCCATTTTAAATACTTTGCGATATTGCAATAAAATATATTGCAATATATTGCGATTTCAACTACAAATGTGCCCAAAGGAAAAGTTTGTCCACATATGTTTTTATCTAATATGATAAAGTTCTCAGTCTGTCCATTTCCTATGTTCATTTCTTGTTAAATATTTTCCTTCCTTGTATTTAAGACATGTTTTTAAATAGAAATTACAATGTTTGCACATTTCAGTGTTTGCACACTTAATTCAATGTATTTGTTTCTTTACAATACATATTGTTTTAAGCAGTTTTACAAAGAACAACCTTCCTAAGCCTTTTAAATAGAATTTGTTTAAGGTATTTGTTTTTGAAATTTTGAGGCTGGCTTGCCAAAAATCAGCGTAATAATCTTAAATTAAAATGTTTGCACAAAACTGTCATATAGCCTACTAATGATATGTAAACGTACAACAAATCGAATATGAAAGTGTTTTGAAACTCGATGCTGATGATGTAATGGAAACGGAGCTGTTGCTATGGTAACCTCCGCTTGAAATAGTAGCGTCCGTTTTTATCAGATAAAAATACACGCTCTGAATATGTAGAATTTTGTGTAGAATTAAAACTCTCAAACTTTAATTTTGACTTCTTCTGGGTACATTCAAGCCTCAACCCTCTGCAATTCACACAATGATATTGTCATCAAGTTAGTGGGACATTTATACATCTATTTTGCATAATACTTTTGCATAGCGTAGCATCCTGCGCTTCTTTACGTCAATCTAAAGGTGCGATCACATTAGCAAAATTTTGCCAAAACTTTTGTAGGCAAAAAGGTCCACTATCTATGGTCAATATTGCAGCTATGTATGACACACAGTTCATAAATATTTCACGCTTATGCGAAATTTACCATGACATGAATTCTATTTTGGCGAAAATTCACAGAACTACGGTAAATGGGTCGGGACCTTAATGGGGGTGTTCGTAAAGGTGAACAGAGGAGTTGTTATGTTCAAGAACAACACATAAACTACCATTGCTCATATAAACATTCACAATTCACATGCTTATCCATATGCGAATATGCTTTTCCCGCCCCCAGATGAATTTAATTGGTGCATTACTTTGACTTTGTTTCACTCCGCTGAAATCGCTGAAATAGTTTTCAAACTGACCCACTCTTTCCACACCCTCAAACTGCATTATGTGCCCCATGCTACAATCAGAGCTTTCCCTAGCGTGTAAGCGCCCTCAAAGTGGTCCTACATTCATGCTACGACACGTATCGATGACGTATCAGAACAGCTGCCTCTCAAAATGTTTGTGGCTCGTATTATTTGAAATGAATCCAAATCGGAATTCCTGCCAACAACATTTGACCTTTTCCCATTCAGCTTATCAAAAGCTCATGCAAATGGGGACGAAGGCAAAAGTCTGTAATTACAGGAATTAGATTCGCCGCATCTGCTCTGCACAGCGTTTGCCACCGTGACCGTCTGTAAGTGAACGCCTTACAGGTGGCCTATTGAATCAGTCGTTCATTCAGCCATCTCGAACAAGAAGAGCCATGTGGATGTTTCGCTCACTGAGAGATCTCTTTCTGAGGCTGCTATACACTTACACAAGTGATTTCAAGTAACAAAAATCCTCAGATTGTTAGTGTTGAGGAAGCTACTTTGCAACTTGAGCTTTCCAAGTCACAAGCCATTCAAGATTTGTTTAATTTGTCAAGCTGCAATTGAGAAAAAAGTAGTAGCTCCAGTACTAGCTGTTACATCGATGCCACTTAAGGAGGTGATGTAGATTCCCCAAGTAATAGGCCACTCATAATTTGTCAAGTTACAAACTGCTCATAATTTGGTTAATTAGTCAAACTGTTGTTTAAGAAAATCAAGCATAGCATAGTCAGTTCTGGCAGGCCACGTTAGTCAGGCTCGCATCAGCTGATCCACGTCTACCTATAGGAATACGACGCCTATCACTGTATACATATATCAGCACCTTCAGTATTATCATTAGCTATCGCGTTTCTCAGGCGCTAATCACCCTCGTCCCTCCCCAGCTCCACCTGTCGTCAGTCAGGATTTGGCTTTCTGATTCCCCTAAATCAGAATAAATTCTCGAATCATGTTGTACTTTAAAATCTTGAATTAATGATATCTGCAACACATTCATGTTGGTTCTGTTTACCCTGAGGGGGGGTATTGCTCTTGTCCATGCTAGGCCTCATGGATGCGCAAGGGCGTTCTTGCCCAGAACAGAACCATACCGCCAATCCAAACTGTATGCTAATTGTCAATCGTATTCGATGATAGTGGTCCTGACAGAAAAGCAGTTAGCTATGCTTTTAGCTTCTAAAACAAAGCTCCACTGAAGCTACTGTACTTAAGGAGGCAATATCAATTTGCGAACCAATTTACTACAGTGAACAAGACTTGTTTGATTGTTATTAGTTCCCTCGGCTGTAAAGCTACATGCGCAAAACATCAAAACCACTGATGTAGCGTTTGGACGCGCTACCAGTTGGAACAAGTTGTTTTGTAAGTAAAAAAGCTCATCGCCTTGAAAACAATTGAGCTACGGTTAAAATTCTGGAAAAAGTAATCAAGTTAGTAAAATTGCAACTTAGTTACTCCCTAAAGGCGCATATTATTTATAAATATGAATTTTATGGACTAGGTCCATTGTCAGGAATGTAACGATCACACTGAGAACACTTTTAGACCTAGCATCTTTCTGTTGGTCAACACGGCGAATTTGTGTTACTAGCTTGAAATCTGCATGGGGAAATCTTTCGCCCTGACGTGAAATTCCTGATCTCTTGGATTCCAGTTGAAATGACTGTTTTTTTGTACACAAAATTTCACAGAGCAATGGTAAATTTGACCACACCTTAACAATTCATACCTCAGTCTAGGACTAGTTAAGAACTATTTTGATATTAATTTGTTGATGACTTCGATTAATCAATACGAACAGACTGTTAATGAAAAGAGTCGCATTACTTTGAAATACTATTATACAACTAACATATAAGAATATTGTAGTTAGTCACCGAAACCTGCTAGCATGAAACTAAATGCTTAAGACTATTTGAAAAAGCATTAATATAACGCATTTCAGCATGCTTTGGACTGCTAGCTGTTATCTTGCCATTTTCGTTAGGTGTTTTACTACTGTAAAATGACATCACTTACAAAAGTTATTTGTGCATCAGTGTACCTAAATACCTAAATAATCAATATTGAGATTTGCTGTCAGACTTTTTCACAATTACCTTTTGCAGCTAGGGGCAAAAATGTACATTTGGTATGCGCTAGAATTGCCACGATATCATATTTTTTACACCGGTAAGGTATCTGCGTTCAAACTGATACAATATTAGTGCTGGATGGATGCTAGATGGTGCCGTGGGGTAATTTTCACTCTGCAAATTGCCAATGCCAGGGGTTGTAAACCTAAGGCACACATTGCAACTTTGGCACGTGGAGGAGGGGTAATCACTGGCACGTGAGCAAAAACAAGAGAGGTGTATATATTTTATTATGTGTATGTATCTGGGCAAAACAACTAGCATGCTAACTGTGGAGATGGCCTCCGGTGGATGGATCTGTGATTGTGTTTCATGGATTTTCTGCTGTTTTCTAAAGACTTGTTTGAGATCGACCGGATTTGCACAAGTACAAAAGAGTGCAGGTGAACTTTATGATGTTTTGAACCAATTCTTAATGCGCATGTGAACGCCATCAGCGTTTCTCACAGGTTCGCGTTTAAAGTCTGTGTAGAGAGAATTGTGTCGTCTTAGCGGCCCCTAATTTAATAACAAATGATTGTTGCGAAGCGAATCAATCATAACTAACCTTAGCTGGAAAATAACTTTACTAAAGAACCGCTATAAAGCCAAAACAATCTCTGTTACCATAAATTATACGTTAATCTACATTGTTAAAAGCGCTATATAAATGAAGATGACTTTTGCTTCATCTAATTTGTACAGATTTTTGGACGAGACAGACCATTTATTGATGTATAAATACAAAACTTTGACAGAGGAGAAATAAGAAGGAAAGGGAAACTTAGAAGAGTTACCTTGACTTTTTTTTTGGGGGGGGGGGGGGGGGGGGATCTGATAGCCTATTTATTTAGCATTTTTGGACATTGGACATTTCTGTATATTCCTAAGAACGCAGTCAAGTAAACTTTGGTTCCGATCACATTAGTTCCCAAGCAAAATGGAGGAGAGGTTGATCATGTTAATTTCGATAAGAAGGCTGCAACACTATTTATATAGTAAGGTGCGAGTTTGGTCTTTTGTATAACTATATTTTTTCCATTGAGTTATGCCGCAAAATAAAGTTAAGAAAACTAAACAACCGAGAGAGAAATATATATCTACCTCAGATTTAACGTTTGAATTGTACATCAGCATCGGGGAATAACATTATAATCTCGGTCACAATAGACAAAGCTGCTTACATGTACAAACAGTGAAGACTTCAATGTAAAGACAGCTTTTGTGTCTTTATCAGCTTTTTCATAGATATACTGGCCCTGATAATCATCACAAATACTGACTGCTTGCTCCATTTCTGTAAATCCATTTTTAGTCAAGAAGTTGCTCTAGTTTTCTTCGTCAACAGCCGCTTGCACCCCCTGTTGGCGAGGGTGACTAACAGCTATGGAGATTATCAATCGGCAGTCTGCTGATATTCCTGCTGTTCCCGGATGTCAAATGTTGAATTTTCTGTCGAATTTGAACCACTGAATTTATGAAAGTGAATTTGTAAAGCGAAATAAAATGGACTGAAAATTGCCTTTCGAATATTATATGTTGTATTTTTAAACAGAATGAACATTTTGGAAGGGAAATCTGAAAGGTGAATATGGATTATTGAAGTTTATTAATGAAAACTTGTGTGAAATGTTTTGAATTTAAATATTCACAGCTTAAATATACAACTATGTTGAATTTCAGCCCATAAAAATGCAAGCCCTAAAAATACAATGCATTAAAATGCAAACAGGGTTAATGCAATTCATATTTTTTCAAGTAGTGCAATTCAACAAGCTTTTCTGTTTCAAAAACATTTGTCATTATTTTACTTCCATATGTAGGCTGCACACAAATGAATGTTTAATGTTAATTAAAGACCAAGGGTTGGTAAACGTCTCCTATAAACTGCATGTTGAAATTAGGATAGCATTTAACAACATTTAACCACAAAAGCCAAACCACACATATGGCTTTTAATTTGTTTATTTCGTTAGCAAACATGCAACTATTATTATTGAGTTCTTTCTATTGATCAGTTTCTTACTTTCACATTTAAAAGATTTCATGAGTTTAACTTTTACCCTACTTGTGGTCAGTCTGCACAAATACCGATCAACATGCTTTAAATAAAGTTTGCAAGACCAAGCATTCAATCTACGTCAGAGCATCCACAAATCTTTCTACTGCATTGTTGACACTCTCGCCGGTGGTGGTGTGAACGCACAGTTAGGCTTTATTTCAGTTTGGATTGAATTTTGTGCATGTTCTCTGAGTTAAATTGTTTATAGTGCTTTAACACAGAAGACTGTACAGGAGCACATGCATATTTATCCAGGGAACAAACAGGTTTAATGTACTGTTTATTCTGCTTATTTGCTGATTGATTCATTGTAAATGTTGTGCCTCTGAATATAATATTTTGTTTTGCTTTTCTGTTGATAATTTTATAAAATAACAGTTGTTCTGGGTGATGTGCCAGAGGCCTGAGATGAGCTGGAGGGACTTGATGACGCCAAGTCCCAGTATGCGTGGGGCTTACAGTCCAGTTCTTCTAGTTGGTCCACACATTTTTTTTTTTTGACATCATTCAAAGTTGTTAAGATCTTTTGATGATTTATTTGATGAACATCTAGACCATACATTCTTGGTTGAGCACAAAATTGACACGGGGCATGCCAGACCTATCCATCTTGCTCCAATACCGTACCTTACCAGCAAAAAAGAAAAGAAAAAGAAGTTAAAAGTGTTTGTTAAAGGGATACTTCACCTCTGGAAATATGAATGTGTATTTAAAATGGGTCATTTATGTAGTAGAAATGTGAAATTATTTTTGAATTTGGAGCCTTCTAGACTGAGAAAAGCCAGAAAATGTATTTTTGGCTCATGTGGATGAAAGACAACAACTCCCAGAATGCGGAGTAGCAGGAATTTTCTTAGCAATGCTAAAACGCACATCAACCGATCACTTGTTTAGCGTTCATGTAAACACTACATTCAGATTCACAAATCGGAATGAATTCAGTTAGACTGAAACAAAAGGTGTGCTTGTAAACAATGAATGGCGACTGTAGAAAGCAAAAGCCGAATCCCGGACATTTTGGACGATCTCGACGGCCGGACATGTCCGGGAAAAAGAGGATGGTAACCACTACTACTCAGCTTTCTCCACAGAACAAGAGCCTGTTAGCTTAGCTTCCAAAAAAAGATGGCTGACACTATTTATACATTCTGTGAGTGAGATCCCCCTATGGGCGGGTTGAACACATGCGGAACGAGCTCTACTACTAGCTGTAGTCTCTCGCCTCTGGCCAAAAAATCCTCAGATGACGCAAAATGACGCAAATCGAAATGATGTTGGTGGAAGGCATTATTGAAGCAGTGTCGGGGCTGTGGGCCACACCAGTTGTAATCGTTCAAAAGCCTTCTGGTGAACAAAGATTTTTTCGTAGATTATCGATGTTTGAACCGTTTTACGGTGAAAGACTCGTACCTGCTTCCGAGAATAGACGACTCTCTTCATTTTCAAGCTAGAGGCAATTTTGTGTCCACAATTGACTTAGCCAAGGGCTATTGGCAGGTGGCCATGGAGGAATCGTCAAGGCCAAAGACCTTCACTTCATTTTCATTTCTGATCGTGGGTTGTACCAGTTCTGTGTTCTACCTTTCGGCGTGTGTAATGCCCGAGCCACTTTTCAGAGGCTCATGAACAAGTCTTGCGCAGTTTATCTGGACGATATTGTAGTCTCCTCGCTCATGTCTGAGCAACACCTGATAGACATAAGGTGATGATACACAGGGCAACTCTTTGACAAACGTTGCATGGCAATGTTGCCGTCAACGGGCAGCCAGGTGAGACACAGGGCCCACCACCCATCTAAAGTATCAAGATAGAAATTTCTTGCCCATTCTCAATGGGAAAGTTCCCAAGCAACATTACCTGGCAACATTGTTAAAAAAAGTTGCCTCGTGTATCATTACCTTTAGAGGAGGTCCTGGCTAGGCTTAAGTCTGCTGGTCTGTTGATGAAGTTGGAAAAGTGTCAGTTCTGTTGGAAGGAACTTACCTTCGTAGGGTATCGTGTCACCAAAGACAATATCCTACCTAACGAGGAGATGGTGAAGGCGGTGGTTGATTTTGTTACTCTAGTAGGTAGGATGTTGTTACTAGGCAGGTGAGACAGTTCTTGGGCCGGACAAGTTACTACCAGCGAATCATTCACAAATATTCACAACATGTTGAACCTCTTTATGTGCTTACGAGAACCAATGCTCCTTTTGTGTGGACACAAGACTGTCAAAATGCTATAGATTTCCTCAGAAGTAAACTAAACTGTCGTCTGTGCCTAGCTTGAGGTTTCTGGAGTTTTTACTCCCATTCTTCATTCACGGGGATGCGTGTGAAGTCGGTCTGGGTGCTCCTTTGATGCAGAGGGATGAGGAAGGTAGAGAATGTGCAATTGCTCATGCCAGCCGTGCTTTGCACAAGTCTGAACGCCCTTACTCGACCCCCAAGAAGGAGTGCCTAGCGGTTATTTGGGCACTTGAGCATTTGAGAGCATACATTGAGGGACTGCATGTCACAGTTTTTTCAGATCACAGCAGTGTGAAGTCGTTGATGTCCCAACTAAACCCCACTGGCAGTTATACATAAACCTGGAGTGTCCAATAGCGTGACAGTGTGTCTTGAAACCCCTTACTTTCTTGTCGTCAGCCAGTTGGCGTTCTCCCTGATTGCTCTGTTCCAAGAGTAATGGACTAGCTTATGCTTGTGTTGTTTACGCTCAGAGATCACTTGAGAAGCCTAGAGCTGAATGACCCAGATGTTAGGAAGCTGTTTAGTGTGTTGGAGAAGGGTAAGGGTATGTCGCCGGAAGAAGATCCTCTCTTCGCTGTTATTGATGGTCTTCTGTATCACAAAGACTCAAAATCTTCTTGTACATTGCACCTCATGAAAAAGTTCTAAGCTTTTTGCTCCTCAGACTGTCAGAATGTCTCTGCTGGATATACCTGCGAAGCATTTCTGCCTGACGCATCTCCGCCAATGCCATTTGTGCTCCTCAGCCAGATCTTTTAGTGCCTTTGACACCCTGGCGCCTCTGACACCGAAAGGATTCAGGAGCCGTTGAGTGGAGGTTCCAGTGAAGCCTCGACAGCCTACTTCCACTGGATAGGTGAAAGCACTCCACCCTGCCTCTGTGCATGCAGCTGAAAGGTCTGCATACTTCTCCTTCTTCCTCTCAAAAGCAGACTCCAGCCCATCTTGCCATGGCTCAGTCAGTTCAACCATAATGACTGTTCTTGCGATAGCAGACCAGAGCACTATGTCTGGCCGGAGGGAGATTACGGCGATCTGCTGTGGGAACTTCAGCTGGTGATCAAGATTGATCCAGTTGCGACAGTAGGGACTACTCCTTTGTACTGCTGCTTAACGCCTCACCCCCTTGCCTCACAAACTGAATCAGCCCATGAGATGTTGCTGGGCTGGCCCTGTTGGCATCCAGTCTACGTGTTTCGATGACTTCAGCTAATTTTCACAGGACCTGGTCGTGACGCCATCCATAACGTCCTTGGGTCAGTGCCGTTTTGCAGCTGGACAGGGTGTGCTGTAAGCTGTGGTTCTGATGGCTGAAAGCTGGCAGATCTCCTCTGAGCCGTACCAGAGATGCAGATTCTGGGGGCTTGAGAGGGTGTCGTACGTGGCCCTGATGAGGAAGCTCAGCCTTGCTTATTCTCCACAAATTGGCCCACGTCACGACCGTATCGAGGGCGGCCTCCCAGGTTGTCCATCTCCCTTGCTGGCACTGGCTCACTGCTGTGATCTTGGATCTGTGATCTCCTCTTCCTCCCTCACGACTTCGGAGATCACCATTTTTTTCCTCTCTGTCTTTGAGGCTTTGGACCACATCTTAGGTGATGCAAGGCCTGCCCTACCCATGTTAACTATAAGTTAACTTATAACAGTGTAGATTGTGATGAATTGAGGTGATATCTTTTTGAGTGATTATAATTGGAGTGCTCTTTGCACGCTTTATACTCCAAACAGAATGTGAATAAACTTTTGTTTTGCTGCATTAGGTAAGGCAATGCTTATAAATCATGCTTACAGTATGCTTGCTTTTCTGTTTAAATTATAGTGGTTTCTGAACCACTTTAATAACTACTTTAATAACAAATCATTTATCGGGAACATTTATACTGGGATGTGTAGGTTGTTGCTAGATGACACATAACTTGAAACAATTTCATGTCATTTTACCAGACAGATGTCGTTAGCCATTGACTTCCATAATATTTTTTTCCTACTATGGAAGACAATGGCTACTGTCAACTGGTTACCAGCATTCTTCAAAATACCTTATTTTGTGTTCAACAGAAGAAAGAAACTCATACAGGTTTGGAACAACATAAGGGTGAGTAAATAATGACAGAATTTTCATTTTTGGGTTAACTATCCCTTTAAGTCATTTCATTAAGCTGGAAGATATGCTAGTTCTCATCTCCTGTGCATATTTTCCACTGACACCAGTGGAACCAGTTTTTCTCTCTCTGGGCAACTGAACACTTGGGTGTGAAACAGTGTTTAACATGGAAACTAAAAAATGGCACTTCATGACAAAAAAAGTTGCTGACCCCATGGGCCTAAACAATAACGCAAGGCAGTTTGATTGTAAACTCAGATGCAAGGTTTGTTCACTTGCAGGTATCATATTGGTCATTACCTCAGCAACCACTTGCTTTGTACGCACTCCTTGTGTATGAAAAGTATCCGTACAACTGAGAAGCGGCAAGATCATTATTTAAGACTATTTAATTCTTTAGGATATTTGATATAGAAACTGACATTGTCAAGGAAGTTTAAGTACCTTTAAACTGGTATAAAATGTCATCAAGCTTAACCAGTATTACCGGTATTACCATATCTCATCACAAACCTACTATGTGCCAAACTCGACTTTCTCGAGTATGTGAAACAGCATCATTTGTGATTGCTCAAAAACTTTTTGAGGAATTGCAAAATAATGCATGAAACAGTTTGTTTTTAGAATTTATTGTTATAACTTAAGAACATAATGTAACTAATATTCCTGCCATAAAGCCCCCAAAACCAGAAACTGTATTATCATTCTTTTGGAAGAGGTGGTTTCTGCAAAACATGCAGGATACATAAACAAACATGAAAAACTCTATACTACTCTAAAACTCTAAAACTTTTTATTGTTACGTGTAAATAATGAGGATTTAGTCGCAGATGTGAAATAGTAACAATTTTTTTGGCAAGTTCAGAATGAAGTAGAAATCGAGGGTCAGATGGCTGGTGCAGAAGATTGCTGCTCTTGGCAATGCAGGGACGCAGTGGGCAAAGATCCTAGTGAAGAACTCAGCTGAGAAGAGTCCACAGCCACGGGAACAGAATCCCCACAGGAACACGAAGAAATACCAGAGAATAATTCCAGAGAGCTCAAACAGGAACTGGACGGCAGGAGAAAGCCAAACAATCTGACAACACAGGACGGATAGCACAGACATTAAATAGCTGAGTTGATGAGCCTCAGCTGTCGCCGATCAGCTCATCAGTGACAATCAGCCGACACATACACAGAGAGAGAGACAGAGAATGAGTCTGTGAACCCATGAACCGTGACATTTATAAATTATTTTTTTCCATTGGTTTGGACACAAAGATGAACAAACTCTATAAGTTTTGAAAATTTTAAATGTTTGAAGTTTCCTTTTTCATGTTCTTGCAGCTTAAACGGTTAGTTCACTCAAAATATCTGTCATCATTTATCTACCCTCATGTTGATTCAAATCCATAAGACCTTCGTTCATCTTCGTAAACACAAATTAAGATATTTTTTGTGAAATCTGAGATATTTCTGTTCCTCCATTTCAAATCTATTCAAATCTTTCATAAAGAGATCGTAAAATAAATCCATAAGAATAGAGGGATTTAAACCAAGTCTTCTGACGATCGCTTCATATGATATGATTCATACAGATTTAATTTAGGCTTTTATTTACATATAAACAGTGATCAGCAAACAATGTTTACAGTATTCAAATTTGGTAAACAGAAGCTCAAGCATGAGAACCAATGAGGTTCATTCTCGTGTTACGCAGCACGTTTGAGCTTCAGCAAGAACCAATGAGGTTCATTCTCGTGTTACGCAGCACGTTTGAGCTTCAGCAAGAACCAATGAGGTTCATTCTCGTGTTACGCTGCACGTTTGAGCTTCTGCAAGAACCAATGAGGTTCATTCTCGTGTTACGCAGGACGTTTGAGCTTCAGCAAGAACCAATGAGGTTCATTCTCGTGTTACGCAGCACGTTTGAGCTTCAGCAAGAACCAATGAGGTTCATTCTCATGTTACGCAGCACGTTTGAGCTTCAGCAAGAACCAATGAGGTTCATTCTCGTGTTACGCAGCACGTTTGAGCTTCAGCAAGAACCAATGAGGTTCATTCTCGTGTTACGCAGCACGTTTGAGCTTCAGCAAGAACCAATGAGGTTCATTCTCATGTTACGCAGCACGTTTGAGCTTCAGCAAGAACCAATGAGGTTCATTCTCGTGTTACGCTGCACGTTTGAGCTTCTGCAAGAACCAATGAGGTTCATTCTCGTGTTACGCAGGACGTTTGAGCTTCAGCAAGAACCAATGAGGTTCATTCTCGTGTTACGCAGCACGTTTGAGCTTCAGCAAGAACCAATGAGGTTAATTCTCATGTTACGCAGCACGTTTGAGCTTCAGCAAGAACCAATGAGGTTCATTCTCGTGTTACGCAGGACGTTTGAGCTTCAGCAAGAACCAATGAGGTTCATTCTTGTGCATCAGCCAAGTGCGGTTGAGCTCTATGTGTTCACTGATCAATGTTTATACGTGAATAAAAGTCTAAATTCAATCTGTTCATCATATAAAGCGATTGTTTCTCTTCAAACAACTTGGATTAAACTGCATGATTCATTCATTTTAAGATCACTTTATGAATGTTTTGGGTGAATAGACTTACAATGGAGGGACAGAAATCCCTTCTAATTTCATTAAAAATATCTATTTGTGTTACGAAGATGAATGACGGTTTTATGGGTTTGGAACAACATGAGAGTACATAAATTAAGACAGATTTTTAATTTTGGGGTGAACTAACCCATTAACTAGTGGAGGATTGTGCTTGCAATGGCAAGATCATGGGTTTGATTCCAATGTGAAACACAAAGGGTGAATTCAGGTTGATTGGGACACTTTTGCCATTGAGATGACTGGGAAAAATGTCCCAATCAACCCGAATACATCCTACACTTACTATGTATATATGTTGAATGTACTGTAGGCCACTCCATATAAAAGCACCTGCCAAATATTGTTTTGCAAGTTCCTGTTATCTGTGACATGTTTTGGCGGTCTTATAGCCACCATCTTTTCGAGTTTGAGCGAACAACCGTCTTCTGCTCAAGCTGAAAGCGTTTCGACACAAGTGCAGAATAATGCAGCCCAGCGCTCTGTTTGTTCCCACTTCTTTTTTGGTCTGCCACAGCCTGTAATTATCTACAGCTGAAAACAAGTGCATGCTGAAATGCCCATTGGGCCATAGAAATGGAATTATAGCCCGCGTCGCTTTCCTTTCTCTACAGAGAGAATGCTTCTTTTTGTGGCAGAGAATGTGTGTTTAGTTTAGTTTGAACTATTTTGGCAAGGAGGGGGCTCTCGGCAGGCCAGCCGCGCGCGACGTCTTTGTTAAACGTCTTGATGATGGAAAATTGATCAGGCTTGAATCAGAGGTTCAATATATGGTCTCCCTCAGTCTATTGTCTAGGTGAATTTGCACATGGTGAAGGGCCACAGGCAGGTTGCTATTAATATGACAGCCTACTCCATATCCAGCTATAATTTCTAATGAAATACCTAATCTCCATTATTTTGATCCAGGCGGGCGATAGCGTAGAAGAAAAGGAGAGAAGAGGGAGAAAAGGCTTTTCTTTGTGCTTTTCCGTACGAGAAATGGCAAACCGATCATTTTTGTCAAGTTCTTTTTTGAAGCCGACCGAAATGCTTGTGGATTGCCACAGTTTAAAAAGGCGCCCAGATAAAGCCATTCAAGGCGCTGAATGCAGACGCCATCTGTTTTTTTTCTTTCTATTTCCTCTTTTTTTTCTCCTTTTTCAATCCTTGTAATCAAATTTGAGCAAAATCAAATGGAAGGGGGAGTTTCAATGAAAGTACCTTTTGTTGGGCTGAAACGAGCAAGTAATTTACAAACTGCCCTTCCTTTGTGTGGGAGGCTAAAGGAAAAAAGAAATCAGTAGCTTTTAAAGCTAGGCCTCGCTGCGACTCCGCAGATAATGAAAGCCGTCTGTGTTGTGGGCTAGAGAGCATTTCAAAGGCAGGCCTGACTCAGGGTTACACTGCTAAAAAACCTGCGTGTGTTTGTTTTGTGGGGAGAGCAGATCCAGTCTTCAACGCAGTACGGACACGGGGTGAGTCGGCGAAGGAGGACACCTTCTTTCAGCTGGAAACCGTTACTGAACATGTGGGAATCTAAGAGGACTTGAGCCTACTTGCCTTCACAATCCTTACGGATGGAGCCGTTGCTACGTTTTCTCCCTGCCGCTTCACTGTGGAAGATTGCCGGAAGGTGAGTCCCTTGGGATTTCTTCTCCTGATGATTCCCGTCAGTCCGCGACTCGTCTGTGCCAAAATGTAAATGAGTTTTTTTAAGATAAGCAGTGATTTATGGCTGGGCACAGGAGTGTGGTGTGCGTTCACTTGGCTGTAGAGGGCAGAGCGGGTAATAGTCACACCGACTATCCCAAATGTCTTCTTCGGTAAACAAAAATGTTTAACAATTAGTATTAGAAAGTTTACTGGTTGTTGAGAGATCACATAATGTTTGTTCAATTATTAAGTAGGACTGTTGTGTTTGGCTTGGTTTTTTTTCCTTTTGAGAATGAATTCCCTCATAACTCTGAATTATAAATGAAGTTTTACTTGTTGCAAGGTCATCTTTGGGAGTTGTTTATTACATATTTATAGAATATTTATAACATATTTTCTTTAAATGGCACCGAACAATGCTTAATGCTTATGCACACTATGCTTCATTGAACTTATGCATGACTTACCTTTTCATCTGCAAAAAAAGTTTTCATTTATACGTACTTTTATTCTAATTAGCCAAGTTTCAAAGCTAGTTTCGCACTCGCGCCTACTTTAACAATAGACAAACTGTGGCACATTTAAATGAGCCGGTATATTGAAATGTCAAAATTTGCACTGGAACAAAAAACAGGCAAAATTCAATCTGAGTCTGAATAGAATATTAAATAAGTCGACTCTCTACCGCCACCCAACCATAAGCAGCGCCCAGCGTCAGGCCGCCCATGGGAGAGGCAGTCAGTCAGGCGGAGTGCATCATTTACTGCTCATTCTGTACATAATGCATTCTGGGATCATTCATGTGTGCATTATAGCAGGAATTATGCAATCTGCATTGATACAGGATTATAAAGCTTGGCCATTACCTCTCATGCTTAAAAAACATACTTTCTTATTCCGGGTTAAATGAAGAAAACAAACAAACGTGCATAGAAATGCACTTTCAGTGGAAGTCTATGTGGCAACGGTCTGTTCCATAGACTTCCATTGTAATTGACGAACTATCAACACCGTTTTGTTTGTTTATACAAACCGAGTCACTAGTCAAATGTATTGCTTGCGGTGACTAAGGTTTAATTTATTTTACCAATACGTTAAAAGATAGAAAGTGTTTCAAGTATTTTAAGCTGCCACTAATAAAAGCTGATGAATTAGTGTTGCGTTCCTTAATGTGTGTAATCATATGTCACCCGTTGGTGTTTTACGCTACCAGCTGAGGTTTATCGGATAAATCTGTCTCAATTATGTGTCATGAACGCATCCCCCTCAGGGGCGTCAATACCAATGACTTAATGGGCTGCTAACGGAAGGGGGGGTTGTGTGAGTGGATGGGCGGTACTGACCGCCAATTACAGCCCAATGAGCCGCGGCCAGTCAACTGCTGGTGATCATAGCCCATTTACACACGACCCAGCGGCTCAAAACCTCTCTGGGTTTAACCGTCCGACCCTCCATTCTGATCCTGAAGCTTCCTAATGCTCATATGATAGTAGGTTAGTCTAATATTGGGCTAATCATGCGAATTATACTAGCTTTGGGTTTATTTGACATCAGTGTTCTAGAGTATAGGCTAAATATGCAAAAAAATGTAGTGCAAAGTAATAGATTTGAATGGAATTTACATTTAATGCAGGTTAAATATGCTTTAGGCGGAAATGTTGTTGTTTCACACACTGGTCAATTTTAAGATTGTGGGCTATTTGGCTTTTGATAACGTGTTGTTTCAAACTAGTGGAAAGTTTCAGACTTCTGTGTTTATCTTTAAAGGCCGTTTTCACAAAATGAGTTCTTTCTCCATTTCAGCAGCACTTATATACACCAAACTTTACAGTTTTATTCCTATCTATATGCTGAAGGTTTTTACCGAAGGGTTTGTTCATTTATTATCCACCTGATTTACAGTGTTTTATTCCTAAAAAACATGGTTGAAATGTATAGTTTGTCTGTATTTTCTAATTTATGTGTGATATAAACATATTTCCAAAATCCCCTCTGTAAAAAAACTTTACCTCTAATATGTCAACAAAATGAAACAAGAAAGTTGAACTTGGCTTTATCCAATGTTCAGATTTATGTTCTGGAAATGCATGCAAATTAGGGCATATTTAGTCGAACAATACCTCGTTTCCCTATTTAAGCGTATTTTAACTTTAAAAATGTTTGAAATTCTTAATGCAATCAATCAATTTGGGGAAGTATGGTGATATCTATTATAGCTAAATATTTGACCCTATTTACCTGGGATGTCTTGTCATAAAAACAATGTCACAATACAAAAATTAGTGGTCCTAAAAATAAGCTTAGCAAAATAGTATATTTTATTGTTTTCTTTTTTTAAAATTTTGACTTAAAACATGACTCTGTGATGTTTTCATCCCTACTATAGCGTTCTTCAGTTCATTAAATACAGGTTTTAGTCCAAATGGACCAAAAATGATCCATGGCGATTTGCCGAAGCAATCAGAGGTGCCCGTGCGATTAGACTTAAATGCAGGAACACTGATGTAGGACTAATCTTAGACCACTTTGTCTCTCTCAGAGCTCCCTGGGCAAGGTGTCTCGAGCACCTACTTGCCTTAAAACCAGAAATTAAAACGATTTATAGACAAACCCTAGCAAAGAGGACCCTAACCCTATATTTAAGCCCAGAAGTAGCTCTTCCACATGGAAAGCTGTAATTAATAGGGCCAAAGACCCTACTGAAGTCTCACCTCTCCGTAATCTTCGAATGTAAATGAGGGGTTTAGCGCTGATATTACCGGACGTTCAGGAGAAACTGCAGAATTAGGACCTCAATCTTGGTTTTTCAGCAGACGTCAGGTTCACCTGAGACGGGAACTACAGAAACGGTGATAGCGAACAGTTAGCAGGCTAATGCGTAGGCTAATACACGTTTGCTACGGCAGCTTAATATTAAATTTACTGATGCTAGCAGTTAAAATGTATCTGCCTTGCACAAAAAATTGTCTATTCCAATTTTGCACCTGTGATGTTTCATTAGCGCTGTGTGAAATACGATTTTAACCAACTTTAAGCAGCATGGCATTGCTAAAATTGCAAACAGAACCGTAAGACATGCTGGGCTGACCCTGCCACGCGCTAAAGTCTCAGTCGCTCGACTGCAAATGGACTTTCAAGGCTGCTCTTGTCATGAAGTAGGCTTTAAGATGGGTGCATTCTGTATAGCACACATTGGTAAAGCTGTTCAGTTTTTATTACTGCAGCGTTTTCCCTGGGGGAAAAAAAGGCACACATGAAATTGACCCTGTTTATTTATTTAATGCATGTTCCTGCATGTCTTATTTTGAATGATACTTCAGCGCACATTAAAAACGACTTGCCCCCCCTCCCCTCCAACCACCTGTTTTGACCATTATTCGTGATTCAGTTGATGGATAAAATAAAGTGCCACCCTAAATATTTTTCTTATTTAAAGCTTCACTCAGAAAACTGTATCAGATTATGAATTAAATTGACTTGTGAAGAATGTTTTACATTCACAAACCTTAATTTGTAATTGTTTTGGTAGAAACGGTACGTAAGGTACACTGTAAAAAAATATAGGCCAACTTGTTCCTGTACTTTGCATTCACAACACAAAACTTCTTGCTACTTTTAACTTCTTTATACTTATTATTTACATTTACTACTTATACTATTTATGTAATCATACTAATTTTGTATACTGAACCAAATGCAACTAGCATGTTACTTATATGTATGTTTTTTATCTTATGCTAGCAGAGGCTGCATTTATTTGATCAAAAATACAGTAACAACAGTAATATTGTAAAAAGTAACTGTTTTCTATGTGAATATATAGTAAAATGTAATTTATTCCCGTATTTTAATTCTGATTTGATGCTCAAGAAACATTTCTGATTATTATTATCAATGTTGAAGACAGTTGTGATGCTATACGTATTTTTGTGGAAACCATGATAATTATTGTTTTCAGGGTTATTTGATTAATAGAAAGGTCAAAAGAGCAACCAATTTGAAATATTTTGTTACATTTAAGATGTCTTCACTGTCACTTTTTTAATATCCTTGCTAAATAAAAGTATTAATTTCTTTTTAAAAAGCATCTGCAACATGCAATAAATAAATATATTCCGCAGTCATTATTGTTAATGCTAATTTCATCATTGCATTTCAGCTTCTGACTGGCCATTATGACTGAAGTGTGATTTATGTGGCTCCTCCCCCTTCAATATCACATTGCATCATTTAAAGTCTCAAAAAGCATTTGCTGATCCAAAGATGCATTTTGTGAGTGCTGGATGCTGTTATTATATAAAACATTAATTAAATATCAAAGGTTAGATGCTTCCTGTCTTTGCATGATGAATATACACCATGATGGCTGTCATTTTGCCCAAAAAAATGAGTAAGTAATGTGCAGTAATGACACACACGAAACACTTTCCTTCCATTTTCCTTGCAGCGTTTTCTGAGGATTGCTCTCGGCCGCCATTAAGAGGAACCATGCGGAGAGCAGATGCGAAAACGGCAAAATATCTGATAAACAGAAGTGCATTTATTGTGGCAGTTGTTAAATAATAATGTTGATTATATGTTGGCAGAACACAGATGTGGTGATTGTCTGTCATGGATGTGACAGTTAGAATAGAAAATGGACATTTTTAGGGAGATGTTGCAATGTTGTAGAGCACTTTATTCTGGATCTTTCCAATCAGAACTGTGAGACGTTAATGTAATATAATCTTTAGGCATTAACAAAGTTTTTAAACTGAGATTTTAGATGCAAGAATTTAGTGCTGTCACGCTGATGTTTTATGCAGAAAAACAAACAACAGCAAATAAAACAGCGGGACAAACTGGTATGGAAATGCAATTTATATTATAATGCGATAAACATATAAATTCACAATTTAATTGAATAAGTGATCAACAAAGTAGTAACTTTCATGTTAAATGTTAAATGTCTGTCTATCTATCTATCTATCTATCTATCTATCTATCTATCTATCTATCTATCTATCTATCTATCTATCTATCTGTCTATCTGTCTGTCTGTCTGTCTGTCTGTCTGTCTGTCTGTCTGTCTGTCTATCTATCTATCTATCTATCTATCTATCTATCTATCTGTCTGTCTAAATGTCTGTCTAAATGTCTATCTATCTATCTATCTATCTATCTATCTATCTATCTATCTGTCTGTCTGTCTGTCTGTCTGTCTGTCTGTCTGTCTGTCTGTCTGTCTGTCTGTCTGTCTGTCTGTCTGTCTGTCTATCTATCTATCTATCTATCTATCTATCTATCTATCTGTCTGTCTAAATGCCTGTCTATCTATCTATCTATCTATCTATCTATCTATCTATCTATCTATCTATCTATCTATCTATCTATCTATCTATCTATCTATCTATCTATCTATCTATCTGTCTGTCTGTCTGTCTGTCTGTCTGTCTGTCTGTCTATCTGTCTGTCTGTCTGTCTGTCTGTCTGTCTAAGTTTATTCAGAGTTGGAGTGAAATGTAAACGGGTCATCTATTGCACACTGCCTGTGAGTGCAGTGATATACTTGTGTATAATACACCTATAGTAAAGTAGCATCAATATAGAGTCCACTCACAGCTCACTCTTGTTTCTCCTCATGGGTAATTTGGTGTGTATCTGTCTGGCCTCTCTCAGAGCCATTTGCCCCTCTGTAAGCACTCTTCTCCGAACGCTACCCTTCCCATCCACATATATAATTGCACATCTTTCACCAATTAATGTCAAGCCTCTATCAGCATGTGATTGAAATGAAAGGGCCGAGGAGAGGGATCGATCCGAGCGGCCCGCAGCGCCTTTAAATGGACTGCACCAATCACGCTCCAGTCAATCTCCAAATCAACCCGACTCCAACAGAGAGGAAGTGTCAGCTCTCTCTCTCTCTCTCTCTCTCTCTCTCTCTCTCTCTCTCTCTCTCTCTCTCTCTCTCTCTCTCTCTCACTGTGAGCGGAAGGGAATACTAACTTACTACTAACTAAATACTGCGTTTTTTACTTGTATTCAATTCAATTCAATTCACATTCATTTGTATAGCGCTTTTCACAATACACATCATTTCAAAGCAGCTTCACAGAAAATGCACGAGTCCACATTACAATTTACAGTGATCTGCTATCAGAGGTAACTGTCTAAGTTATGTATTTCAGAAATGCACATATACAAAATCACAGTTAGCGAATATAATATAAAAAGTGAATGTAATAATTTAATGCTCATTAAAGTAATGAATATTTTGTGTAAAAAATATTACGCAATATTGTGTAAAAAAGAACACATTTTGTGATGATAAACATTCCCAACAGTATTATGCTACTCGTCACATAACGTACTGTAAATAGCATTCGGTTATTATCTTAAAAATACAGTTACTTTAAGGTAAGACACTACAGGTAATTATTCGAGGTAAAAATTTTAATCTAATAGATATCACTATACTTCAGCTTATTAATCACATTAAGACAATTGTTTTGTATTACTAATTTATGTATCATTGAGTTTTCTGAAAAGTTTTGTTAAAATATGCATTTAACACATTTAAATATGTACTTATTTGCATACATTTCCAGAACATAAATTTGAACATTGGAGCATTCAGTTTGTTGACATATTAGAGTTAAAGTTTCTTGAATTAAAGATTTTGAATATCTCTTTATCATTTCATAAATAGCCAGGAAAAAAAAATGCATTTTAGCATATATTTTAAGGAATAAAAAGTCATACAAATCAGTTGAATGATGTACAGTAAGAACAAACCCTTCTGTAAAAACCTTCAGAATATAGATATGAATAAAACTGTAAGTTTTGGTGTATGTGAGTGCTACTGAAGTGGAGAACAAAACTCATATAGAAAAAAACTGCCTTTAAAGACATACATTAAACCTGAAATCTACAAATGCATAATAAATGAATGTTTTATTTTCACTAGCCTGAAAGAAGACATGTAATAAAAGCAAAATAGACCATAATCTCATAAATGACCAGTGCAATAGTTCTTGCCTTATAGCGTCTTGCCTTAACTATTAAATATCCTAAATTTTTGTAGTACAATTAAATAATTTGGAGTACAAAAGGTTTCACAGCATATACATGATATTACTTATCTTTTATTCATCACACTGGAAAAGAAAGGTCATGCTGAGCCCATTGCATTGTGGGATACAGTTTACTTTGTACGTTTATTACATTGTATGTAGTTTTTTTTTTTTTTGTAATGAAACTTTTTTTTTTCCTCAGCACATTTTTTTGACTGTGATATTTTGTCACAGTAGAATACCTTTAGCAATAAGCAACACAGACAGAAACACAGGACTTTCGGGGCTTTATTATGTATTTTGACTGCTCTTGTCTGCATTAGCCTAATTAATGAAGCTGAGTAATTAGCCATGATGTAAATTAGTATGTAGGCAGTGCCCCCTACAGTATAGATGTATATCTGACATATTTTAGTGTACAAATAAACAATATGTGTATGAAACTACAACAGTTTGATGTTTTATAAATCATATATATATATATATATATATATATATATATATATATATATATATATATACATATATAGATAGATAGATAGATATAGATATAGATAGATAGATAGATAGATAGATAGATAGATAGATAGATAGATAGATAGAGATATTACTTAATTTTAGTTGAATATATAATATATATATAAAGTAACATTTTTGCTCATTTTTAACTTTTAATGTAACTTTTAAATAACACATTAGTAGAAAATATATTTTGTTAGGAATATAAAAACTTTACAATAAGGTCCCATTAGTTAACTTTAGTTAATGCATTAACTAACATGTACTAACAATGAACAATATATATATATTTTTTTACTGTATTTAATAATATTTTTTTTAATGTTATTTGATAAAAATACAACTGTCCGTTGTTAGTTCATGTTCAGGTCCGTTAAATAATAATAATAATGTATTAGTAAATGTTGAACTGAGATGAATCAGTGCTGTAGAAGTGTTTTTTATTGCTAGCTCATGTTAATTAATTGGAAAGTGTTGAAAATGTATACCGTATTCACCTTAATTATGCTCTGCTGACATATTTCTATATTCATAATTACGTCAGTAAGTCTAAATCCACAGTACGGTGCTCTCATATACAACATCTGTTAAATGTTTTGCCGTGCATCTTTCAGCATTTGACTAAAAACACAATTTGCTATTTTACAAATACATTTTCATAGTGAGACAATAATTAATTATAAACGATCAGTTCATTTACATTTCTAAATAGCGTTTTGTTTCCCTGGCACCCCGTCTGCAGTGACTTGTTCATCTGGTGTTGATAAGATGAGCTTTTACTCCAATAGATGGCAACACAACACTAGCCTGCAGTAACACTCGCCGTATAGAGATCTGCAGCGCACGCTCATCACTGAAGTATGATTCATGTCTAACCTACATCAATGCAGTAATTACATCAAACATAATTCCTTCAGTGTAAGCGCTTCATTAGAAGAACTCTGCTGAAACTGAGCGCTTGATAATCCTCACAGGAGATAAACCTGAAGTGTAGGAGCAATTAATGAAGGAAGAAGATAGATAGTGCTTCAAAATTATATATGAAACACTGTTTTTTTTTGTTTTTTTTTACTGTAATGTTTGTTGTTTTTAATTTAAGGAAAATGTTCAAGATTACACTGAAAAAAATATATATATCTATATATATATCTATATCTATATCAATATATATATCTATCAGTCTATCTATCTATATACATATATATATATATATATTGAAGATTATTGGAGTAGGTTATAAGAAGTAACACTTTACAATAAGGCTTCATTACTTAACATTGTTACAGTATTTATGAATCTTTGTTAATGCTAGTTAATCAAAAATACAACTATTGTTAGTTCATGTTAATTCAAGTCCATTAAATAAAATTAACTGATACAACTTCTGATTTTAATCATGCATGAGTAAATGTTGAAATTAACAATAACTAACACTTTATTTTACAGTGTTACATTTGTTGCATACTGTAGTAATAACATGCAATTAATGAATATTACTTAACGTATAATTACACTGTAACACCTTAAAATTAAGTGTAACCATATTTTTCATAGTTCATGTTAACTAATGTCAACAAAAGTGTTACATTCATTTAATTCAATTCGTTACTTGCCGTTCCTTTGTAACTGTGTATGTAATTTACCAGCAATTGTTTTTACACCAATTTCTTTCTGTGTGCTTTCTAATCTCACTATTCTTTAAATACTACATTTGAGCTTTTATTAATATAGCATTATTTTTTTAATTATCATTGTAGTGCTTTAGAATTAAAAATCACACACAAATGAACTGATCGTTTTGATAAATGTTTTATTTTTGGATGAAGCAATGCTTGAACACACACACACACACACAAAAAAAGCCCTTCACAAATGTTGTCTTTTCTCCCGTGGCTCTAAAACTAATGAGTTTTGTCTTTAATTTTTCTCTTTTCTCTGGTTTTGCCGAAGTGTCTAATGTAATTGAACTCTAATGCATTAGGGATGGTGATTGAAATGCCAAGGACACGTATAATTTCCCTCTTTGTGCTCTCGGCCCCTGCGAGTGCTCTCGGCCCCGGGGCCCCTCTACCTTACGGCACCGCTGACAATCAGCCCTCGTCACTGTAATTAAATGATGGTTTATAAAGTGTGAGAAGCCACTATGACCAAAAGCAAATAGGTGCTTATCGGCGAGCTGCTGAACAACCCTAATTTTCTCCAGTAGCAATTTCCATCTGTTATCTGGGCTGGGAATCGGCCCCTTTTAGCCCTGCACTCTGTTTCTCCAGCGAGCGCTCGCTCCCCGCTGCTGTGTGTGTGTGTGTGTTTGTGGAAATATACACACATTTTGCCTTTGACAGAATGACATTTTAACAGCAACGTACACTTGTCTTCACTTCCCTCGGCGGAGTGACATTTCAAAGACATAGAAAATGAAATATTTTGAGGAGAGGCAATTATCTGTGTGTTTTTTTATGTGTTTTGTTTGTTTGTTGACATGCAAGTGGCATGAATTTTTTTTCTTTTCTTCTTTTTATGCGTTTCTCTGTACTGGGAATTTTTCATACAGCCATGATATCTGTAACTCCACGCGTACAGTAAGCTTTTAATAGAGTTATGGTGCGGCTCAGAGGGTAAAAACAGTAATATTGTAAGAATATTACAGCTCACGGTGTGGGTTTCTGCTTTTGAAACTTTCCTCTGTAATCTTCAAATATTGTATAGAACAATTGGAGAAATAATTTAACCTCTCAATTTTTTTGCACCTTGAAAAGAATTGGAACACAAACGCCTATATTAACTTTATATTGTATTTATAATGATCTATTCTATTCTATTCTATTCTATTCTATTCTATTCTATTCTATTCTATTCTATTCTATTCTATTCTATTATAAATTCTATTCTATTTTTAAAGAATTGGAACACAAAAGCCTATATTAACTTTATATTGTATTAATAATGATCTATTCTGTTCTGTTCTGTTCTGTTCTATTCTGTTCTATACTATTCTGTTCTATTCTGTTCTGTTCTGTTCTGTTCTATTCTATTCTATTCTATTCTATTCTATTCTATTCTATTCTATTCTATTCTAAATTCTATTCTATTCTATTCTATTCTATTCTATTATAATTCTATTCTATTTTTAAAGAACTGGAACACAAAAGCCTATATTAACTTTATATTGTATTAATAATGATCTGTTCTATTCTGTTCTGTTCTATTCTGTTCTATACTATTCTGTTCTATACTATTCTGTTCTATTCTATTCTATTCTATTCTATTCTATTATATATTATATTATATTATATTATATTATATTATATTATATTATATTATATTATATTATATTATATTATATTATATTATATTATATTATATTATATTCCTTTCTAAAGAACTGGAACACAAAAGCCTATATTAACTTTATGTTGTATTAATAATGATCTATTCTGTTCTGTTCTGTTCTGTTCTGTTCTGTTCTGTTCTGTTCTGTTCTGTTCTATACTATTCTATTATATTCTGTTCTATTCTATTCTGTTCTGTTCTGTTCTGTTGTATTCTATTATATTATAAATTCTATTCTATTCTATTCTATTCTAAAGAATTGGACCACAAAATCCTTTATTAACTTTATATTGTATTAATAATGATCTATTCTATTCTATTCTATTCTATTCTGTTCTGTTCTATTCTGTTCTATTCTATTCCATTATAAATTCTATTCTATTCTATTATAAAGAATTGAAACACAAAAGCCTATACTAACTTTATATTGTATTAATAATGATCTATTCTATTCTATTCTATTCTATTCTATTCTATTCTATTCTATTCTATTCTATTCTATTCTATTCGATTCAATTTGATTCTGTTCTGTTCTATTCTATTCTATTCTATTCTATTCTATTCTATTCTATTCTATTCTATTATAAAGAATTGGAACACAAAAGCCTATATTAACTTTATATTGTATTAATAATGATCTATTCTATTCTATTCTATTCTATTCTATTCTATTCTATTCTATTCTATTCTATTCTATTCTGTATTTAAAACAAGAAAAACAAACAAAAAACTATTTATGTAAAAAAACTAAATTAATTCAAATAATTGCAAATGTTTGATACAGATTATCTTTACATCATGTTGCATTTCAAACATAAAATATGAGTTTTTTTTTATTCATTACAGTGCTTAAGATTTTGAAATTACATAATGAATTTGAAATCTTTATAAAGAATGCTGTTTTTGCATAAACCGAGTTATATTAGATTATCATTAATACATGAATATTACATATTAAATGCTATTTTTGTCTATTAATAAACACATTGCTCGCTTTAACATTATTGATATGTCAGAGAATGACAACTGTAAAGACAATGGGTGAGAATGAAAGGAAAAACTATTTTTTTTGGGGGGGGGGGTTTGTGGTAGATTTTTGGTAAAAATTTGGTATTTTTGGTAATATTTGGTAGATTTTTGTAAAATTAAGCATTTATTTGTTAAATGTTAATATATATGAAATGTTTGAATATTTGGTTTAATTTTGCACCTAAAATGGGTTCATGTTTGTTTGTTGACATGCAAGAACCATTCTTTTTTATGCATATTCTCTACTGGGAATTTTTCACACAGCCATGATATCTGTAACTCCACGCGTACAGTAAGCTTTTAATAGAGTTACGGTGCGGCTCAGAGGGTAAAAACAGTAATATTGTAAGAATATTACAGCTCACGGTGTGGGTTTCTGCTTTTGAAACGGCCAACTTTCCTCTGTAATCTTCAAATGTTTTATGGAATAATAGGAGAAATCATTCAGCCTCTCAAGTTTTTGCACCTTGAAAAGAATCATCCGCTCGTGGTATTGCAACACAAAGCCTAACCGCATTATCTCTCTGAAAGAGGCCGGTTGCGGCAATGATTTGATTGAATTAAAGAGAGAGAAAAAACAGCTTTTTAAGGACATATTGATGGAAGGCTATCATTTTTGCCAATTAATGTGTGTCTTGAGGAGAAGGATTGATTATAGATAGACCCACACCCTCCCTAAAGTATCCGCGCACCTCTATCAAGATCCACTCTCTGATTATTAATGAAATATGTGGAATCTCAAATCAAGATTGAGTGAGACACTTCAGCCCCAAATCCTCTTAACCGGATTATTAGCTCTTTATGA